>CAXAMN010026517.1:294751-318359 GCA_963970005.1 Durusdinium trenchii
TTGTGAACCTCCATGTGCAGATTTCGTGGCAGGTGCAGCACTTTGTGCACCTCCATGTGCAGATTTCGTGGCAGGTGCAGCACTTTGTGAACCTCCATGTGCAGATTTCCTGGCAGGTACAGCACTTTGGGAACCTCCATGTGCAGATTTCGTGGCAGGCGCAGCACTTTGTGAACCTCCATGTGCTGATTTCGTGGCAGGCACAGCACTTTGTGCTTCCATGTGTAGATTTCTTTGCAGGCACAGCACTTTGTGAACCTCCATGTGCAGATTTCGTGGCAGGCACAGCACTTTGTGAACCTCCATGTGCAGATTTCGTGGCAGGCACAGCATCCGGGGAGCTGGAAGCTGAGAACTGGCGACTTTGTAGTACAACTTTAGTACGCGGAGTATGTGGCGAGCTGGACGATGAGAACTGGCGACTTTGTAGTACAACTTTAGTACGCGGAGTATCTGTGGAGCTGGAAGCTGAGAACTGCCGACTTTTTAGTACAACTTTAGTACGCGGAGTATCTGTGGAGCTGGATGGTGAGAACTGGCGACTGTCTAGTACAACTTTAGTGCGCGGAGCAATCTGTAGAGCTGGACGCTGAGAACTGACGACTTTGTAGTGCAACTTTAGCACGCGGAGTATCTGGCAAGCTGGACGATGAGAACTGGCGACTCATACACTACTCATCATACACTACTCCTCATACACCACTCATCATACACGACTGATCACACACCACTCATCATACATCACTCATCATACACCGCTCATACACCAGCTCAAGCTCCATGTGCAGATTTCGTGGCAGGTGCAGCACTTTGTGAACCTCCATGTGCAGATTTCGTGGCAGGCACAGCACTTTGTGCACCTCCATGTGCAGATTTCTTCGCGGGCACAGCACTTTGTGAGTGTCGAGGTGCAGATTTCGTGGCAGGCGCAGCACTTTGTGAACCTCCATGGGCAGATTTCGTGGCAGGCACAGCATCTGGGGAGCTGGAAGCTGAGAACTGGTGACTTCGTAGGACAACTTTAGTACGCGGAGCAATGTGTGAGCTGGAAGCTGAGAACTGGCGACATTGTAGTACAACTTTAGTACGCGGAGTATCTGGCAAGCTGGACGATGAGAACTGGCGACTTTGTAGTACAACTTCAGTACGCGGAGCAATCTGTGCAGCTAGAAGCTGAGAACTGGCGACTTCGTAGTACAACTTTAGTACGCGGAGTATCTGGCGAGCTGGACGAGGAGAACTGGCGACTTTGTAGTACAACTTTACTACGCGGAGTATCTGTGGAGCTGGATGGTGAGAACTGGCGACTTTCTAGTACAACTTTAGTACGCGGAGCAATCTGTAGAGCTGGAAGCTGAGAACTGGCGACTTTGTAGTACAACTTCAGCACGCGGAGCAATCTGTGCAGCTAGAAGCTGAGGACTGGCGACTTCGTAGTACAACTAGAGTTGTACTGGCGAACAGTGTAGTACGCGGAGGAGTCATCTCTCGCTGCTCGTTCATCTCTCGCTGCTGAGTCAGCTCTCGCTATAGCCATCTCTCGCGGCTGAGTCATCTCTCGCGACTGAGTCATCTCTCGCTGCTGAGTCATCTCTCGCGGCGTGCACGTTCAGTTCATACTGATAGTATTTGGTTGCAGTTATGCAGGACAGGACATTCAACTGCTGGTCAAGACACCACTCATCATACACCAGTCAGCATACACCACTCATCATACACCACTCGTCATACACCACTCAACATACACCACTCATCATTCATCACTTGTCATACACCCCTCAGCATACAAGACTCAAAAACCATAGTCTCAGAGTTCAAGACAGATTTTACATTCAAATTCGGATTCCATTCAGTCCGATGTGTGGTATGCAAGGTTTGCCGCCACTGAAGAATGCCACGGTGGGATGTGTGTTGATGTGGACCGCATCCTTGGCAAGTCGTGGTGGCCGGATGTGTGTCATCTCTCGCAGGGGGCACACACACCTTACACACGTGGAATCCCGTGGGTCAAAAGTCCGGAGCGCGTGCGTTTGACTGGAGGACGCGCATGTTGGAGAGAACGTGGGCACTCCTATAGGTCAATTTCTTCTTATAGCAAACTTCCGCCGCCGGCTTGCCCGGGAACTACTTGTATACCTGGTTGATCCTTGTGGTCAACTGAACATCGTCCCACTTCAGGCGGCATGAAGCGCGGAATGGAGTGGTTCTTGCGCAAGGGTTCTTGCAGAATGTTGCAAGACCTTGCTGGAGGTGTGAGACGAAGCTGTTCGCCCCCAAGCAGGACAGGTCAAAAGACACGAGACCGCGGCGGAGCAAAATGGCTGGTGTCTGACAAACTCTGCCGACCCCCAGTTCACAATTCTTGATTCTGAAGTGATGTGCCTGACTAACTCGTGTCTACAGGGCCACAGTAAGTCCCAAAGTTTTTGTATGCCTTCAGCCATCGCAAAGCGAGCCTGGCAGAGGGCAGTGAGACAGTACTATTATGAGGTCAAAGCTGACTTGCGGCATACTTCACCTTAGACATTAAAGCATTCAACTGAGACCCTCACATTCACATTGCACCGGGGTAACCTCTTGCTGTGAGAGCATAGTGGTGCTTTGCTGCATTCAGCATGCGATGAGGCCAAAATCGGTCGTGCTAACAACTAGGCAAATGATCGCGAAGTGTAGCTAGGATCCTCAAAAAGCTGGATTGTGCACAGTCGGGGCAGGAACTGTACACTCGTCTCTACCACATGGTTCATACATACTGGATGACAGCAGATGCCCAAGTCCATGAAGAATATGAAGGGCAACTAAGCGCAGACAACCAGCATCCACCTGCCATTGCATTGCAGGCAGTTTGGGTAGCTGATGGCACGAACTACCTCAAGGCAAGTGGCTAGTTTCACATGATTATGTAGAGTTTGTTGTTTCCCTTGTGACGGTTGTGACGATGCACTGCTGAGCTTTCTTGGGGACAAGAGTTCGAATTACCTCATAAGAATTAGAGAAGACATTTCACATCAGATATCATCAGATGGATTTGGAGGGGACACCTATGGCCAATCACACGGAGGAGAAGCAGGCTCCGAACCATCGAGAATCAGAGAACAGCAAACTGGTACACAAAGGGGTGTCAATGGAGGTTCATGTCTTGATGATAGGCCTTGGCCACAGTCAATCATGTTGATGGGCATCCTGATGCAATGTCCTTCTCTCAGAGCAGACGTGCAGCTAGCCGACTGTTCAGCCAGTTTGTTCTTCGACAGTTTCGCGGCCAGGATTTTGCAGGTTGAGGACGAGCAGGTGAAGGCGCCTTTTATTCAGACGAACTTGTCCATTTAAATCGCTCCTAGAAAAGCTTTTCTCATTATGCAATAGTCATCGCGCCTGGCCATTTCAGGGCAGTTTCAATTGCAGTGTTTGGAGCTTTGGCTCGAAGATTTGCTTTAGCAACCTGTCGGTAGCAGCTCGATTTTGGTGCGCTTTTGATGCAATGACGGTTCCAGATGATGCCCGGGAACGTGCTACACAAGGGCGGATGGGACAGTTTAAAGCGACACACTCTCGTGCAGATGAAGCCGCGAGACTACATGCTGCTTTGACAATGCAGCAGAGCGACAATAGAGCTGAGAGGCTAGAGCACATGCGACGTGTGGCCATGGAGGCCCTGTTGGGCAGCAAGTCACAGAACGATTTGGAAGAGGAGGTCGAGATCCCAGATGACGAAGATGAGGATGTCGATGCATCAGGTGACATGGACATGGATGGAGGCTACAAGCATGGCAAAAGCAAGATGCAGAGGCTGCGTCGCTTGCATCGGACCTTGTTCTTTGCTAGGCAACTGCAAGTACCAGATTGGATGCTGGTGCCTCCAGATGATTTGGCAGCATCTTGGCTTGTCCTCGCAAAACCTGAAGGTGAAAGGTGTTTGCTTTTGTCCGAGGGAGGCCGCGTAGAGGTGCGCAAGAAGAATGGCTACGTTTTGGAGCGCTACACAGACTCGCGACTTGGCCGAGGTCTGACAATCTTGGATGTTGTTTGCATTGAAGGGCCTGCACAGCGGCAACCCATCTGCGGTACTGCAGCCACTCAAGAAGGCAGCCTGCTAAAGCAAACTATTTCAATTCAGCAAACTGCTTCAATTGAGGAAGCTCCAGCTGAAGACATGGGGGAAGATGAAGAAGGAGTCGAGTCTGACGAGGAAATGGGAGGCCAAGGTGGCAAGAAGGGCAAGGGCAAAGGCCGCCGCAGGAGACCGCAAGGAAACCGCAAATATGCCGTTTGCGATGTTTTGGTTTGGGGAGATGTCGATCTTGCTGGGACTGAAGCTGAATGCCGGCTATTTTGGCTGGAATCGCGGTTTCAGGAGATGCGAGAGAAAGCCCCAAGGCGTGCAAGGCCCTTGCAGCTGGTTCGTGCAATGCCAGCGACTGCAGAGAGTCTGAAAGAGCTTTACTACGGTGACTTTGGCTATCCCAAAGACTCTTTACTCTTCTTGCACCGAGAGGGTCGTTACCAGGTGTCAGAACCTGTGACCCCGGTGGCTCGCTTGTGGCGTGATGCCCACGTGAGCCGCTATGTGGTAGATACCCCAGATGAGAAAGGGGCAGAGTTACCACCAAAACAGTCCGTGGTACTAGAGATTCGTGGAGGTGGTCGCCTAAGAACAGCGGATCGGCATTTGGTTGCCCAGTGCAATGAGGATGAGCTGGCCAAGCTGCAAGGTGGACAAATCAAGCCGAAGGCTTTGGTCCGATGTGATGTTCGCAGCATAGACATCGTGAACAGACAGATGCAGGTGGTACCGGTAGCACATGTGGCAGCAAGATCTCGAGTTTGGGCTGACTCGTGGGCCCGGATCGTCTTTCAGCATTTGCATCGTGAAGGGCAAGGGTCAATGTTGTCCTTCGATTTGCTCTTGCAGTCAGCAAGGTGAAACTACAGCTCTTCAAACTAGCTCTTCGCCTTTGCCTGCAAGCTGTCGACCTCGAATGAAGCTCAAAGGTCAAGGGCGATTGTTAATGTACGGCATGGTGCGAATGTACAGTTCATTTGCCCCCGCCATTTGATCACTATGACCCGCGCCAGCAAGTGCTGGCTGGCTGGAAGGCGCCAGTCTGCCAAAAGGGGAGGATTCGGATGTGTTCAGAGTGTCGAAGATTGGCATGAAGGAGCTGTTCAACTTTCCCAGTTTGGATCATGCTGCCTGCAACAGGGTCCATTGGGTCATGTTGGGTCCGGCATTTGAGCCTTCTTCATTCGTGGCAGCGCATGTGCAGGTGGTTGATGAGTCGTGGCCCCCAGCTGCGATTTGCCAAAGTGGCGTGTCACAAGGCGACTCTAATTGCTGGCAGTGAGGCTGTGGCTCAAGTGGCTGGCAAAGAAGGGAAATATGAGCGTTTCTTGGATGCAAAAAGTGTGAGTTGTGCCAGCTTTGAAAACAAGACGATTAAGGTTCAGCTCACAGCGCATGAAGTGGTCGGTTTAAAAGCAGAAGTGGGCTACGAATTTTCCGCCAGCATCTCAGTGCAGTATATTTGTGAAACATGCGTATTGTTTGCTTGATTTGGCATATGGGCGGTCGTAAGCACAAGGAAGCCAAGCAGAAACACGCGTTTCAAGACCCCCTTTGTTTTCCCAATCATTGGTCAGGTTCAAGCTTTGACAAAAGGTGGATGGCAAGCACCTCAGCTGTTGGAGCACGTCAGTGCCCTTGATTGCTGTCTTAGCCCTTTGATCAGATCGGGACATCGCCAGGACAGAATGGAGCACCCCTGGCTCCATACAGATGCCCCGAATCGGCTATGAGCAAGAGCAACTGGTTAGTCTCCACCTAAAACTGCAATGGTTGTTCTTGAAATTCATGCGATTCATACTGTCGTTTGCTGTCACTCGCTCACGCCCCTGCTTTGAGGCGAACGGAGAGCAAACGCCCTGTATCGTGCTGACTTGTTGCCTCAGGCGCTGCTGGATTGCGACCGGACTATTATATAGTCTTTGTGATTTCACTTCTTTTGAGCACCAGATTGAGTGGATTACAGCTGGCTCCAAGGCCTTGTACAAGGAGTATGAGAGGCCGGACTCGTGTGCGGCTGTGAATTCATGTCACTCGAGGCTGTGGCAGGTTCTAGATTCCGCACATGACTCCATGCAGTAGTTTTCAGGCAGGGGAGCCCGCAATAATAGTGCACCACGAGCTTACCAACTTCATGGTGGGAGTAATTTGGACCTAAAACCCTCCCGAATGCAAATTTACTGAATGAGTGCAACATGTGGAGAGAGAGGACATATCCCACTTACACAGCAACTTGAATAGACAACTAGATAACGAATAGAAACATTCGTTTAAAAGACACACGTCACACACACACTATATATATATATATATACATATTAATAATGCATATTATCGATTATACACAGACATCTACATATATGCACACACACATACATAGACATGGGTAGTCTGCAGGTGCTGGGACTCTGTTGATGAAAGTCTCACAGCTGATCGGCTGGACAGAATCCACCAGGTCCTTCATGGCAAGAAGGAACTTTGCTTCGAGTGCTCGTGTGCTGCTTTTCCTTTCAACTTCATGTTTGTTTGATCAAGCAGTTCTTTTTTTGTGAAGGACATTCCAGAGCTGTATGCTTTGTGTGTGAGAGGAGTTGGCTGAAGAGTTTGATCATGAGCTTTCAAGATGGCTGGTGGACATGGAGGGTCCCATCCGGGAAAGCAGCCGCATGCTGGAGGTGGGACGGCTGCCCACCATTTCCTTATTCCTTTGCATTCAGCGTGAGGCAACAAAGAGCACTTGAAAGAAGCCCGATAGTTCACCACAGAATGTTGGTTTGGCAAGGCCGAAGCACGACTCCTATTGCGCGATTTGGTGAGTCGAAAGGCCGTTTGCCTACTTTTTTATGACTGAATGTTTGGGCAGTTTCCGACTTCTTCCTTTTTTCGAAGATTTCAGCTTTGAGGCAAATGTGAACTACAGAGATCAAGCAACAGGTCGTGTTCCGCTGACCTATGCAGGAATCCTAAGACTATTGGCAATTGGACATTACGACTTCAAATGTTCAGACTATTCCGAGGCCTGCGAATATGGATGGAAAGTGAAGACAGGTGTGATTGAGGTGCTTTACTTTACCAATTTTTTGCAACTAGTAGAAAAAGAACTATTCAGATTCATTCAGATTTGAACATGTTGAAATTCCTGCAGGAACTCCTGCTACTTCGAGCTGATGTCGATTCGATGAACGCGACTTGCATCAGACAAAGCCACAAAGGTCCAAGATGGTCGAAGAATAACCACGCTGTTCTCGCTCAGGATGCTCGACACACAGCACTTGGAATTGCGGCAGCCGGTGGTCATGCAAACATAGCCTCCTCCTGAGATTGTAGTTCATTGTGCTGATGAGAAGGTACTAAAGAAGACTCCTTTGGCCACCGAGCAAAAGATTCGTCAGTTGTTTTGAGATGTTTTCCGCGCGTGTAAGATAGAAACACGATTTTTGGATTTTGGAGGTAGAGGTTCTCTTGGCACATGGAGCTGATGCCACAATCGTGAGCTTGCAGGCAGCCTCAATCCTGAGAGAAAACATGAGGAAACATCATGACAACATATGAAAACCATGAAACATCTCATTGGTCATGCGTTTTTCTTTAAACACATATTGATGATGTCGTTTCCTTTTGTCAAAGTGACGGCCAGGGCGAAACCGCACTCCTTCGCGCGAAGACCGTCCGAGGCGCCGCGAAGTGTGTCGCCGAGTGTTTGCGTCGATTGAGCGCGTGGACCCGTCGACCTTCAAGGACCTCCCCCCAAGCCTCGCGAGTAGGAGCGATCGGACGCTACTAGGAGCAAAGGGCATCGCTACTAGGAGCAAGGACGCTACTAGGGGCTCCTGGCCTTACTACTAGTAACAAGAAGCTCCTAGGAGCAAGTTTAATTAGAATCTAATTAGAATTGAAGCAAGAAGCTCCTAGGACCTTCAAGGACCCCCCCAAGCCTCGTGAGTGAGCACAGCGACAATGAGCATGCTCAGTTTGGAGACCTGAGGCAGCCCGAAGATAGAGGGTTGATCAGGGTTGTATTCCCGGGATCACTTTTGATCACTTTTGAGCGGTCTTTGTTGTTGCTGGTGGTTTGTGTATAGATGACTCGTGACATCTACTGAGTCGTGCTGCTTTGCTGTGTTCAGGTATGACTCATGGGCAAATCAAGGGTGTGAACCGCTGCAGGCAGTGCAGTATCAATGAACAGCTAATTCCTAAAGTCCTAAAACTTGACCCTAGAATGCACTAGAGCATACAAACTGGTTCAAGCACCTATGAAGAGGGCAAACCATATTGAACATATTGCTCGTGCAACTTACATCAACTTACCCATGCAGAGAGTGAGCTCTCCTGGAGGGACCTTCTTAGAGACAGCCGGCTGCTTTGGGAAAGCTTTGAATCTGCCGTGGCAAATCTGGCGGATGACCCCGTTGCAGCTGCTCGAGCCTTTCTGGACTCCGCGCAACAGCAACAAGATCTTTCTTTCTTTAGCTGCACCAATGGCTTTAGTAGAAGTGTGTTGCAGGCTCGGAATTCTGAGCATTGATTGTCAGGAGATTGCTTTCCCGAAAGGGTCCTGGGCCAAGTTCTTGTATTGCTTTTCTGAGAAACGGCATACTTTTGAGCAGCCTGACCGGCAGCAGGCCAATGCAGGCCATTGTGGCTTTGTGGTGTCATTTCGCCTCACAAGTCACGCCTTCCACTGATGAAATGCTCCCCCCATCCCGCTCTCATACTGCACTGCTCACTTGCACCTCAATGTGCTTCCCACCAAAGACTTTGTCGATGATGGTGCTTGAGATTTTGGCTAAATCTCAAGCACCAGGTTGACGCGAGCGATTGTTCAACTCCCCGGATGTTCAAAGGTGAAACTGTTTGGGCAAGTGCCGGACTGGGCACATGCTGAGAATTGGTAGCACTGAAATGGGGAGAGCTAGGGGAACTGTTTCCATTCGTGTATCAAGTGCATCACTACTTTGATTCTCATTACAGTGTCGTTTTGTAGTTTTGAATGGTAAGTTGTCATGCTCACGAGGAAAGCTGTTCAATGCCCCTAGCTGAGGCCCCAAAATATGTTTGTGGCCGACAAGGAGGGGAGACGGATCTCTCGGCATGACAAACTTCGTCTCTATGAGTGGGGGCCTGCAATGCCAAGAGGGCTCCTTTCCCCAATGCTACGGAAATCCACCAAGGCAAATCCTCGAAGTTCGTGAAGTCGAAGATGGCTTGGAAGAGGCTTTGGGAATTCGATCACCTTCTATCGCCCCTTTGAATATCGACGTAAACCTCGCGTGCAGGGAGAACGGCGAGGCAGGATGTGCTTGGCGCCAAGAACCTGCCTGGGAGGATTTTTCTACAACTGGAGGCCTTCCGTATTTAGTGCCACAGCATGTAAGTTAGCATTCGAGGTGCACACAAGTTGCTGCTCCCACAGGTGGGATTATGGGTCAGAAAGTAGAAGGTTCACTCAGGGCTTCTTTGGTGTCAGGTTAGTGCAGCTACCCTCCAGTCTGGAACTCGAAGTTTAATTATTGATGCAGTCTCAGGGTCTCAGGTCTTTTCTTGTAACATTCGCTCAGCCCGCCTGCAGGCAGCCACCAAACACAGAGTAAGACCCTCAGACCAGGGCTTGCAATGCGTGCAGCTTCAGATTGGCCGGTAAGCTGCCAACATGCATATTATATGGCACTCATAAAGTGAGTGCTCCATTGGGTCAAGGTGCAATTACTTTGCACGCTACTTGCTCCACAGTGGCATAATGAGATGGTGCATGAGAGAGGCGACTTCGGGACTTACGCGCCCGAGTCGGAAAGCAACACGGCGAGACATGGGAATCGCCCAATCCATCAACGCTCCTACGGGTCGCGGTTGACAGTACGGGTCGCCTTGTGGAAGCGGCGGGCACGGGCTTGGGAGTGGAAGATGATGGAACATGGATCTCACCCCCGGTGTCGGTGTTCTAGGCAAACGATAACAAACGTCACGAGGCATATGTAGATTCCCATGCTTGAGTTGAAAAGACAACTTTTGCCTGCGGTTGCCTTTGGCCTTTGGTTGAAGAATAATTAGATTGAATAGACTTTTGCTTGACATTCAGTGTAGCCTTGAGTGCCGCCATGCTACACAGTGACGAGATGCTAATGATTTTTACGTTGCTTGCAGCTGCATTAGCTGCCGCTCTTTTTGCCCCGGCAGTGGGCACAATTCCCTTCTTCCGATGGGAGAGGATAGGCAGGAAAATAGGAGACAGAGCGGAGGAGCATTGCGAGGTGCCGGCAATAGCCTCTCCAGGCCACACAGACAAAGAAGAAGCTGTCATTCGAGAGCTGCGGGAGCGACTTCAAGGTGCTGAGCCTTGTCCTGAAGGACTTCTTGCTCAATTGGCATGGTCACGAGCCTTGGACGTTGATGCAGCTGCAGACCTTTGGCGAAGGCATCTGGCCACGGCCAGAGAACTGAAGATCCAAGATGTCAGTGACGATTTAGTTCGGAGAGTGTATGACGCTGGCTTCTGCGTTCGTTCCGGTGTTGATGTGGATGGCCGACCAATGATTTGGGTTCGGCTAGCTTTATCAGTACCTTCAACCATGACCGCTTCACAAGTTGTTAAAAATACCTGGATGGCGCAAGATGCGACTTTGTGCAGTGGCATCGACGCAAATCGGCGCGGCATTTGTTTCGTGTATGATTTGAAAGATGTTGGCTTGCGAAACGTCAGCTTTGACCCACTCGCTTTGCATGCCGCGATCAAAGGTGCCTTGAGTCATCCTTGCCATATATCTCGAGTCTGGCTCCTTGATGCACCACGCATCTTTTTGCTGACCTGGCAAGCCTTCAAGCACTTTGTCCCATCAAGCATCCGGCAGCTGGTGTGCTTTGCTGAGACTGGCCCAGGACGCCGCAAGATCTCTCAAGTTTGTTCAGCCAGTGAACTTCCCGTCTATTTAGGTGGTCCACCATGCTTTTCACAAGCGTATTGTGATTGGATGTTCGAACAGCTGCACGGGAGACCACAGGCATATCGGGTTTCAAAGCTTCAGCTACCAGTGCCTTCTCGGCGAATGAGGGGCCGGTCAGGAGCTTGCTACGTAGGTCTTCGCAAGGTGCTGCGATGTAGTTGCCTGGCTTGAAAGGCGGTTTTGGTTGCATTAGCGGCCCGAGTGTACAGCATAGACTATATAAAATGACTATAGATTCCTTCTCGCAGACAAGACTAAGACTGAGCTGCTGGCATACATGTTTCACACACAGAGCCGGTTGAGTTAAAGTACTCCCGCAGCACCACCCTACCAGCAGGCAACGGCTTGTGATTCGAAAACAAGACATCAAGTCACTTGACTCGTCGGACGGAGCGACTTTCTTCTATTGTGTCCTTTACACTTTCAAGCGGTTCAGGAAGCATTGATGCAGAACTCTTGTTTCTTGACATTCTTGATGTGTGCAGGCCAAAGAGCTCGCATCAAGCCTTCTAGCTCACTACGACAAGGCCACTGATGTGCAAAGTGTTCAAAGGTTTTGGCTAAATTGACATTTGCACTTTGATTTATCGTAATGATTCACAAAGGCCTTCCAAGTTGCACATACTATAACCGTAGGGAGCATTCCAATCACTTGGTCATGCGCAAAGGGCAAGAACGGCTAAACATACTGATTTGATACTTCCAACTGCGAATTGGTTGAGCAAATGTCGTGTGTCAGGTTCGTACCGACTAGAGCTCTCAGACTTAAAATTGACTAGCAACATCCAGTGCACCGCAACGTGCATCCATTCAATGCATTTGTGGTTTGTTTCCGCACCCTTCAATTCTTCAAGAATTTTGTGTGTATCACTCGTTGTGCATGGCGGTACCCCTTTCCACTAAGACAGCATACTAGACACGGCCCTGTTTGTGCACATCTGAACCAGTACTCTCCAATTGAACCACTTAAAAAGACCCTCTACTCTACTCAGCAAGTAGTCTTTGGGTGGCCCGATTTTGGAAAAGGTAGGCCCAGAAGAAAGCGATAATTAGGGAAAAGAAGCAATCGATAAGCCACCATTCAGTTGCTATGAAACTTCTTGTTGTTCAGTTAGAGATTTGCCTTTTTGGCTTCCAAGTTGAATACCCAGCCTAGAAGCACAACAGGTAGCCCCCAAAGTGAGTTCACAGTGAGACAATCATGTTTGATTGTTGTGCATTCATTTGTGTAGGGTATTTGGACCTTTAGCTGTTAGGCTTTCTGTACAATGCAACCCTCAGAGGAAGGTAGCACAAAAGGACATGAAAGCAAATGAAAGGAAAAGGCAACAAGTGAAAGGACATTAAACTTACATTATGTACAGTAGAAAGGAGAACGGGTGCAAAGCAAACATGAAAACCCTCAGAATGAATCTTGCTACCCGATATACATTCTTGGACGCTCAATGGAAACGAAAGGGAATGAAGTGAGGAAGGAATTAAAAAGGACACATGACAACAAGAGATGTGCAAGGATGCAGGTGCAGCTTGGGTACAAAGTTTTCGGTCCATTGATGTGCTCATTGGTGGTGCCCCATTTTTGGGGAGGATCTATTGACATGCTCTTCAGACAACCCCCGCAAACGGTTATGGTAGTAAGAGATAACCCCAAAAGACACCTCTTCAAAGTCCACAAGTCTTTCTACATCCTCAATTCACATGCCAAAAGCATCCACGCTGCATTTGAGACACTTTGGTAGCTGAGGAGCTGCAGAAAAGAAGGTCTGCTTTGAGGAGGTTGCCGCGGCTCACAGATGAGGCAGCAACTTATGAAATGATTTCGGATGCAAACATGCTATACATGGCTCGACTCCGCTCCTCAACAGATTCTAGCAACTCGCAGGCAGAAATACTGCTGGGCAGCAGGCCGAAGTTTGCAGGTCGCTCACTCCATCAGTGGACGGGAACTAAGACCTCTTTGGCTTCCTTGCTGACGGCAATTGTAGGAAAACTCTCAAACATACAGTTGCAACAGCTCTTGATTTCGACAGTACTAAGGCATGCCCACGACGACTTGCCATGGTTGACAGAGCAAAATGTTGTGGGAACCTTTGAAGCCGCGAGCCCAGCAAAAGAGATGCACCACCATCAGAGACAGAGAGAGAGAGAGAGAAAGAGAGAGAGGCACAGAGACAATATAGCGGAGACTGTAGGCCTTTGAAGAGAGCACTGTCAGAGTGTTTCCGGGACTCTTGCAATAAGCGAGCTAGGGAGAGAGGACCAAAGGCGTAAAGACCAGCTCTGCACCTGAACATATCCGACCGTAGTCGATTCCAGACTCCATATATATCGACATCATTCAGGCACTCGTCCATTCTGGAGCGATTGTGAGCATGGAGGATGGCAGCGTTGGGTCACGATTGCGGTGCTGTGCGTGGTTGGGCCAGTGACTTTATTGTTGAGCACTGCAACTGCTCTGGCCATGTCATGAGTTATGATGAGCCATGATGGGCCGCAATAATAAAAGCCGTACTGTATAAGTTCAAGTGCTGAAGTGTTGCCGCGTCCTGTCCTTGTGACTCTGATCGACTCTGCAGAATTTGGCTCGAGTGTGTGCTCCTATTTTCCGGATCCTTCAGAGGAAGTCAGGAGGTCATGGTGTCTCAGAAGTCTGCAAGGTGAGCGACTGCCAGCCCGAAGTAACCTGACGTGTGAACGTTTCAAGTAGCTGTAGCTTCAACCTTCTGTGAGAATCAAGCTGTCACTTCTCATATAGCTCAGTTGTTTCAAGAGCAACGTGTGTGCGATCCTGTGGGCAGGAAGCTGGTGCTAGCAATTCTGGGAGCTGTAGTGCTACACAGCATCAAAAGGTCCGATTGCCATTCGTGACACGTGCATTGCGAGTTCACACGTTTGTTCGCAAAAAAAGGTGTTGCGTTCATTCATGCAGGTGGTCAGCATCAGCAGAAGCTGAGAGCTCTGCGACATTCAGTACCCAAGCAGCGATTGACTCACATGATCATTGGCTTTTGCAACTGAGTGGGCGAGGAGACTGTGCGGTGCATTTGCCACACCCGGCCCCGTTGCTTTCCACACCACGACTCGACCCCGCCTTACGCGATCAAGACGTGATGGTAGTGTTGCATTTTGAACTGTCAACTCCCCTCGCTTGCAAACAACTGAGGGAGAGTGAGGCCCCAAAATCAAAACCAACATAATTCTTGTATAATATCGCAATAATAGCAGTAGCTGTGGCAGTAGTAGTAGTAGTAGTAATAGTAGTAGTGGTAGTAGCCTTAGCAGCAGCAGCAGCAGCAGCAGTAGCAAAAGCTTAGATTTTTCAGGGCCAAAATTCCAGCATTATTTCAACTACAAACAGTTCATGTAACTCAGTCCCAGTCATTCTGATGAGTTTGAATCAGGTTTTGTGACAAAGGTTTCAGGTCAGAGTTTTAGGGCTCAAGCAAGATCAAGCAAGAGCTAAGCAGAAACTAAGCAAGGATCTTAAAGGGGAAAAAACTGAACAATAGAACGCAAAGCTGAAACCAAATCAAATACACATACTCGATTTAATTTAAAGCACACCCCAGGCAAATTTGTTAAATTCCAGCCCCAAATCATTGCAAAACTATTTAGGGGTTTGGAACACCTTTTGTTTGATTTATTTGCCACTCCCACTTGATTGTTTATGACCCGACATTAAGTGACACAATTCTGATGGCTGAGGCTTGCCACAGGCAGTGCGAAGTGCTGCAGCTGCGAGCATGGTGGCTTCAATGCTGGCCTCATCTCCGGCACTTGCTGAGGAGGCCTGCGCCCTCCTTGCCATACATGCGGGCTTGAAAACTGACGCCCTTCTTCACAAGACCAATGCATGTGAAGAATTATGGAGAGGGAGATGAGAGATAGAGATGGTACTTTATGTGTGGATCGTACATTTGTGGCGTGAAAACTGTCTGGGAGTCTGGGTTGTACATGAGTATGGATTGTTCTGTGAGAGATGAGTGTGGATTCATTTTGTGGTGTGGCTTTCCCTGTCAGGACGGCCTGAAATCCTTGGAGTCGAAGTTGAACGAGCGAGACCAAGGCATTGAACGGCTGACCGAGGAGAAGCTCCGACCGAGGATGCGACTCTCCGAGGCATCGGCGCGACTAAACATGATTAAATGAGGACTAGACTAGACCGAACAGAATTATGAATTAAATTGAATTAAGGTGATGTGTGTTTCTTTTTTTAATGCTTAGGGTGATGTGCTGTGTTTTGTTTTTCTGAGTAGTTCTTGAGTAACCATTCAGGTTGCCATGTTCTAATCCATGTCCAATCCAATACCCCAGATTATTCGTACACGAACTACTCTGTTTTTCGACCCCTGCTTACTCTATTATACATACGTGCTTAAGGGTGTCCAAACTTATATTCAACAATGCTGCAATTTGCCATTTTGTGTTTCCTATATAATATATATATATATATTATATAAATATGTTTTTATTCATCCGCTCCATTCTATCGCATTGTTTGTAGTGCAAATGCTTTATTTCTTTCAACCCCCTTGAAATAAGGGGGTCCAAATTTTTGGCATCCATGCCTGCAACCTGCAATTTGCATCAATTTGCTATTCTATCTCTTATATCGGTAATACAAGCGATCATGCACTCTCCCCCATGATGCACTTGCATCCTTTGCATCACCATATCCATGAAAGGCAAACAACGACTCCTTTGTGCAAGCATACCGGGGCATGCCACTTCATGCCCTACTACACCCTGCACTCCCAGATCACAAGTAGCAGCTACAACACCTCCAAAATGTTGCAACACATTGCGTTTCCCTGTGATTTTTTTGCGTGTTTTCTCCCGCCACCACCACGATCCCTGATATGCAATTCCATTCCCAACCCCCAAGTCAAGCTAAAGCATATCATAGCGACGAACGCGCCACAACTCAATCACGCCCTTACCTTCGGTGCCAGCAGATTGCTAAGCGTTCAAGTACCGTCGAAGTTGATAATCAGGTGGAGAAGCTGGAGCGTGAGGAGATCCAGACAGCACGAAGCGCAGAGCGTCTGAAGGTGCAGAGCAAGTGTTTGATTCTTGAAGGTTGACAAGTGATGATAGCCGTACAAGTCAACTATATGTGCGAGTGCCCTGGTCCTGTCCTGGTCCACCATTTGCTGATATCTCAGTGTGGGCAGGAGAAGCAAATTGCTGCAGAAGAACAAAAGGCGAAAGAGCGCGCAAAGGAGATGGAGAGGAAGGAGAAGGTGGGAAGGGAAGGGAGGGGAGTAGGAGGATGCAATATAGCTTGACGGACTAAATGAGAAAGACTAGGTGACTAGGCGCGTGGATTCTGTGCAACGCGCCAGACGAGGGCGAGAGGTGGCCGGAAGGGCTGTAGGCAGAACGGAAGGCGGAATACCATGAACGGGCCTGTAAGCCTAGGCAGCTTGAGAACTCTCTCCATAAGCACCTGTCCTTTAGCTGCCTTTACTCATGAAAGGTATTGAAAACGGCCAACAGGCCAAAACTGCCTTTGCCATCAACTTCAAATCCTTCTTCAACTCTGCTCCTGTCCTTTCATGTCCTGTGCTGAATTGCCTCAGGATTCAAGTCACACAGCTTGGTGTCAGCATGTTCCTAGGGTGTGCTTTGAGTCAAGGGCCCTCACACATCCAGGCTCAGATCGAGAAGGAGGAGAAACAAGCAAAAGACAAGATTCAATCGGAGCTGGAGGCAACCAAGGCCAATATCCAGAAAAAAGAAAAGCAAGCTGTGGAAGAAGCCCGCCGAGTGGAGCGGGATGAGAAGAAAGCCGCTCGAGAGATGGAGAAGCAGGCTTTGCAAGCAAAGACCGATAAGGATCGCCTGGCTGCAGAGGAGGCCAGTGAGACGGCTTTCAATGCCGCAACAGAGAAAGCAGAGAAAGCAATTCTTGAAGCTCAAAGCATCTCAGAAGAAGAACTGACCAAAGCCCTTGAAAAGGCAGAGGACGCACGTACGGCGGCTGCGGAAAAAGCAGAGCTGCTGGAGAAGGCAGCAGTTGAGAAGTTTGAAACTGCGCTGAGCCAAGCAGCAGAGACGGCTGAGCGTGCAGAGAAGGATGCAGTTTTCGAGGAGGAGGCAGTTGAACAGGCTGTCGTTGAGACCGTGGATGCTATTGAGAAGGAGGATTTGCTTGAAGAGAACCAACTCCTGGAGAAAGCCAAGGTTGCCTTGTCTGCCGGATGGACTTTTGCGGCACCGCTGGTGATCCCAGGAATCTTTATTGCGCTCTATGCAGTTCTTGCCAGCTTTTCAGCACCACCTCCAGAGCCTTGCTTGGGAGCAGAATCTGAGGAGACGCGAAAGATGATGGGCAGACAGGAGCGTCCCAAAACGTCCAAAGCCAATATGGATCCATGGAATGATGAGAAAAAGAGGATGGCGGCAGTTGGCTCAGGTGCCATGGCTGTGGCGGCTGTGCTGATGTCTTCCGGCCCCGTCTCTGGCTTCGTGAGCCCTTCTTCTGCCAAATTGACATCACGAAGTGTGCAGCGCATGGCGGAGGGGGCAAAAGCCCAAACAACCCCCGAGCAGTCCTCGAAGCCTTCAACCTTTGGTCGAGCTACGTTGGCACAAGGAGCGGTGGCCGCAGTAGCTGTGGCTGCAGTACGAAGGCGAAGTGTTGGCTGCCTGGCCAAGAAAGCGTCGAAGGTCATCCGCCTGGCAACAAAGGCAAAGTCCAGCAAGATCACTGGGGCAGACCCTTTGCATGTGATCATCTCCGGCGCTGGAGTCGGGGGCTTGCTGTTGGCCAAGGCCCTCAGCAAGGAGCCCACAATTAAGGTGACCCTCCTTGAGCAGGCAGGGGAGGGATGGAGGGGACTGGATCCACGGGTTAATGTTAAAAGATGTTTTATTGCAGTTCTGCAAGCTTGTACGTGTGAAGGTCAAGACGGATACAAAATCTTAAGACTTTCCGACTTCAGTGAGTTGCTAGGCCAGCTCTTTCCAGCGATTTGGTGGGCCCATTCAACTGGCTTCGAATGCCTTGTCCACAATTCGTGACATCGACGAGGGGCTTTTTGAAGAGTTGATGAAGAGGTTCACCTTCACTGGTTACCGCCGAAACGGTTTGGTGGATGCCCTACGGTCGGAGTGGTATTGCACGTTCGATGCCATGAAAGATGCGGCAGATTTGTTCGACCTGCCCTATACCGGGGTGGTGGACCGTCCTGATCTGCAAGAAATCATGCTAAAAGCGATTCCTGCTGGCTGTTTGTCAAACTCGCAGAAGGTCTCCAGGTATGAGGTGCTTCCCAACAACGAGGGTGTGAAAGTCTTCACTCAAGATGGTAAGGAGTACCAGGGTGATGTCCTGATCGGTGCAGATGGCATTTGGTCAGCTACCCGGGCTCAGATGTGGAATGAAGACCAGAAGGGTCCTAATTCTGGATGTACCTACAGTGGCTACATTGTTTTTGCTGGGGAGACGATCTACAAGCCAGAAGACTACTTTGACGTTGGCTACAAGGTCTACATGGGGCCAAAGCGCTATTTTGTGACTTCAGATGTTGGCCGCGGGCGAATCCAATGGTATGCCTTTGTTGCAGTGGCTGAAGGTGAGGAAGTGCCATCAGACCCACTTGAGAAGAGAGAATATGTGAAGGCGGCCTTCCAAGGATGGTCTCCACAAATCGCTGACTTGCTGGACGCAACTCCTGCGAACACCGTGGAGGATCGGTCGTTGTACGACCGCCCGCCCAGTCTCTTCAAGTCATGGGCCAAGGGACCTGTGGCATTGCTCGGTGATGCTTGCCATGCCATGATGCCCAATTTGGGCCAAGGTGGAGGTCAGGCAATGGAAGATGCCCATTGCATTCTGCAGAAGCTCAAGGACCTCACAGACAGAAGCCAAGTGCCAGATGCTTTGCAGGACTACTATCGATCGCGTATCCTGCGAGCTTCTGCAGTCCAAGGCTTGTCACGATTGGCATCAGACATCCTTTTGGGCACCTTCACTTTCCCATGGAAGCCGGAGGAGGGGCTGTCTGCACCTTACGGCAAAGGTCGTGGCGACGTCAGCTACGAGTCTGTAGTCGTCAACTACCTGAAATACATTCTGCCCGCCACTTTCACCGGTCAATTCACTTTTCTGTACTCATTCCACCCCTTCAAGTGGACCAAAGATGAAGTGCAGAAACTTGTGGAAGAGGTCATGGATCGCCACAAGATTGAAGCCCATGATGCCTGGCAGCGCAGACAACAAGCTGTGGAGAAGGGCGAGGCACGGGAATTCCTGTGCAGAGCACATGCAAAAAGGTCGGAAACGGACTGACCCTGTGTCATTTGTATCCTATAATAGCTTTGCGTAACAAGTGATTTGCAGGTTGAGAAATTTGAGGAAGAATGCAGGCAAGAGTCCTTCTTCGCGCCACTTCGATTGAATAGGTGCATCCTGCCCTGAACTGTTGTACCACGCAAGTCTTAACGAATCCAATCACCCAAGGCTGGTTGCACAGGTCGCCGGTGGCATTGACCAGAAGTGAGCACGTTCCATCCGGTGCTGGACTGTCTTGTTCAGCATTCAATTAGTTGGGCAAAGGCACCAGACAGGCCCAAACAGAGTCCAAACGTGCAATTTTTCACCTTCCAGCTTTGCAGCCTGGATTGGTCAGCATACTTTTTCATTGCATCTGCCAAAATGGCATGATTTGCAAAAATTCAACACCTGGAGGCCCGGAAAAGTCTATTTTCTTTTGTAGGCCCAAGACAAAAGCAATCATGTACCCACGAAAAGAGCATAGCATTACAGTATGTACATCTATGTGACATGCTTCATCAATGATTTGATTTGCTGGTGCACGGCCATGTCCTCCGGAAACTCTTCGCAACTCTAATTAGTTGCCTTTCTTCAATAGATTGGGAGGAGGTCAAGACCGTTCAGACCAGAGCGATGTTGTGTGAAAAAGTTGTGCACATTGTTTCTCAGGATGTGAGGATGTGGAAGAGAATAATTTCCTTGAAAGTAAGACGAGAAGCATGCTGCTGAATTATTAATACTGCATTGAATGAGTTTCTATCTTCTATTTTCGCGGGGGTTGTGATAGTTATGAAAGTTTCCAACACCACCATTCCCAGGATTTCTGCAGCTGGGTTGGCGAACTGAATGCTCAGTTTCAGCCTCATAGGCTGAAATATTCACACCCAGATCATGTTCAGGTACATTCAGCTTGGGTTGTGCCAAGGGAATTGAAATGCCACTTGAGCAGCGCTCATAGCAGGGCGTACCAACAACACTGCCATCGCCAAGGATATGTGCAAGTGATGGCCTGCAGGCGTCAGTGCAGTCTGGAGCCTGAGTCAGCATGAGCCAGCCACCCGCCTGCGAGTGCGACTTTGTGTGCTTCCAAGGCTGGGTGCCTGGGACAAAAGGCTGCCTCTCTACTTCTGGGGCAGTCGGATTCTCACGGGAAGCATGTCTCTTCTTCAAGAGCATCTGCCGATCCGCCCAGGTGCATACACCAAATTCCTCATGGGCGAGGTGCGAATGCATCGGTCCAAAATATGAGGAAGCGCTCAACCACTCAACCGTTCTGTAGGCACAAAGGGCCGCTCGTATTTTTCACCCAATCGCCTTTGACCTAGCACGTCGAGTTGGCAAGGCCAGCTGGGCTTACTGGATAACAAGCGGGTGCAGTTTGATGTTTGCTTTCAACATGTTTCAACTATGTCTTTGAGTTCTGCGGCGTGGCAGGTGGAGTACCGGGATGCGCCAAACAAGCAGCCATCGCGAGTACTGAAGAAGCAGTGCGCCATTCAGACAATTTAAGACACGCAAACCTCGCTGTGAGGCACTCCAAACTATATTTGTTGGGAAGTCCACGGGTAAAGAGTGAATGGAGAGGATTAATTATAGTAGCTACGCAGCTACAGTCAATTGTACTATGAGCTTTGCCAATAGAATTGTCAAGCATGTTTGTTAATTACTAGCACACTGATCGTGTTTGTGCCTTGAAGGTCTCAAGGTACAACAGGTAGATTCAAACAATGACAGTCTAAGCCCAGGCTGTCACCTTCATACTTGCACCAGGTTCGATTATGCGTCCACCGGCCTGACACTCCTGCACGAGGCTGGTTAAAGATCATGCTACTAATTTTAGTTAAATTCTAAATTCTAATGCAAATTAATTCTATTTTAAGTTATATATATTTATTGTTTCTACTCGCTTCTTGTTCCTAGTAGTATGGCCAGGAGCCCCTAGTAGCGTCCTTGCTCCTAGTACTCTACCCCCTGAAGAACGGCTCCTTTTGGGCGCCGGTGTTTGCCAACGACCAAGGCCCTTGACTTGATGAAGGGGAAGTTCAGGAGCCTTGGGTTTTTTGAGTCACGAGTCTGCCATTGGGATGTCATAAACGGAAAATGAGTCAAGAAATGCCAAAGATAAGTCACCATACAAATACCTGGAAGGGCATTGCTCAAACCATCGCTTGCAACAGCGAAAGTGCGATCAGATGACTCGAAGGAGTCCTGTACAGCTGAGATCTTTGCGATGTTTGCTTGCCATGAGCCTCTTGTGCTTGCTTTGGGACGCGCTAAAGCTGATTCCCGATCTCCAGAGCCATAGTGGCCATAGTCCAAGCAACTTCCTGCAAAATGTAATATCGGAGACGCCGGACCTAAGCGGTGACCGTCGACAGAAAGCGGCCAAGAGGCTGGCAGAAGCCAAGTTCGCATTGGAGGAGGCTGTCGAACTTCGAGAAGCAGGTGTACCAGGCAAAGGTATTTGGTACAAAGTGGTCACTGATGGCGAAGACGGCATTGGCATTCGGAAAGCACCTCGAATGGATGGACCACGGGTGGAGGATTTGGTGCGCGGGACGGTCTTTGAAGTGGATGACATTGTTCAGAAAGAGGGAAAGCCAGTCTGGCTTCATCTGGAAGATGGTCGCGGCTGGGTATTTGATTTGACCCCAGTTGATCCGGACACGCCGACAGTTGTGAGAATAGAAAATGCATATGATGATGGTAAAACCATTGAGGAACTTGAAGCTGATGTTGAAGCAGCAAGGTCAGAATTCGACAGGATCCGCGGAGGAAAGCGAAGCTCCTCCTGATTTTTTGTAGTTGTTTGCTGGATTTTGCACGAAATTCCACGGGGATGTCCTGTTGTGACCTCGCATTTGCCAGCTTCTACATCAAAAAGTCTGAAGAAGGACGTGTTGCCCTGTGCCAGTATGGCCACGAACAGACTAGAGTTCAGAACAGCGCAGATCTGCTGCCTTTGTATATGTGAGGAAAGCCTACCGGGCAGATCTGCTTGGCGCCAAAACCTTCGAGGCGTCGCGGAGACATCGTTTTTTGCCATAACTAGATCGAGTTGATGTTCATTTGAAGCCAGGATGTCAGCGATCCAGATCCCGAGAAAGGCCAGTGATGTCCAAATACTGTGTAATTACAGTACAGTCGCACGGAACCGCAGATGGCGGTGCCGTAGCACAACGGCTTGCCCTATGTTGTGTGAGGGCTAAAACCGGCCATAATTTTCCTGCACTAGGTGCTGCCTTGATACTTGGACGGAATGGATCCCAGCTCCACGTCGCTTTAGAGGTGTGGACTATGAACCTCTCACACATGATCCAACTTATATGGGATTCTTTCATATTCTTTCTGTTTTTGCGCTTTGATGGTCTTTTTTGCAAGATGTTTTTCAAACGACGTGTTTCGTGGAGAATGCAGACTCGCACATTCTAGTGCGTTTTTGCCAGGCCGTCCTGGATGCTTCAGCAGAGTGCCAGGACATTTTGGTTATAGTGCAACCAGAGCCGGGAGCTTGCCTGACATTGGTTGAATCATTCCGACTGCACCACGTGTTGTTCCGGCATTGGTTGAGTTGATGACCGGACCTTCTAGGCTGGAAGTGCCCCCCCTTATCAGATCAAGAAGGCGTGATGCAGATGTGTGGAGAAACAAGGGACCAGGCATAGCCAGGCAAAACGTAGTTGCCCTTTTCGGACTTTGTATTTGACACTGTATCATCAGAATGGCCAGAGCCCAATATCCACAACGACACCCACACAGCTTGCTTGAGAGGGGGGCGACTCTCCGAAAGATGAAAAGGCATTTGCCGAAGAGACGTTGCTGGCAGCAGGTGAGCAGTCAAGCCCATGCATGTTCGACTGTACTACACCAACTAGAGCTCATCGCGGTGCTGCAGGCGCTACTGCTGTCATCTTCGTTGATGGACGTGTAGATGGCTCCTCTCAAGCACGGAGGATGGCAACGTTGCGGCAGCCGCTGCGGCGGCGCTCTTTACATCGAGTGACAGTGACACTTGCTCCAAATCACTAAAGCCTCCAGGTTCGTAGATATTGGCTGTTGTGTCACTTTGAGCTCACCCCTAGTCCGCAGGATCCTGCTCAATGGCCTGCGCCAAATCAGGCCGCCGCTAGAGCCGCTAGTTGCTAGCTCTCACTCTTCATCTCCCGCTCTATGGAAGTAATATGAAGTAATGGATCAGGGAATCAGAGCCACCGAGAAGTCATGTGGGCAGTTTAAACATGCTTATAGCGACGGACAATCACTTAGAACAATTTTTTTTTCCAAAATTCTGAAACCCACACTTAGAACACGACAAATATCAAG
>CAXAMN010026517.1:333359-437327 GCA_963970005.1 Durusdinium trenchii
TTTTTTTCCAAAACTTGTTCTAAGTGATTGTCCGTCGCTATAAAGTTTAAACATGTTGTACGAGAGCCGGAAAGACTTTGGAGCAAGCAACCTTGCGGATCTTGCGGACCTATGAGATCTCTATTTTCACACCTATGAAGTTGATGGCAGCAGCACTCTGCCTGCCACATGCATCGTGAGGGGGAAGCGAAAAAACGATGAGCAGCCAGATGCAGGGCTTTGGGACGAGGACATACGGCCCAGTCACAAGTTTTGCCGAATGAAAGGAGGACAAGGAATGAGATGTAATCAATGTGATCAGTTGGATGGGCTTTGAGGACGAGACAGGCTTCCTGAATCCCTTCTCAGAGAAGGCTCAGGTTCTTTTCGACATCCGCAAGTGCAGGACAGATAGCAAGCAGTCCTGGACAGTTTTGACACTGGAGGCCATCGCTAGTAGGTGGAGGCCATCCCTAGTGGAGTGGAGGCCATCGCTAGTAGGTTTACTAGCCATCGCTAGTGGGGTGGACGGTGTCAGCGCTTCTCTTCTCGTTCAAAGGACCGGCGATTCCTCGGATTTGCTTTGCACCGGGGGATGCTTGGACCTGGTTCGGGGCAGCCTCACCTGCAACACTGAGGAGGCATGTTGTGCAGCAGACGACCTCGGCGCATTGCGTGTTGCATTGGCGCATGATCCACAGTGGCTTTTCTCTCATTCGACTCGGAACTCATCAGCTGAAGGTCTAGTCTAGTTTGTACCCAAGGTACTTCACATTGCCCCACCGAATTCATTCAATACTATTCAATATAAGCGTTGGTGTAAAGTGCGCTCCCTTCAGCCTTAGATTTGCCACATTTCGTCTCTAAAATTGGGCCAGGATCACAGCCCACAATCAGAACTCCAAACTCTCAGCAGCACAACTCAGAGCTCCAAAGGACCTTTCAAGGTGTGAACTTTCAGAGCTTCTGGCCATGGCCTCACCATCCTCACCCGTCCCTGTGACCATCATCGCTGGATCCTTCGGGTCGGGGAAGACGACTCTATGTAACCAGCTGCTGGAGACATGTGCTGCTGCACGGGCAAGTGTGGCTGTGATTTCGCACCGCTTTGCTGAAGAGAGCCTCGTCATTGACGATGCTTTGCAGTTTGCAGTCACTTCACTGTGTGTCATATAATGTCATATACTCATATACTATCATGTACTACATGTTTTCTTGAATGATGATTGATGGAGCATGTTGGTATCATTGAAATGTGCGAGGTATGCTTGCCAGCCAGTGGTGATTGACCAATCGCACTGCAATTTGGTGGAAGAGGTTTTCGATTATGGCAGTGGCTGTTTGTGCTGTACCCCTGGTGGTGAACTAAATCAAATGCTGAACAATATGATCATGTGGGGCCTCTTTGCTGCAAATGCTGGTTGAATTTGCTTCAATCATTGACATGGAGCCATTGTCCACCAAAGGGATTGGGTTCGAAGCGCAACTGAGGTGAGCACTATGACCATGTGCTTGTTCGAGCAGGTCCTGCTGCTGATCCGTTGCTTTTTGCTGATGCGGTGCAGCGAAGCAGCGCTTATCGCATTTCAGGGTTGGTCACAGTCGTGAATTCTTCGATGTCCCTTGGCTGCGGTCTTGGCAGTTGCTTCAGAAGGGACAGGTCATGTGTGCTTCAGCTTCAGCTTGCAGTTTTAGGCTTAGCTACCCTGAGCAATTGACCTACGGCGCATCTTTCGACCAACTGCAAGCAGCAGACGTGCTCCTCCTGCGGTTGGAGAAGGCGTGGATCAAATGAGGGGAACAAGAACACCACGACAACCATAAAACCAGAGATAGAGGAACATATAGTGAGATCAAACAAGAACCGGTGGGTGCTCACACAAGGTCAAATCCATAGATATGATAGAACTCTCATAGCTGGATTGTAAGGCTGATGGAGAGGTGGAGGCCTTGCAGCAGCTGCAGGACATTTGCCAAGCAAAGGACTGGATCCATACAAAAAAAACTGAGAAGTTTCAAAAGGGCTGTTTGGCACTGCCAGTCCGGCACTTGAATTGCTATATATTGCTATGCCTCAGCTTCTGTGCCTTCAGGGCATCAGCACACCCATTCGACTTTGGAGACATGGGACTGCTATTGACAGCGAGTTCTTACTGAATTGTCGTCCAGATGATCGAGAATACACATGCAACAAAGAACTGAATTGGAGCAAGATAGTAGAGCTTTTACGTTTTTTAAGTATGTTAGCAGTGCTTAGCAGGTGTTCACAGCACTGGCAATCCAAAATACAGAGCTCTTGGTCCATGAGGCAAACCATCCAGCTTGGTGCCAAATCTCATGGCAAGCCACGATACAAACTTCAAGGCTATCCAGATGGTTGAGAACGGCATAGTCAGTTTGCAGGCAACGCAGCAGTGGGCTGTAAGCTTACTTCGCCAAGGTTGTTTGGCCGCAGTTTCCTTTAATGTGTGTTTTGTATATATGCAAACGCAGCCATGCACCATACGTGCCTTCGTACGTCTTGGTCAACAGTCAAGCCACATGGGAGTACAGAACATTTTGCTGGCCTTCATTTATTCCTTGACATTGGTTCAGCTTCAAGAGAATCAGAGAGGGGAAGACAGAAAGAGAGACGGAGTGAGACATCAGCAATGTAAAGTAGAAGAGGAAGAATACATAAACAACATGAAGGCAGTGACGCTAGCCACCTCATGCAAGAGTGGAAGTGGAACACAACACCTTATTTGTTCGTCGATGAAAATTGTTCCTGGCAGAGCATATTCTGCGCAGAAATTTGCGGGGAGTTATACTTGCAAGCAGTTCCCGGGCAAGCCGGCGGCGGAAGTTTCCTATAAGAACAAATTGACCTATAGGAGTGTCCCGGTTCTTTCCACCATGCGTGTCCCTCGTGTCCCTCAGTCAGACGCATGCGCTCCGGACTTTTGACCAACACAGCGCCACCTGTGCAAGGTCTGTGCTCCCTGATGTACTAAAGTTGTACTACAAAGTCGCCAGTTCTCAGCTTCCACCACAGGTTACTCCGCATACTACAGTTGTACTACAAAGTCGCCAGTTCTCAGCTTCCAGCTCCCCAGATACTCTGCGCACTAAAGTTGCACTACAGAGTCACCAGTTCTCAGCTTTCTCAGCTGCCAGCTCCACAAATTGCTCCGCGTACTAAAGTTGTACTCAAAGTCGCCAGTTCTCAGCTTCCAGCTCCCCAGGTTCCTCCGCGTACTACAGTTGCACTACAAAGTCGCCAGTTCTCAGCCTCCACCTCGCCAGATTACTCCGCGCACTAAAGTTGTACTACAGAGTCACCGGTTCAAAGCTTCCAGCTTTGCACCTCGAGGTTCACAAAGTGCTGTGCCTGCCACGAAATCTGCACATGGAGGCTGGAGGTTCACAAAGTGCTGCGCCTGCCACGAAATCTGCACATGGAGGTTCACAAAGTGCTGCGCCTGCCACAAAACCTGCACATGGAGGTTCACAAAGTGGTGCGCCTGCAACGAAATCTGCGCATGGAGGTTCACAAAGTGCTGCGCCTGCCGCGAAATCTGCACATGGAGGTTCACAAAGTGCTGTGCCTGCCACGACATTTGCGCCTCGAGGTTCACAAAGTGCTGTGCCTGCCACGAAATCTGCACATGGAGGTTCACAAAGTGCTGTGCCAGCCACAAAATCTACACATGGAGGTTCACAAAGTGCTGTGCCTGCCACGAAATGTGCACCTCAAGGTTCACAAAAAGTGCTGCACCTGCCACGAAATCTGCACATGGAGGTTCACAAAGTGCTGCGCCTGCCACGAAAACTGCGCATGGAGGTTCACAAAGTGCTGTGCCTGCCACGAATTCTGCACATTCAAGAAACAACTGAAAACTCTAATCACAATGGAGGGACGATTCCGAGCATGATCCGACCATGATGCGAGAATGACTCGCGCACGTCGTTCCGCAAAGCTTGACTTGCCAGCTTCGGAGCCACCCTTTCTATTGAAAAACATAGCATTTCGTGCGTCCGCTATCTCTCGAAAACGCATTTTGCATTGCGCTTGCCGCGAAATCTGCACCTCGAGGTTCACAAAGTGCTGTGCCTGCCACGAACTCTGCACATGGAGGTTCACAAGGTGCTGTGCAGGCCACTTCAAGAAACAAGTGAAAACTCTAATCACAATGGAGGGACGATTCCGACCATGATCCGAGCATGACCCGAGACCGTCTCGCACACGTCGGTCTGCAAAGCTTGACTTGCCAGCTTCGGGGTCACCCTTTCTATTGAAAAACACCGCATTTCGTGTCCGCTACCTCCCACGAAATCTTCACATGGAGGTTCACAAAGTGCTGCGCCTGCTACGAAATCTGCACCTCGACGTTCACAAAGTGCTGCGCCTGCCACGAATCTGCACATGGAGGTTCACAAAGTGCTGCGCCTGCCACGAAATCTGCACTTCAAGAAACAAGTGAAAACTCTAACCACAATGGAGGGACGATTCGGACCATGATCCGACCATGACCCGAGCATGACCCGAGACCGTCTCGCACACGTCGTTCTGCATAGCTTGACTTGCCAGCTTCGGAGCCACCCTTCCTAGTGAAAAACACAGCATGTCGTGCGTCCGGCTTCCCTCGAAAACGCATTTTGGATTTCGCGTGCCACGAAATCTGCACCTCGAGGTTCACAAAGTGCTGTGCCTGCCACGAAATCTGCACATGGAGGTTCACAAAGTGCTGCGCCTGCCACGTAAACTGGAGCTAGAGCTATTGAAACTGGAGCTAACTGGAGCTAGAGCTCTTGAAACTAGAGCTACCTGGAGCTAGAGCTCTTGCAACTAGATCTAACTGGAGCTAGAGCTCTTGAAACTAGAGCTAACTGGATGATGAGTGGTGTATGCTGAGTGGTGTCTGATGAGTGGTGTATGATGAGTGGTGCATGATGAATGGTGTATGATGAGTGGTGTATGATGAGTTGTGTATGATGAGTGGTGTATGATGAGTGGTGTATGATGAGTGGTGTATGAACAGTTCTTGAATGTCCGGTAGCACTGAAGTTTCGTACACTAGACTTTCTTTGATAATTGTAAAAGGTTAAAGCACCTAGTTCAAAGTCGTACAAGAACTTAAGAACGAACTTAGGCATGAACACCCTGCCAGATAGAAACACTATCTCACATACTGTTTATAGTGTATATATATAACTATATACAAATATAATTTTGATGTAGTTTTTGAGGTGCAAGTCTCATGCAGTGATGCACATAGTTCAGTTTGTTCTTGAAGTCTTTTGATTGTGAACCTCTTTATGCAATTTTATACTGTAACTGTAATGGACTTGAGGCTGTTGAACATTGCCCTTTAGTTTGTTCATGCAAAAAAAGGTCCCCGTGCCCGTGAGGATTCATCGTGCGCCTGAAAGCGCTATTGCCAGTGCGGATCGAGGGCGACATGTGGATGCTTCTCATCAATGCAACGCGTGGACAAGCTATGGGCCTGAGCGTTGTCAACACATTTTTAGCTCAGCATTTTTCATAGTTACAGTTTTCAATCCGTTCTTGGGATGTTTTATTCTGTTTTGTTTGGCTCATTTGGAACTATGTGCCTTGCGCGATCCAGTTTCCGCAGTTTGCTTAGCGAGGTCAAGGAAGCACCAACACAAGTGTTCATGGGCGACCTACAGACACTGGTCCTGCGGAAGGTTGAGGCTGCCGATGCAACCAAGCCGCTTTGCAGGCTCTTCCTCCTGCAGCCAAGCCTTGCCAGGACTCCTTTTCGATTATTTACAATCGGCTGTAGTTGTGACTGCTCGTGAAGTTGTGTTTACAAAACTGCAAACAGATTTGATATCTATATATATATATATACATTTAGTATGATATAGTTATATATATATGTAAACGATGCAAGCGTTATTGTTGATTTGGCACTTTCCAGAGCCCACCTAGACGATAAATCAATCAATCACCAGTTGCTACGTACGACATTGTTACATGATGTGATTTGATCTCTTGCAGTGTTTGAGGTTGGGCCCTCCAATGGCAAAGGGCTTGGGTGATATGGATGACCTCGTGAAGTGCATGCCTTCGAGCGTTGACTTGGCTGACGATTTTGCCTCACTTCTTGTTGATTAGGTGTTCAGGCTGGAGCTTGATTGCTTCAAGGCATCGAAAGTCCACCTTGCAATTGTACAAAGCTGTTGGGCCAAGCTTTTCCGTCGTGGCTGACCAATTGCCTGGCCGGCTTGCACGCTTGCTCACAGCATTGTGCATTTGTTTCATTCTATTTTCCAGATCTGTCATGGTGCACTCCAAGCAGATTGCAAAGATAACATGCGAGCATGTCTTGGCATGTGTGCGTTCCTTAGGACAAGTCCAGTCTTGCACACAGGGCAGCACAAGAAAGCTAAGACAATGGATTCAAGATGGTCATTCCTTGAGGAGAGAGCAAGAGAGAGTCGAATGCAGGAGTTTGAGGAGATTTACAACCTTGCGATGAGCCTCACCGTGGAAAATGACCATGCTACGGTAGTGAGAGTCAGCCTCTCATCAATTGACAGCTTGCTGCAAATCCATTCGCAATATTCCGAATATGGTTCCGAATGTATAAGAAGCTTGCAGATACTTGCAGGTCAAGAACGGGTTCCATTCACCTGCTGCTGGTGGCTACTGCGATCTGAAGCCGTGGCCTTACCCTTCTGCCTAGACCAGTTGGTGGTAGTGTTGTTGGTATATCGCTATATGGCAAGCTATATATGACTACTGTAGGCTTGAGTGGCAATTGTTGACGACAACTCAGGTTGTTTCTTCTGATTGCGCATGACAGACCTGAAGATGGTTCCATTGTTGGCTCAAAGGTGCCATCAACAATCAGGCTGCGAGTGTTTGAGCAGGGCATGTTGCTGCCAGGTTTGCCATATTTGCGAGCTCCAAGTCCACCTGAAGCAGTTCTTGGCATGCAAAAAGTACACCCACCTGCCCTATGCGGCTGGACAGCATTTGCAACTGTGACACCTGTGCAACAAGTGAGACTGAGAGACAGAAACAGCTTGGGCTGCTTAGGTGATCGATCGTGGTGACTTCGACCAGATGTAAATATCATGGAATTTGTGTCTCAGGCAACAAAATGCTTGAACATGTGTAAACGAAACCTGGTGGCCAGGATGCAGCTCAGTGCTGCCTGCTGGCCTCCCCCTGCAAAGTGTCAGGGTTTTGCACTAGTTGGGGCGGCACGCTATAGGCGGAACTCCAATAGCAGTGCATGAAGATGCTCGCTTGGAAAACCCAAGAATAGCATCCTAGTCTTCCATGCTTCCTCAAAGCAGTGGAAAAACCAAGGGAGTGATATGCAGCGCGCATTTGGAAAAAGGAACTCCCCAGCTATTCGGACTTCTATCCTTCGGTGTTTTTTTTGTGTCCTTATCCATGAATTTCAGATCAGATTCATCCTTTAGTCGGAGATCTCATCTTTTTGTCGGCCCAAAGATCAACAATGAAAAGGCCTGTGTTGTTTTGCCCGGCTTTACCTTGGTGTTTTGTTTGCCTCCCATGCTGGCGCTTGCTGCCTTGGATCGGGCAACTCCTTTAGCTCTTACTCGAGCATCACACGTGGTGCGGGCGGAGGCGTTTGAAACCATCCGGTCGCTCGCTGAGCCGAAACTTGGCCGAGCGAGGTCCGAAGCGAGGACATCTGCGTTGGTGCTTGGAGCAGGTTGTTTGCTTGCGCAAGGCCTTTGCTCACAAAGCCGGAGCAGTATGTTCATCAGGTCTTGGAGCAGAAGACGCCTGGCAACTGTTGCATGCTCTGCTCACAGGAGACCGCATGATGCAAAAGATGCAAAAGCATCGCGCATGGCTAGAATGACCTGCTGCGATGAAGCTCCTACGCAAAGCCCACAGGAGCGCACACTTCCAGAAATGACTTCCGAAACTGGCATTCTCCGCCCATTGCCGCAACGCATACGAAATGATATTGGCAAGTTTGACACTGGCCGGTATGCAAACCCCAATGCCTTGGAAGGTGAAGCATACTACTTGCCAGGGTTGAATTGCCGTCCCGATGACCGATCAGTGTTTCAGCGTCTCATGTTGGAACTGGACTTTAAGGACTGCTGGCTTGAGACAGGCATGAAATTTTCTCGTCAAATTTGCATTGGAGATGCAGAGACGCTGGCAAAGGCACCAACTTATCGTTCCATCGTCGAAAGGGTCTCTAAGGTGTTTGGGGTTCGGGTGGTGCGGACCCTGGTGAATCTTTACCGAGATGGTCGTGATTGGTGCAACTTGCATTCGGACCAATATCACCAGGGTGGCTATCCCATTGATCTCACCGTAGGTGCGACCTTTGGAGATCCACGCAGGCTGCTGTGGGTGGAGAAGCGCAATACACGTCACAAAATTGAGCTCCCACAACGCAATGGGGACGTTTTTGCGTTCTCCGACAAAATCAACACGACTTGGCGGCATATGATTCCTGAGGAGGGTCCTGAGTGTGGACCGCGCATCTCGGTGATCGTGTGGTGTGACCGGCAGGAGTCTTCCAATTGGCTGGGCTCTCTGGGAAGTTTCCCACACATGCTGTATCACAATCCACGGGGTAGGGGTCAGGACTTTAAGGCCAAGCCGCAAAACCGAAGGGCGGCATCTTCACCGATCTTGGGCCCTGAGCAACTTCTCCCTGAGGAGCTGGAAGATGCTTTGACAAATGCAAAAAAAGCGATAACTCTGCAAGGAGCACAGCAAGTGTTTGCAATTCTTCGTGGCATCAAGCTTATTGAAAATCGCACTTGGGCAATTCCGAGGGGATGGTATGCCCTACATGCAGGTGCACAAATGATCAACGAAGAGCGTGCTCAACGAACCAGAAAGGCTTGGCCAGAGGCGCCGCCAGAGGAAGAGCTACCCCATGGAGCCATTGCGGGTCTTATTTACATAGACCAGAATTGCAAGCCGAGGGATTGCAGGAAAGGCTACATTTGGGCGCGGGGGCCTATTTGCAATGTGATCTCTCGTGCAGTGGAGCTTCCGAAGCCAGTACGATGTCGTGGGGACCGTGGACTTTGGGAGCTACGAAGCTCGTTGAAAGTTCGGATCCGCTCGGAGTTGCTAAGAGCTGGGAGTTGTTGTGAGGTGAAGCACTTTGACCTGACCCCAGCACTTGGACGTGCGGATGATTCTCGATGCGGATGATTGTGGGAGACTTGTGTCACCCCTTTGAGTCACAAAGAGCACTTGGCAAGGGGTGCTTGTGTAGTCGCAGTCCCCAGATTCAATCCGAGACACCCAGAAGACGGAGAAAAGTGCTTGCATGACTTTTGCAGTACTTGCCAAATTACACCCAGCATGGGGGAAAACATCACCTTCAAAGATAGAGAGTGCACAACTAGGTTCAGCGCTGTCCTTCCATCAAGAAGGAGAATGTACAGGCTGGCTGGCTTCAATGATTTTGCAGTACGTCTTACTGGTCGACTCATATTTGCCAGAAGTACTACAATCAATTGTATAATAACAGTATAACAAGGTAACTCATGGCAGTTTGTGGATGTGGTCTCATTCTGCCCAAGGTCCGGGATGTGGTTCTTTTGATTGAGAAGAGGAGTGAAGGCAGGCCAATTGCCGGAGTTTGAAATTTGGGTTTGACACTTTTTGGAACTGTTTGAGGATCCGGAAGTGGACCGGCTAGGAGCCCAGAACATTGAAACCGGCAGCACTAGCGGTCCTTTCATGCCTGAGTGGGAATGGAGGTCCTTAAATTGGCGGTGGCAGCAGGCAACAACGCGCCATCTCAATCTGAAACGAGCACTGTGCCCGCTTGCTTCTATGATTTGTCAGGCGCTGTAGCTCTTTCAGGCCTTGTTGTGCTGGTCTTAGTGGACAGGCTCCAGACCATCCGTGATGCTTTGTCATGGGTAGCATTACATTCTTTGTTTTGTGTAGTTTACATCGCCATTTGAGTGATAGGCAGGATCTCTGGCTAGAGAAACCTTGGGCATGGTCAGGGTCAGCCCCCTTCCTGTTTTTCCATTCTGAACCAACCAGGGGGGGGGGCCGACAACCATAGATTTTGTCCAATTCAAATCGAACGCCGCAGCCAAATCAAGCTTGTGTTGTGCGAAATCACTGTGGAGCTCCCAAACCAAGCTTGTGTTTTGTTAATCTCACTGATTTCATGATCTTGCAATACCCCGAGAGTGTCACTTCCCTTTGAGTCAGGTGCGTTTGATGGCGTAGCAACATGCTAAACAAACAAAAAATGGACTGGACCCATGTACATGAGGCTACCTGCAGCTAGCTTTGGCCATGCAGTCCTGATGCCTCCTGATGTCCAGCGATGCTAGATCTAACTGTGGAAGGTTTGCAGCAAGAAATTGCCCGGCTTCACTTGCAGCTGCATGGCAGAAAGCTCCAGTATTGAGCCGTTCTCAAGGCCGAAGGCATTATAGAGGGTCAGAAGGCCGTTCTGGGTCATATCCATACAGGAGCTGTCAACTTTCATTAATGGCAAATGCATTCTGGTGCTAGTTGAGGTTCATTCACTCGGATGTTCGAAAAAAGTTGAATTATAAGCCAGGAGAACCATGTTTCAGTTCACATGAGGGTGCCATCCTCCAGAATTGTATTTTTACAACTTTGTTGTCGAATCTGGAATCGGCCATAGTAAGAATTCTAGCATTGATACAAGAGTCTTCAAATTGATGAAGCGTGTTCAAGCTCTATGTCCAAACAAATGAATCACATCCAGGTTTTAACCCCCTGCACACCACAAGAGTTCATGAAAAGCATTGAACTACTTAGACACTGATCAAGCGTGGCCTCAACCAAGGCTTTTGGCTAAGGAGACTGTGCATTGTCATGTTCTTGCTGCAGCATCAAAGCTTTGGAGTCCACACCTTGGATCATGGCGACCGACTTTGCTGCTTGTGGTTGTGACGGTGCACTCATAGAGCCTTGAGCAAAACTTCAAGGCAGCCACGAGATCCGGAACGCATCTTCGACGTGCAAAGAGGCTGGTGTGATACGAAGCACAAACACCGCAAAGAAGTTGTCAACACCGCAGCGCTACAAACCAACAGGTGCAAACAGAAGAAGTTGAGATCCAAGGCGAGGCCGTGTGCTATATTGCCAGGGATCTAACTATATTTATATGTTGCCAGGCATGTGATATATATATATATATATTTCGATTGCACTTATCACCTATTATCACATTCACGAAAGCCAGCGAACGCATGCGAACGAGTGAACATGTGTTGAGGTCTTGGTGATGTGGGAGATGTGTCGATTTTGTTGCCTAGGTGATGTTGATGATGCGAAGGTGTGGTTGTTAGCATCAATGGCATCAAGGTGTGACTTGTAGGTAGGTCGATGGATTGCCCTTTGAATCACCTGCAGGTAGGTTGATGGATGGATGAATAGACAGAAGTGTCAGAGAGTCAGAGAGCTGGCGGGATAGATGTATAAGAGATATATAGTTCTTTGGTGGATGTGGCTCGAGGTGAGAAAAGTATGCAAAGTGCTGCTAGACTTATCAGGTGGGTGGATGGAGGGATGGATAGAAGGGAAGGGAAGGTCAGAGAGACAACGAGACAACAGCTGAAGAGGTAGGGAGATGGAGACATAGTGAGAAGATGCGGCTAATTAGATGTAAAAAGATGTAAAAAGATGATCAGCAGATGTGGATGGATGTGTGCAGAGTGTAGATACGTCAATGGATGGCTAGTAGAAGAATGGGAGGGTGGATGGGTGGATGGATGATAGGTAGAAGGTAGATGTGGATAGATGGATGCGTGTAAAGTGTAGATAGGTCAATGGATGGCTATGGATGGCTAGTTGGACGAATAGGGGGGGCAGATGGGTGGCGGGACAAAAGCGGAGAGAGAGGTAGAGAGATAGCAAAAATGATATGAGCTAGAGAACAGATCGAAGCCACCCCTAGACTAGAGGCGCCCTTCTTTTGTTTTCTTTAAGGGCCTGCTAACCAAACAAAGGGTCGAGAGCTGGAGAGCAAGACCTGTGCCGTTTGATGCTTGGAGTGGTCCAAACGTGCAGAATGCAATGCCAGCAGCACTCGTAGAGCTCATTCACACACTCTAAGGGAGTTGAAGCGTTGGCAATTCTTCTGGACGTTTTGAGTGCGCTTGTAGGTAGGTCAATCGATGGAAGGATGGATAGAAGGGGAGAGAGTGTCAGAGAGATAGCGAGACAGAGAGATTTGCTGAAGAGATAGAGACATATCATAGAGATATTGTTCCGTACACATGGCTAGATGTAAAAAGAGGGTATATAAGTAAATGTGGACAGACGGACGTGTTTAGAGTGTAGATAGGTCAATCGATGGCTAGTTGGACGAACTGCTGGGTGGATGGTAGATGGATACGAGAGTGATAAGAGGTGAGAGTGTCAGAGAGACGGCGAGACAGAGATATAAGCTGAAGAGATACGGAGATAGAGTCATAGACTAATAGAGGGATAGATATTTTTGATAAGTAAAAGTGGATAGATGGATGTGTCTAGAGTCTAGAGTTTATACAGGCCAATGGATGGCTAGTGGGACGAATGGGTTCTGGAAAAAAAAAGGGGAGAGAGGTAGAGAAATAGGGGGATTGAGAGGTGGAGAGCTAGAGAACCTAGGGGTGCCCTTTTTTCTGAGGGCTTGACAACCAAGAAAGGGCACCTCGGTGGTTGCTGGCTGGCCTTGGCTTTCGTCTCATCCCTTCTCAGGTATGTCCTTTCATGGCTTTCCATGTTCTTTTCCTAATGGTAAAGGATACCAGTCCTGGAAATAGTAATTACTGTACATATAATTGCAAGTTATCGGAGATGAAACGAGACTAGTTTCGCCCACTTTGTTCTTCAGGAGTTCCATTCTCTGAGACTGGGGCGACCCTGGCCTCTACTTTCAGCCTTGATCATGAGACGCTTCCGGACCACGGTGATTCTGAGATACTATGTGACGACGAGGCAGCGCGCGTAGTTGATGTGTATTCTCTTTGTGTCCCAGGCGCCTAGAACACAGTCTCAATATGTCTCAATGCAGCCGGTCATGAATGTGCTGCATTCGGTCTCATTTAACATACAGTCGCATATCCCACATCTTTTGGCTCAAAACGGCAATTTCAATCATTCTCAGCAATTTTCAACCTCTTTGCTTTTGCTGCCTGCTGTGTGTACAGTTCAACACAGGAAGCAATAGCCTGCCAAGTATTGAACATGTCCAGTTCAACCGGCTGTGTTTCAAGCCAAGTGAGGACAGCTTGCACGCAGGTGGAGTATTATTTGTCGAACGAGAACTTGCAGCATGACAGATTCTTTCGGGATCTGATTGCCGAGGATTTCGGCTGGATCGACATGGACCCCATTCTGCGATGCAATAAGATCAAAAGCTTGGGCATCTCCCGAGAAGATCTCCTTGAAGCACTTCGGTGCTCGGAGCTTCTGGACGTTCAGAACGGGCGCGTCCGTCGAAAAGCACCGTTCAGACCGGATGACATAGGACATGCAGAAGGACGTGGAGGAAGGAAAGGCGACACCAAAGGAGGCAAAGGAGAAACCAAAGGAAACCCAGGAGGCGGCAAAGGAAGGAAAGAGATGCAGGTTCCTATCTATGACCCTGCTGGACCTTGTGGATACTTCATGGCTGGATACTGCCAACATGGAAAGAAGTGCTTCCTTCAGCACTCTGTGCCATACGCTATGGCCATTCGGGACGAATGGCTACATGCCGGTGAGTCGGGACCTCGGAAAGCGTTGCAAGCTGCAGCGGTTGAAGTTCTGGGAGAAGATGCAGCAAGTCCGTTATTTCCTCGAGTTTTTTCTCACAAGCTTCAATGCAAGGCTCTGGCCACGGCAGGGGCAGATGACCAGAGCCTGTCAGATTTAGGTTTTGAGTGGAGCACAGAGGATGCCACCAAAGAGCTTGCTGAGAAGAAAAGCCGTTGGACTCGACATTCAAGGCGGAATGATCAGCCCTTTGAAAATCGACTGCATGGAGCACCCCAAATACACTATTTTCTGATCTTCGATCTTGAAGGGAAGCATGAGATCATTGAATTTCCTGTGCTACTGTTTGATGCAGTTGCAGGCCGTGAGATCGGCCGCTTCCAAAAGTTTGTCCGCCCCACTGATCTCTTCAAAGGTTGCCAGCTGATTGAGACCCCTGCAGTTCCATTTCCTGCTGTCCTGGAAGAGTTCAATCGCTGGCTAGAGGGGATGGTTGGGAAAGGTTTGCAAGCGATGGGGCAGGACTCGTCTGACATGGTGTTCGTGACCTGTGGTGATTGGGATTGCAAACACGTTTGGACCCAATGCCAGATTTGCGGCGTGCCTGCTCCAAGAGCCTTCTCACAGTGGATCAACATCAAAAGAACTTATGCCAACACCTTTGGAGGTGACTTCCGAGGAATGAAGAGCATGCAACTCAGCAAGCACAGGGCACATGTTGCTACAAAAATGCATGCGTTTTTCTCACATATTACCAGCCTTTTGTTTGTACACCCCTTTTCTTTTTTGTCGGGTACTGTTTGTTTTCTTCGTTTCGGGGGGCGGTGTTGCTCCTACACAATTTGAGGCTTTCCAGGCTTCGAATGCTTGACAAAGATGGCAACCCCAAGCACGGATTTCACCACTTGGGCATGCATGATGTTGAAAACATCACTCGCTGCTTGGTCCACTTGGTGGAGCAAGGCACCCAGCTTGAAGTGAATGGATGGTGGAAATAATAGGGCCCCACTACCGGTCTCGGAACGCTGAAAGGCCGAGCGGCCAAGATTTCGCAATCCAGCCTAGCAGGCTTTGTACAGAAGGTTGTCCTGGATGTGTCCCGGATGCTGGGACCAAGTTGGTGCACAAAAAGGGTTTGACGTAGTTTGTTGTTTGCCTGAGGCGGACGCTGTAGCCTAATTCTTTGAAGTCAGCCAGCTGTCAATTGTTGGGCATCCGTCAGGCCATGATGCGATTGCTACGTGAATTGCACAAGGAGACATGGTCCAGCTAGGTTCCAGTTTGAGGGGTGCTGTCAAAGGAGGCAGAAGAAGGTCCCACAAGGCGTCGCGTCACTTTGCAGGAATTGGGCGAAACCCAGTCCAAAGCCGGAGATGCAGCACCTCAAAGTGCTTCAAGCCTCATGGCAGATCTCAAGCAAAAGGTCAATCAATGCATGATGCACGTTTCGCATTGAAACTACCGCATTTTTCGTATAATAGAATGTGTATATTACATATTTATATAGATATACATAGGTCTTTACATACACACATACTCCACATCCAACGTCAAAATCGCAGCTCTAAAGAAACATAGTTGAGTGCTGTAGTCCATGCCAATTTGTACTTGCTTGGTTTGTTTTGCTGCTCTTTTCTTATTCTCATCTTTTGTTTTGTGAGAGTTCACCTCCAAGGCAAGCTACCCATAGATCCCTGTCGCCTAGAGGAGCTTGTTGCTGCACGCCTCAGCAAATGGGTATCCTGGCATCACCAGTTTGGGATTCTTGTACACCGGGGTGCATCATTTACCAGGGTGCATTTGTTTCCGCGAATGCTTCGGACAAATTGGGTTATATAAATGGTGAAATCCTCAGTAAAGAGTGTGGGCTCAAGTGATCATCGTGAAAGCCAGCCTGTAGGCAAGGTCCAGATTTTGCGCATCCCCACCACGCGTTCCAGGGTTGTTGCGGCGTTGCAGTGGTAAGAAGTGATGCGAGTGACGCCTTCCGTCGCACATGGTGATGGTAGTGGTTTCTGGGTCCGTCCGGGTGACCCTCTCGCTCCCCCTTCACGGTTCTGGTGGGATCACTGTCGAATGGTCAGGTGTATTGCACTGATGGTATTTCTGAGCCGATCCCGGACCTTCCTGGTGTGTCACTTTCTGCTGGATGTGTTAGCGAAGAGCTACAGACTGGGAGCGTGAAAATGGCGCTGGTCACAGCAGAGCTCCCAGGTGACCACAAGACGCTGTTCGTCATTTTCAAGGGGACCTCCTACTTGCTGGATGTAGTGAACTGGAATATGGAGCACGACTACGAAGTGATCGGAGATGGAAACCATTTCATGCACAAGGGAGCTGCCGGAATCATGAGGAATATCGTCTTCATGAAAGTCCGGCCGTCCTCAGACTTCGCCAGAAGACTTGAGCAGGCGTACAAAGAAGGGGTGCGCAACATCGTTTTGGCTGGACACTCGCTTGGTGGCATGTATGCCATGGCTGGCATGTACTTTGCTTTTCAGGAGCTGCAAATTTTACTGCCAGAAACTTGTCTTGATTGGTCATCAAGATGTGAGGGACTTCAGTGACTCCTCAGACATCATTTACGTTTTCAGATCAGTTGAAGCGGGGGTCAAATCAACCGTGCTTGTATCCTACTGGTATATCATCTTTAGGACCGCTTCTACTAAAAATGCTGCTTATAGATACTTATAGGTTTTGGATAAGTTGGATTGCCAAGTAGCACAAACAGGTTGGAAGTGCGTTGCAAGTAGGGTAAGTATATAGCTTCAGTTTCAGACTATTTGTTGCTATGTCTATATATATATATTAATTGCAACAACTTAAAGTCATTTGAGCTAATTACTTAGCAAAAGAAGTTTAAGTGGGTCTTTTTTACAAACAACTTATATAGTTCTACTTGGGATCTACTCCGAATTTTGCATTCAGTACTAAAAACATGTTCTTGATGACGGAAGACAATTGGAAAGACATGGTTTTGATTGATAAGCGGGGTGTCCGCTGGTTTGTTTGTGTTTTTAATGTTTTCTTGCTGTGCGGGTCGCTGTGTGTAGGCAGGAAGCGCCTGCTGCTCTATGTTTGTTGCTGGAACGGGTCCCCCTTGTGTAGATAGAACACGGCCCCTTGAACGGCTCGGTGAGGTTGGGTAGAAAGCGATGCATGCATTTGCTGGTTTGCGTTTGCTGTCCCCCGTGTGCAGGTAGACATGCGGTGCTTGAACGTGAACGGGTCAGTTTGTGAAGATAGAATTCGGATGAAAGCGGTGTGTTTAAGCTGGTTTGTGCTATTGCGTTCTCGACTTAGTCTACTGGCTACTGTTTGCAGAGCGGTTGCCCGCTTGCTTTGTGTTGGCATCTCCGGAAGGCATCCGAAGACAACCAGGTAGTTTAAGCCTGACAAAGCTCACAAAGAAACCTGAAGATAGTTTGTAGGTATCCGGTGAAGAGTTGGAACGGAAACGCCAGCAGAGAACCACTCACGCCTCACGCACACCAAAAAAAGCGTGCTGCGCAAACTAAACTATATGCACGATATACAGGAAAACAAGAACAACGTACTTTCAGAACCGCTCGCAAAGAAAAGGCAACACAACAAAGTTCAAGCGGATCTGTCGGAATAAACATGCATCCGCTAAGTTTGTTTGCAAGCTACAAGCAGTGTTCCGCTGGTTTGTATTGTTAGACATCCAATATATATATTAGACCAAACGTTGGCCTCTTTATTTGGGGCCTTCTGTTGAAATTGACGTCTAAAAACGGAGGTTCGTAACTGATTGTGGCCTGGGTATGTAACTGATGTGGCCCTCAGCATGTAAATGAGGTTGGGTCATGTAAATGATTGGGCCGTGCACATGTAAATCAAGTCACGGTGGAACGTCAACATGAGGAGATATTGATATGACTCAGAACTATTATTTCTATTACTACTATTCCTAGATTAGACTATGGCAACGACTATGGGCTATTAGCAAGGCACTATTAGGCTATGGGCCATGGGCCTTTAGTAAAGTCTATAAGTCTATACTATCTAATATCTATAGTTAAAGATGGGTGTGGAAACTTTGGGGTCAAATGTGTGGACAACATCTCTCTCTCTCTCTTCAATTTGTTATCCATTTGAAGATGGTGAGTCGCCCATATTAATATTGCATTTTGAGAGAGAGGGAGAGAGGGCGAATGGGAGAGAGACGAGCTGTGGTGGCCCAAGCAAGCGCTTCACTTCCCCAGCATGAAGCGCCATGGCAGCTGGGATTTGTTTGAAGACAGCCCAGACGGCTCTACAGAATCTGGAATGCATTGTATGTTACACACATCACATCACAGACAAACAAAGGTGCAATCAGTTCATATCATACCTCGCATTCTCACAATAACATTCTGCTACATACTCCAATACTGACTGCAGTGGCGCAGACAAGTTTGTTGTGTCAAGTTTGGTGTCTCTTGTAGACGCTGTTCTCAAACAAGGAGCAGGAGGAGGAGGACGAGGACGCGCAGAACAACCCTCCTGATTCTGAGAATGGGCCTTGCATCACTACGTGTCCAGACTTTTGGGTGCCAGCGAGCCTGGGCTGAAGTCAGTAAGTTAGTTAGTCGTAAGTTAGTTAGGTTAGGAAGTCAGTAAGTTAGTTAGTAGTCGTAGTAGTAGTCGTCGTCGTAGTAGTAGTAGTAGGAGTAGGAGTAGTAGTAGTAGTAGTAGTTGTTGTTGTAGGGGAAAGATCGTTTGGGTTTTCTTCAGGGTCTGAACCTTCACTCGCCACTGTAGGTATTTCAATCTGGCTCAGCTCTCCGATGATGACCGAAAGGAGATTGTGGACAAAAGGCCAACAGGCTGCAAGTTCCAAACAACTAACTAACTTAACTTACATGTCTAGGAATCGTAATCCCTAATCATAAATAGAATAGTCTAGTCAGAATCCATTGCTTTTACTCTCCTGGAAACCTCCTAGCTTTGGAGCCAATTGTTTCAATGGTGGCTTTTGTAGCTGCACCCCTTTTACTTGCGATTTCTTACTTTATAATCACTACTTTAAAGAAGTGAAGCGGTGAAGTGATGAGACGAGTCGACTTGCAAGACTTGAACATTGAATGCGTTTCACAGTGTTATTTTTGATCATTTGGACTGCTGTATGCATTGGGCACCATGGACCATACTTATACTGTATACAAGTACATCATGCATATCATACACACCACACATGTCCTCATTTCACATGACGGGACGGGTGACTGGTGCAATGCGACAAGGTATATATTCTGGGGAGGATGCGAGGGAGCTGGGACAACGGCTTATGTAGCGTGCCTGGATTGCAATCATTGAGAGTCAGCCAAACCAAACCAAGCTAACAACCTTAGCCTTAGCATAAGTTTTGAACTTGTAGTTGTTGTACTTGTAATTTGTAAGTTTGGTATGACTCTGACTGTGATATAGAACCAGTAGTGACTAGGGGCCTGGGGGTTCTTGGTGTGTGCGTGTTTCGGCTTTCAGGCTTCAAGTAAAGTGAATTTGGAAAGTTAGGTTCATGATTTGTCCAATTGGTTCCGTTACTGTTACTGTTTCACATAGTTCTGCACACCAGCAGCATAAACAATAGAAAGGATCAGGGAGAAGGTTCGACATTTTGCATGTCCAGTATTTTTCCAGTCATTCCGAGTCATTCCTACTAAGTTCAAGAGTTGCCAAAGAGCTTGGCATCACCATGAACCTCTCCTTCAGCAGTGAAAAGGATGCAAAAGCGAGGGATTGGTGCATGAAGCATGGGGACTGCAACTTGGCACTGGTGTTCCGAATGGGTAGTGTAGGGATGGACCCTTTTTGCCTAGCGTTGTCAAGCGAAATGATGGAGGTTGACCCTAAATGATTGAGGTGAAAGGACCAAGGCTAAAGGCCACTTCTGCCATTTCAGGCTTCAGCAATGGTCTGGTTTAGTGGTCACAGTCCACACTTGTACAGTCTAGTCCAATCAGTCCAAACATCTGACACCGCCAGCCAACCATGGACCATGGAAGTTTACTCTAAGGGCATCATTTCTACAAAGACATTGAGGACGACCTTGAGGGCGGATACTGTTTTGCTTGCGGCGACGTTCATCATTGCCTGAGCATAGACGAAACTTTCCTTGATTTGATTTGCAAATTTCAGTAGTTGTCACAGACTGCGACTCAATCAAATTATGACTGGCGTTCTCTACATTTTTAACTTTAAGACTTAATGCAACAGTTCAAACAACACAACTATCAGACTGACTATCAGTCATTATCATCGTCCCATTTTGACTTATATGAATTATATGAATGAACTCCTGATTTATTAGCCATATCATGTCATATCAAGAATAGAATAATCTCTTTCAGATCAAGTGCCATTGACACCATGAGTTGTCACCTAATGGTCAGACTCTTGCTCCTCAAAAAAAAGTCAGTCAAAGACGCACATTTGCAATTAGCATTGGTTTTGTTTCAAGCAAGAAATCCAGTGTGGCACTGAGGATGACTTGGCACTTTTGGGCATCCCATGCCCTCTTTTCTCATCATTGAACCCAAAGGCACGGCGAGCAGGCTACAACCCTTTCTTGGAGAGTCTTGGCTCTTAGAACAGCTCTGAAATGGAGTGGTGACTCATCACCAAAAAAGACTACAAAATGTCACCATCAAAGCTATGAAGAGATCAAATAGCCAGAGTCATTGACATTGACCTGTTGAGAGCGGGTCTTGACAGATGTGCCCTGTACAACTGTACGGTACGTGTGTTTTTATATTAATGCTCATTGACGGCCAACGCCAAAGCTGGTTCGAGTCAGTACTCACATATCTTAAACAGCCTTAGGATAGATGGATGTGGCATCTGAGGCCTGAGGTGCGCGTTATCAAGGCATGTCTCAAAAAATTGAGAGTCCGCAACCCTCGCTGCTTTGTGATAGAAGAGGCGCCTTGTCTAGGAAAGAGCCATGTGAGAAACGGCCAATTGGCCACTCTCGTAAAAACAAACGCAGAAAGACTGGTAGTCAAATTGGCAGCTTTGGCAATTTGCGACAGCAAACAGCACACTTGACAATTTGATTGTACCATACTGTACTGTCCAGCCGGATTCCCGCCACTTCCCCACGTGTGTGTCTTTTTTCCCTTTGTTGGCATTGGCTGAGAGGTTCAATTACACTGATAGTGATAATGATATGATATGATTGATATGATACACTGATACAAATACAGGATTTACTAGTAATTAGCAGTAGCAGTAGTAGTCACTAGAATCACTAGAAGCACTGGTGGTGCAGGTTGCCTGTGTAGATTGTGAACGTTTCAATGCAAAGGCACTGGCAATAATATGAAAGAATATGAATTGGAATTGGTTAGTGCAGTTTCCGTTTTCCTTGTTACATTGTTGTTGCTGAACTGTGGGGTTACTGCTTTCTACTGGCACCTCAGGTTTGGTCCATCATGAAGCCATTTCCAGAGCCTTTGAGCGGGTCATGGAAGAAGTACAAGGCGCCGCCGTTTGAGGTTGCGACTTGGGAGTCAAAAAGTCACGCAAAGTGTGACAAACAGAGTGACAGTTTGAGACTGTACCATTTGTGATTAACAAGCTGCTACTTCAGATCTCAGCTGTTTGCCATCAGGCCATATAATATTTCTATATTTCTATATTTGTAACTATGTGACTATGTAACTATGACTATACATGACTATGACTATGTGACTATGTTACGTACCGCGTATTGCTATTACTAGGTGACAAACTGATGAGTTGTGTTATGTTATGTTATGTTGGGATGAGGTTCAAGCCGCGGGATACTTCATCAAATGATGGTTCCAAAGAGGGATCAGGCTCACACTTACAGCCTTACAGGCCTTACAGCCTACAGCCTTTGAAACAAACAACCCCCGGCCACGCCCAGACAAAACATCAGATCAGATCCAACAACTGGCATGCAGCATGTTACATTAAAAAAACACAATTTTGGGCCCCACCAAAGACACTGTAGTCACTGTAGTCTGTTGAGGTGAGGTTCTAAGATTCTAGGTGATTCGGATGAGTTTCACCATATACCGTATACTGTATACCACTGTCACACACCAATCAAACCAATCAACCAATCAAACAAATATATTTTGAAATTGTGTATTATATGATATTAAGTAATATTAATATCGTAATATCGTCATTATGATATCCATCACTGAGCTCACCCGTTTGCTCCGAATGCAATGCCCTTGCGGGACCTTTGGCGACGTTCTGAGTCTGACAGTGACTCAAATGTTGAACCAAGCAGTGACTCAGACCATCTGGGTGACTCGGCTTTGACTGGCAGTGACTCAGCTTTGTCAGCACCAGAAATATTAAACGAGCTGAAAGCAGCAAAACGCAAAGCTCAAACAGAAAAGGCTCGCGCAGCAGCCCTTCTAGCAAGACAGAAAAAGAAAGCTGAGGGAAGGACAAACCGATCGCAAGATCATCCTGCTGCCAAGTACAAGCCAGATCTGCAGCCAAATCCAGACATCAATAGACCAGGAAACTTTGACAATGCCATTCGTCGCAGAAGAGTCAGGCTGGTCTACTCGTGGTTTAAGAGCTGGTGTAGCTGCCTTTTGAATTTTCTGCGAAACAGCCCGACTGTGACGTTGAATCATGCGTTTACAGTGAACGTGGTGGACGACACAAGCATGTCCCTTGCCGACCTAGTGAGTGGGGCCCCGCAGTGGCGACAAGGGCGGATGGTTTCTGTGCTCAACAACATCGAATCTGTGATCATCAGCTATTCTGACTCTTCAGGGGATCAAAGCTGCAGTGCGGAGTGCAAATCGTTTTTGGTTCATACACCACTAGTGGTGCTACCAAAAACAAACACCTATGCCATTGTGCATGAGATCATCAGCTGGTTTGCTTTCTTTCTCGGGACAGTTGGCGCACGCTTCCAAGTGTTTGGCCTCGCTTCTTCTTGCTTGGAGGGAGTCCCCATACAGGGGACCGTCATTTGCTGGGACTCATTGTCCACAAACATGGCGATCCTGAAACGTTTGAGATTCCTGACTCATATGAAACATCAGACTGAAGGGTACGCCACCGTTTTCCCACTATATTCAAGTGTTTGTGCATTGCACCAGCTGGCGCTAGCAAGACGGCCATGTGTGTACCACTTCCAATCGTTTTGGTCCAGCATCACCAGGTTGGCTCACCTGTTTGAAGTCAGCAGCTTCAGACAGCAATTCAGATCATCTTTGATACGACTCATTGTGGAGAACTTTGAGTTTGTAGATGCTATTTCCAAGCCGGCTCAGTACAAGGAATGGCGCTCCAAGAGAAATCAAATGGCCAATCTCTACACCAATGACTCCTCCTATTCCACGAAACGTCGACAGCTTCACATGGATTTGCTCAAGTTTGATAATGGAGATCCTGCTAGCCACAACTTTTGTCACTGGTGTGACGGCTCTTCATGCTGCAGCGGCAACACCGCAAATGAGCGGAAAAACTTTGCACTTCTGCAAATATGCAAAGGGTACGTTTTATTGTTTTCACAGGGGTACCCATGCCCCCTCCTGTATCGCTGGACGCATGCACACAGAGCGTTACAATACACCAAAGACCCTTGGTTGGCCTGTGGATTGGAAGCTTTTGTCATTCAGCGACGGCGTTTGAGTAGTACTGTGAGGACTGTGTCAGATGACAGAAGTACTAATTTGGAGCTGATAAAAGTTAGGACTCGACTTCAAGACTTAACACCCAAGAAGTGAATAATCGGCAAACCCGACAACTGGGAACATTTTATCATATTATATTATATTTTCCTATTCTGTCTCCTCTCTAGTTTGTGAGTTGTAGATTGGCTGACCTCAAACATTATGTGTTGCTAGGCTAGGCTATCAAAGAGGCAATTTGTAAGCTCTGAATTACTGTAAGTTATTGACTTCAGAGTCTGAAGAGACATTGTTTTTTGTCAAGTTCTTGTCAAACACTGTGAACCATGTGCTGCGCCAGCATATGAGGAAGCCACTGCTTTGCATTCGATGCTCTCACGGGTGCTTTCGCTGATGTCACGCAAGCAGGGTTCTGTGAATGCAGATGCCAAAGTGATAGAGCTCCTTCTGGATTCGGTAGGCTTGGAAGGAACGCACCATGAGCCCGATGCTGATGGCGTCAACTTTTTGGGTGAGTATGACTGGCAATCACTCCTCCAAGAAGTCCAGGAATCAAAGGAAATGTCTCATGCTGAGATCAACGCTAAAAGAAAGCAGCTCACGTTCAAGGCATTTTCTGACAAGAACATCGCAACAAAAGCATGGATCCTTGAGAGTGTGGTGGAACCAGGAGTGGTGCAAATGGATCGACTTTTCAAAAGAAGTCGCGATATCTCTCAACTTTACCATACACCCAGGCATGCTACCGAAGATCGAGCTCAATTGGCGTCAAGGCTGCCACTGTCGCTTCCATTTTGTTGGTAGTTACCAGTAGAAAACTCATTCAGCATTCAGCACCGATTCAGCGCCGTTGTAAACTGTGTTAAACTGGGCCAACTGATGCTCAATTTATATAGCTTGGTTCACGAGGGGAATTTGTAAAGATAAGCAACTAGGGTTTCAGGTCAACCGACAGAGCCAGCTGAATTATTTGGGCAGGTCATCAGAGATGTTCCTGTCCTATGTGTCTGGTGGTATGGGCCGGGAGCTGGTAGGGGCTTACATGAATTTGCTGGTGGAGTTTCCATGTTTGGGACAGCCGGAGTTTGCCAATTCCTTCTTTGAGTTGGTGCTTCAGCAAGTCGCTGAAGCGTGGCGACGCTTCTCCCTGGAGCAAAACCGATTTTGCAATCGTTTGTTTGCGTTGACCAGCCTGGACCACGCATCCTTTTTGGCAGAGTTTCGGAAGCTGCAGGCATTGGAAAAGGTTTGCCCTCATTGTGTTGACCTGGAGTTCAGTGCAGTTCTTCTGAGGTGGCTTCCGGAGATGTGTGGTGCTGACACTGATGTCACTGATGAGTCCCCATTGATGAAGGAGAAGGTCAAGCAACTCAAGCAATATCTCCAGGATCTGACCGTATATTCTCCACTGTCTGCAGATGTCGTTGAATGCCTACATGGCGCCTGTCAATCCAGGCTGGGCCGCTTCCGTGGACCGAGACTATCAGATCCAGTGGCACAGCAAGTGACAGTTCTTGACAAAATTTGCAGCTCGTATTGCAAATTTCGAGAATGGATGTGGAGTCACTATGGAGATCGAAGAGCACTAAATCGACTTCATGCGTATGGGCAGCACAAAGGAAACCAATACGGCAGAGGGAGCCAAAAGCCTGCTGCCAAGATGACTCTTGAACATTTGGATTTGGATGGTCTCATTGATTCCAAGCTTCCTCGACCAAGAAAGATTTGCGGCCACTTGGCTATCTGGTTAGTCAGGCAGGCCAGGCGACTGATTATTGTGACATGAGAGAAATCAGACTGAGCGCCGGTTCATGTACCACAGATTTCAAGTTCTTTTCAATGAATGCCGTCACTAGCTGCTTGTTCTCCAATAGGTTTCGATAATATTTTTTTGCTACAGGTCAGCATGTGTAGCTGCCGACACAAAGGCAGACTAGGACTAGGTGCTTGGACTGCCAGTGACGGCAATCAGTGACAGTGACACTGATGTTGATGTTGGTAGTAATGGGTAACCCCTTCATTGTCTCCATTGTCCCTCACCGACTATTTGTGTCAACTGCGCTGCACTGTGGCACTGTGATTGAGTAATTAGTAATTGGTGTTGACTGCATGTGCTGCCACTGAGGGTGGAACGTGTTTCAACGACAAGAGCTGGCCAACTCTCAGTTGAATCCACAGGAGTGGAAGGCAGCTATTGCAGAAGTGAGCCAAGCTTGGCAACGCATGCCAAAAAAAGAGAGAGATGCGTACGAAGCCATCGCCATAGAGGAACAGGGCCGCAGAGATGAAGCAATGCTGCAACCTTTCCCACCCAAGTCTGCACCAGCTTCCTTAGGCAAGGCAGCTTTCGATGCGGCGGCGACCCTGGGCAGAAGTGCATTGAAAACGATTTCAATGCACAGACTCATCAACAGCTATGCAGGCTACAAAGCCAGTGATTCCTGGAAGCACTTTGATGCAGGACTCGCCTGCGCAGAAGCTGCGTTGAACCTCGACCTGATTGATATCAGCGCGACTCATGAAGAGGTTGCTTCGACATGGCAGAATTTTGTCAAACCTGCAGAAGCGACACATGGCTGGGATGCAAGTTTGGAAAAAAGTATTCATCACAAAGTTTGCGGGACTGGACACGGGCTGTGCGTGAGGATGCCCTTTTTTAAGCAGGCCGAAAAGTTCAGTCAGAGCTTGCATGACCTTGTCGCAAGTGGAGCCTTGCTGCAACAAACCGGGATCAAGTTGTGGGATTATAAATATAAATACTATAATGGACCAATGGGCTGTGGGCACCTTTTTGTGGGCTCAGTCATTACGTGAAGGATTCGGGCTAGGATGTTATAGAACAGGCCCATGATCCATGCACTGCATGAGTATTTTTGGCAACTATTATTATTATGTTATGATACTACTACTATGTGACAATGTGCTATGTAACATATGTAAAATGTAGGTGACTACTGTGGCTCTGCCAAAAAGGTTTTCCATATATCATGCCTCACGTCACTAGAGTGCGCAAATTTACAAGCTCAAAAAAAAATGTCAGTCTGGAAGAGTGTAAAGAGTACAGTAAAGAGTTAAGTTAAGAGTCAAGAGTCAAGAGTGTAAAGAGTCTGAGTCAAGAGCCTTGTCATGTGGTACCTTTGCCTTTGCTTAAGTTTCAAACAAAAACTGAAGCCACACTACTGCCAGCTGGCTACACTGACAATGTGAAGGTTAAGTGCTTAAATTGAAGGATGAATTGGGCACGGTGCTTCTGACTGCAACGACTGCAAACAAACTGCTTGGACTATGAGACTACTTGACGCCTGCGCGCACATGTAAGATATGTAAGGCAGGGCCACTGGTAGTACAGGCAGCGGCATCTTCTTTTTAACAAATAACCACACCCGTCACCCGTCATCCAAACTGGCTTCAGTTGGGTTCCTAGCTCTACGAGACTGTTTGATTTCCAGCTCACAGCATACTTGTTCAAACGGCAGTTTCTCAAAGAAGTGAAACCATGATTCTGTAGGTTCATGAATCATAACAATTCAGACAACTCATGACTCATGATTCCTCATGATTCATGATTCTGTTTTTGTTGCAGTATTCAAAGAACACGAACACAGCAAATGGGACAAACATTCAAAGGACTTTTTTTGGCAACAACTTGTTCATTCTTTTCAAACTAACATCCAGGAGTCCAGGAATCACAGAACTTTCCTGACGTTGAGTCGAGCTACGACAATGTTGATCTACTTTCCAAGAGTCCCAGGCCTTGGCCCCGAATATATTTTGTATTAACTATATAATATAGGCTATACAGTATACAGTATACATGTTCTGTAATTGTATATCTTAGTATATAGACAAACGATTGACAATTTTATATAAGAGAGGGATCAATCCCAGAGCTGTAGAATCATGTGACCATGTGTTCTTGACATTCCCTTTATTTATGTTACGTTTGCTTCAATCCGGGAGCTTACGTTTCAAAGAGTCAATAGCCAATAGTGAACATTTCAAGGTGCAACCCCCTAAAGAAACTTGATTAATTGAAGTGTGAGAGAGCCTGAAACATAAACAACACGACCAAACCTCTCAGTCTATCAGCTTTGTGCAGCCTCAGCCTATGTAACTAACATACAGTAACATACATTACTAAATACTACATTACATTGCATACTGTACTTAACTTAGGCAGCACTTGTGCAAAGAATGCAATCGGAGACCAAGAAACAACACAGAAAGGGAAACAAACTGACACAAATACAAAACAACGGATTTTGTTCCCGCAACTTTGCCCACAGCAAGGTTCCTTGGCAGTGGGCTCGCTCTTTGAAGTGATCGGTGGCGATCATAGCCACTGTTTCTTTCTGGCGTCCATCCTGAAGCGGCCTTTGGTGCAAGTAGTTGTTCGAGGTTTCAGAGTTCAAGGCGAGTCTGATTCGAATCTTGGCGGAGTCCTTATGATGCAGCCTGATCAACAGGAGTGGACACCTGAAATTTGCACTTTCCACCAAGCTATTCATAAGTTGTGCGTTGACTGTGCTGGGAGTGGCAAATCTTGTCCCAGCAGCTTTGACCTGCGAGTTTACAACTACAAGCTCAACCCTTTTGCACCCTTGCTGAAGGCAAGTCTGATCGATACCAAAGCTTGTCTGAAGATATCAACTTCAAGCTCCAGGAGGACAGCAGCGCAGCCACGTCGCTTACCGTTTGGTTTGAAAGCGCAAAGGAACAGGCCGAGGCCAAAGCGCAAAACACCAGCTACCACACAGACACAACAGGGGCGCAGCAAAGTCTTGGTTGTTGATGACCCTTGTTCCGAACAGACATGCAAGGACATTGAGTCCAAATTGAGATCTGAGTCAAGGACTCATGCTGCTGCATATGTTGATGCTTGTGGCTTTGAGGCTGATGTGGATTGCAAATCTGATCACACATTGTCCGACTCCGAGTTTGGTGATGCTGCCAGTGAGAACCACTCTGACTCTGACACTGGCTCAGAAGCTGGTAAGGATGAGTTGGCTGAAGAAATGTTCAGTGCTCCCACAGTCAAGGAGGAACAAGGACAAACAAGTAAAATCTTGCAACAGCGAGAGGAACGTCTTGCTTCAGCTGCTGCCAAAGTGAATCCTGCCGCTAGAACCTATTGCAACAAGCAGTTGGGACTGGTCGAGGCTTCCATTCAGGTCTCTGCCAGACTGGCTGGCTGTCGACACTGCTTGCTCAAGGTGGAGAGAGGTTCACCTCGATTCGCGTTCGCTTACTCCCTGACCAAGTTCCAGTCCTACTTGCACAAAGATTGTGTATTACCACACTTGATCCAAGAGCAATCAGACTTGTGCCAGGCGATTGAGTTTCTAGAGAGCACAATTCAAGACAGCAAGGCTGCACAGCCAGTTCATGCAGCAGCAAAGGCTGTCCACGCAGATCTTTCACGCCACATGAAGTCTTCTGGGTCAACCACAAATGGTCCAAATGGTTGATCTGATCTAATTCAAAGATTGGCATTGGTATTGGCTGGAGTCAAGACTTAACTTGTTGCAAAGTCCCATTCATTCATCATCATTGCTTTTCAGTCGTCTATAGTCATTGTTATTGTCGCCTATATTCAACATTTCATACTGATTTTACAGACAGACTGTTGTAGCTGTAGCGTAGTTGTATTCAATTCATGCATTTGTTTTTTTTGGTTAGTGCTATCCTTTTCGTTGACACTCAGGGACTCCGGGACTAGTGCGAGAGGTGTAAACATCTCCGACCGAGACCTCAAATTCATTGGCTGGTCAGCCAAGGTTGGGGACTCTTGCTCCAGTAGCTGGGTGTAAAGTTCACCAAGCTCAGCCAGTTTTCCCTGATGGGAACTTGCTTTGGGGAGGGGCTAACAATGTCCTGTCAGAGTCAAAGACCCTGGCTTTGAACGCTTGGCTTTGAGCTCTGATCACTCGCGGGGGTGGCAATTGCACAAAGGAAACGACTACAGACTATAGACTATAGACTAAAGACTCTAGATGTAGACCGACTGTTTCATTTGAGCTGCCCACAAGACAGGTTGGACAAGCTTTGCTTTATTGTGGATTCAGTGAATCTAGTCTAGTTGTTAAGCGGAGCTGTTTTAGTTGAGAACCAAACCTGGGCAAATGCTGGTTCTGATTACACCTTGAATCTGAAAACTTTCAACCTGACAGGCGCCCATAGACTTTTTCCTTTATGGTGAAGAGGGACATGTCAAGTATGGGCTGTTGTGACTTGGTCGCATTCCGCATTCCTGACAGAAGGACTCAGACGACATCAAGTGTTAAGGGTTCCCTATTACCCTATTCAATTCATATAGTTTCAACTTTCAACTTTTTATTTGTTATAGTTATTATGTTATGCTGCAGCATACATATAGTTGAAATATTATATGCATTGGTAACGCTTCTAATACTGCACTAGTTACCACCAAAAATCCAATATAATATAACTTAACTAACAAACAAATTCAAACAACTGACTGAGGCTGAGACTGATAACAGTTCAGTCTCAACAATTCATTCCCATGCTATACTACACACCATGTATGAGCACTCACAGCATTTGCCACTTACCTTTAAGGTTGCCGGAGGAGAACGACATCAGCTTTCAAGAATACAACGTGAGAGCACTTTGCCTGAGGCGCCTTGACAAAAGCAGTCCGGAGTCCACAGGTGCAAAGACATGAGAGTATCAGCACTGAGTAGCGAGCAACTAGTAAAGACAGTCAACCATTGTCATTGGGTCAGTGGCAAAACTTATTCAGTACATTGAAGAGTAAAGCAAAGTTAGGCTGCCAGGGGCCAGGGGTCAACGATTTATAGTCATCGTCATCATGTTAATTTCATATTTGCAACTAAAATTACAATATCTTAGAACTTATAATGTTTCTTATCAAAGGGTTGCAGGATGTTTAAATATGGATTTGGATCAGTGCCGCAGTTACGATACAATATATAATATATATTATTATATACATTATTTTATATAACTATATAATTATACAATTTGTAATTAGGTGAAAATTCAGGCTTCTGACACAGGACGCTTGACAACTTAGGTCTGGTGATTTTGGATCGCCCAACCAGCGAAAAAGATGCTACATCTTGGGTGTTCACTCAAGCGCTATCAAGAGGACAGACTTTGACTTGCTGTGTGATTTTGTGGAGCAAGCGTGTCCAAAAGTTCACAGACAGTGCAGCTTGATGGACTGTTTCGTGGCTGCATTCGAGCTTCAGTGGGACTGACCAAGACATACAGATTAACATAGACAAAGACCGAGTGAGAAACGGTTAGAGTAAAGGTTGATTGACATTCATTGAAAATTGACAAACTGACAAGGAAATAAAACTCCAGTTCCTCTCGGCTGGCCGAGAATTTAGGTTGGGACTTTCTGAAGTCCAACGGCATAGAGGAGACCCTTCCATTGAGTGCCAAGGACTGGTTCTGGTTCATGTGCGGTGGGGCCAGGAACGGTTCTGAACGGTTCTGAACGGTTCCCAGACCTAGTTTCACCATGTAACTGGTCACGTAACTGTTCATGTAAATGGTTTGCTGTGTGCTTTGGTCACGTAACTGTTCATGTAAATGGTTTGCTGTGTGCTTTGGGCTCTGTGCCCATTAGCCTACCCCCACCTCAGGACTGTGGCTTGAGACTTCCCAGAAAGAAGGTGGCCAAGACTGACTCGAGCTATACAGATTCCTTGCCGCCGAACGTGAAGGCGTTGCTCAATGCGAGGGAGCTCCGCAAGCTGGACAGGGAGTTCCAGCATCTAATGGAACCTCAGAGATTAAGGATTTTTGAATTTGTGATACAGCTGATGAGTGTTCCCTTGGAATTGCGCTTGGGCAGTGGGCCCTCTCCAAAAGATCATGTCAATCTATGAGCCTTAGTGTGTTATGTTTTCTTCTTGCATTCAACTTTCAAGAATGAGACAAAACAACCAACCCACAAAGTACTTTAGCGTTTCCATAGCTGTGGATCCACACCTGCAGAGTAGTGGGAAAGGTAAAGTCAAAATAATAAAGCCTACAATAAATGACCAAAAGCTTTAGCCTTTCTAACTAGACTAGTCAGAATTGATAGTATATATATATATTATATAATATAGTCAGTCCATAGTCTATAGTTGTTTTGACTGTATGATGTTACTATCTTATATGTATGATGCTAGTTATGTTATTCCAAATGGTACACGCTGGGAACCGTTATTAACCGTTCCTAGTAGTAGTTGATTTACCTCTGGGAACCGTTAATAACCGTTCCATGCTACACAGCCCCAAAACTGACAATAGTTCAGAACCGTTCTGAACCGTTCCGCTCGAAAGGCCAGTTACGTCGGGACCAGGAACCGTTAATAACCGTTCCGGTGATAGCCATGACCTAGACACAGAACCGTTATTAACCGTTCCGGGTTGATGTTAAAACTCTGTTGTATCATAAATCATAAATCATATATGATTCCATAAAATCATCATATGATATCATATTCATGTGGATCATATTAACATTCATTCATTCATATATTTATTACATATAAAGTGAGGTCATATCATATGGATTTATAGTAGAATGAAAAATCATAGAATCGAATCAGATAAGTAAGGTTTATGGTTCATGGTCACATGGTTCATTTGTGTGTGTTCCAACTCTTAAGTTTAGTCCTTATGATTATGACTTCATAGTACTAAGCAGTATCTGTATCGGTATGACAGTGTCACCATAATAGTGTCACTATAACTTGACTTGTTGATGCCATGTAGCAGGGGTCCATAGCATCTTAGCCAGAGTCAGAACCATAGTCTCGTAGTTTGAGTGCAGCATGGAGGTAACACACAGTATGACTCACTAGTAATTTCAACATTCGATGATTTAATGTCAATATCAATATCTTTAACTTCACCTAGATTTGATCAATCGACTATGACTATGACAAGCATTGCTAAAACAAACTGAGGAAAACATGAACTTTAACTGAGGAATTTCCCAACGCTTCCACCGAATACTGCCCATACGGTATATACGGCTATATAATATAAATATAATCTAACTTATATACAAGTAACTGTAACAGGCTCTGAAAAAAGAACAGATCAAACACATTGAAATATACAGACGTGACATACATACAGTACAACTAGAGTAATTCAACAGTGACATGAGTGACTTGACATGCTGACTTTCATCGGCACCATACGACATATGAAATCAGAGCACCACTAAGTTGGTAGAACCACTTCATTTCAGCATGCATGATTGCCGTATCAAAAGGAAGAGGAAAAGGAGGAAGAGGAAGATTAGGACAATGAGGAATAGGACCATGGACCATGCAGCATCACGCGACGTGCGTTGAGACCTTGTCATGTCATTTTCCATGTTACTGTGACTGTGCGTCATTTGAGGTCGCATTGCCGCATTGCACTTAAGACTTAGGGCGGTGCCCTTTTGGACGCTAGGTGTCCAGAATCCGAACATGATAAGGCATCCACATTGATAGGGTCAAGGATGTGATGCAGCGGCGATGCATGTGTCCGCAGGTGACGCGTGCTGTGTTCTTGCAATCTTAGGAGAACCGACTCGACCCGTTCCTGTCAGCCTAATTGGGATGCATTTTGGGGGGTAGTGCTTCTTAGAGCTTTTTGTTAGTCCCTTTGCCACAAAGCCATGCACATCATCCGTCACCCCCGAAAAAGGACTTCCAACTGGTCTTGTCCTTTGGGCCAGGTAGTTCCAACCAGGGCCAGAGCTCTGGCAAAACCAATTTGGACATCACCTAGATCAAATCTAAGTCGATCGGTTATGGACCAATGGATCAAACCATTGTGGAAGGCTAGCTCCTTGCATGCATGGTCTCGGAACTTTTCCCCGATCCTCAATGACCTCAAACATCCTCAAACTAAGGATGGTGGAAAAGATCCAGAGCGAGCATTCATCGATGTCGCTAGCGACTTTGCTTTCTAATTCTATATTAAATATTAAATTGTATATAACGACAATAACTATAACTATGACTATGACTATAACTTATAACTGCTAACTAGACTAGACTAGACTACATTACTCTACTGTCGCTGGAGGATTCAGTCGAAAAGGTTGTTGCTACTCAAGAGTCTGAAGGCATTCACAGGCCCGTGGCTGTCAAAAAAACAAGGAAGCAGGAAGCAGTCTAGAAATACTACAAACACCCACACACACACGATCACTCAGGCACATCAACAGTACAATCAAGCAACAAGCCAGCATTCTATACTTAATTTGTGGTCATGGACATAGACTTAGACCAGATCATAGATTCATAGGTATGGTCCAGGTAGGTTTACAGAATTCAAAAGACATATGAAACAAGCCTCAACTCACCTCAAGCCATTTTAAGTTTTAGCAACTACAACTACCACCCTCAATTTTCCGATTGTACCAACTGAAGTCCGGCTCAGGATCCGAATCATCCAACATGGGTCGATACTATGACGGTCGCGGCGCGGCCTTCAGTACATCAATGAAATTGTTTCATTTGAAAATGAAACAATGGCTGCCGGCGGAGGCACAGCTGCGCAGAAAGTGAAGTCATTTCATTCAGATAATGACACAATTCAGACCCCTAAACCTAGACTGTCTAGACCGGTGTTTTGTGTAGAGGCAAAAAGATTGGTCATTTGAATGTCATTAAGTCATCAATCATTTGTGTGTCCAACATCAGTAAATCACAAACGGTGCTCCGTCTATGAATGAGGGATGTGACATGTGAGACTTTGTTTGAAGTGTGGCTTAGTTCAGTCAGGAGGTGTTGTGAGAATTGTGGGTGAGTCCTCCTTGTGCAGGCATTGATGATGGCACAAGGCTTTAATCCTCAGGATTTTTCCTTTGCTGGGGCAAGCTACTCTTCAATTTGCAAGTTGGCAGGCGTTGGCAAGGGAAGTGGCTGGTAGAGGGTGGGACATTGAGTTGTCGTTGATCAGAAAGAAAGTCTGTAGCCATAGCCAAAACATTTGATCTGTCAGTCAATTGTCGAGGAGATCTTGTCATTGTCTTGCAAATATGAATATATATAATATTATATACTTTACGATTTCCACTGAAAATACAGAAGGACAAAACGCAAATTCAGAATTGTTACTTACTTACTTGTTACTTGACTCAGAATTTTGATTGTCTTGTGCATTCTGATCTCTGCATGTGTCTTGGTTGTGAGGGAATTCAATGACCACGTCTGTGGTTGGAGCCTGTGTCACTGCGATGGTGCTCTTCGCTTTTCCTCTACGCATTGATGGAAGGCCTTTTGAGGGGCGAGGTTTCGCAGTGTCCTGGAGTCAGCCGAGTCATAACTAATTAAAGATGATAATGATAATGATAATTGATAATTCTTATTTCATACTTCTAGTAGTAGTAGTAGTAGTAGTAGTAACTATAGAATATTATAGACTATAGACTTATAGACTGATGACTATAGACTATAGTAATTTAGCACTGCACAGGAACATCATTTCAAACTCACCAGAATGGCATGACAAGAGCACAGTTGAATTTTTCTGGACTTTGACTACGCCCGACTTTGTAAATTAAAATAGTGCATGGCGTCTATTGTCAGGCCACTGCGAAACCATCACGACTTCGTCCGCCTGGGGTTGGGCGAGACTTCGGCTGCGGCGTCTGACAGTGAATCAGAGGAAGGTAGTTTTCTGCCGGATGATTCAGACTCTGAGCGCACCCTTCGGTTTGGGGAGACCCTGTCACCTGATGCCATTAGCGCAGGGGCTGGGGACACTGAAGGCACATCCGGTAAGAATCCACAGTCGCCAGGATGGATTCTTTACGAAGATTCAGTTGCTTCACGAACTTAGGAACTTAGGAATGTGTTTTTGGCAACTGCTGCTGATTGCAGTGGCGATGATGTGACTCATCAGGTCTGCAGCACTTGCAAACTACTATAATCTGGACAGATTCTAGAATCATAGAAACCATGTCATTTATCGACCACTTTTTTGGACCTCATGCCTCATGAATCCAGTCATGTTCAGTTGGCTCCTGATCCTCACATTCTGTGACCATTCTGTCTTCTTATTATGTTTCAGTTGACTGATTGCTGGTGAGTCACGTTGGTTTTGTAGAGTTTCCAATCACACTACTCACAAACTCCGGATTCAGCGTGAATGCGAAGACCGATGCGTGCGCAAGTTCAGGACACGGTTCTGACCGGCTGATGATCGAATCCAATTCTTTTGTACGCCTTGAGGGGTATGATACCAATGGCATCGCATGAATCTTTCAGATCAAAGCGTTGTGAAGCATTCATTTAATTTGTTTTATGTGACTTGATATTTAATATGTGATTCAGATTTCAGGTACATGACTCATGTGACAAGTGTCTTGCTGGAAATGTAGACTGTGTCCAACTGTATCAATCAGAATAATTGTCGAGTCGACCGTCGTTGTCAGTGTGATTTTGTTTGGTTTGGCTCTGGAATTCTGAAACAGGGACAGTGATTTTGTGGCGTTGACGGTGCCATTGGTGCCATTCCGCCATTGATTTCGGGACTACATGGCCAGTGACGAGGAACCGTCGCCAGACGCTTCGCAGGCTGAGCAGCCGGGGCAGGAGGGTGCAGAAGAAGACCACTGCTGTTACTGCGAACAACGTTTCGGTGATCAAGACAAAGATTCTTATCTGATGTCATGGCCAGGTCTTACCAGGATTCACGATAGGAAACAAACAAGTTACCCAGTCAGACTCTAAAGCTTTTGTTTTATTCAATTCAAGTCCAAGTCATATGATCTTGTGGAGTCGGGGTCACAAACTCATAGACTCATCATAGCCTCATAGACTATAGAACTTTAGAGGACTCATAGGCTCGTAGGCAAAGGCAGGCTGCTATCGTAGGCGGGCTATGTATAACAATACTCTATCATAGCAATACGCGGCGGCCATATAGAACAAACAATCAAACAGCCAACATATTATTAGACAAACAAACACTGACACACTTTCCAAGGGCAGGGCTGCCACATTTGGAATTTGTTTCAAGTCAAAGTCCCAATGGAAGAGTCCTTGAAGAGTTGAAGTCATCGATATTTTCTACAGAGATCTTCGTCATGTGTTGCAAGGACTGTCCATCAGGGCATGTGCTGCAAGTCCAGAAGATCAAGAATCATGCCAGCGCTTGTTCTTTTTGCTTCTATGTCCACAGAGGGAGCTTTGCAGGCCTGAAGCAGCTTGAGCTGGTGAAAGGCCTCAAAGAGCACACCAAGGTACGTGAGAAGTGACTTGGCGACAGACCACATTATTGTCATTGTCCGTCTATCTATGATTTCTGTTGATTTCATTTTTTTACACTTCAACAAGATTCATGTGCAAGGACCAAATGGCCTTTGTGATGTGGAAGGGGTTAAGCCCAGGCTTCATGTGCAAGTTGTGGTCATGCTCAGGTTCGATCAATGTCGAAAAGACCAAGTGGAGCTACGAGTATATTTTCCTCGCAAGAAGGCTCGTCACGTCAAATGCAACTACCAAGATTTGGTTCGCCGGTCAGAGGAAGATTACGTCGATTTCCGTCAGGCATGGGCTGGGGGCTGAAAACTTTTCCAAGAAACCAGAAAACGGCAAACCTTCGAGATCCCTTTATGTCACAGAACAATAGCACGAGTATCTGACAGATTGTCACACCCCCGCGTGCATTGAGCATATCATACACGTGCCGTGCAAGTGTACTGTGCTTAATGAATAGAGTCGAGATTGTGAATTGTAAGATCAATTGTAAGCAAGTTGTATAACTGGACTAGACTCGACTATCCACATCATATAACTAGCAGCAGCATAATATAAACTAAACAGTAGTGGTCCAGTGGTAGTGGCACCTTGACAATTGACAAATCATACGATTCATATTCATATCATATATATCATTATCTCACAGACTCATATTTTATATATGATTCCTCCTACATTCCAAGAAACGTCAAAGAAAGAACGTGGATGTGAACGACCTGGCCTGCGCCTAAAGAAATTGACCCAATCTGGACCATAAATAATAAGCTCTTCAAAGGAAGGGGCAAGGTTAAGGTGTCAAAACATAAGGACTGAATGAACACAAACCATGGCACATGACATGCCATAGATTAACACATCGAGGACAAAACATAAGACTAGTACTAGGACTCATGACTCATGACCCAACGGTCAAATCTTGGGTATGTCAGTCACTGTCTTTCCACTGGATATGTTGAATGTTTTTGACTCGATCGTTTTTTGTGCTTGTATTTACGTTGTTCCATTGGTGCCTGTGTGTGTGTTTGTTCCTCTTTCCCAACACAACAATGGCCAGTGGCATACCACGCTGGGAGTGCTTCCTCAAGAACACATTCGATTTTATGTTACTTTAAGAAAGGTTGCTTCATATTCAAATCTTCATTATCCAGCGAGGGTGAGAGCTGAGATGAGAGTGCTTTGAAGTTAAATGCCACGTCATTGACTACCCTGCCAGGTCTCAGACCTGCTCTCCATGAAAGACTATATCAACAAGCACATGGGTTCCAAAAACAAGCCCACTCTGAAGACGGACGTTCAGAGGAAGCGCTTTTTGAAGGAGAAGGGCATCAAATTGATCAAGCACCCTTCTTCTGGCGAATACATGGTCGCAGTGGAGTCAGGCGTGCAGATGATGTCTGGAAAGCGACTTTCAGCATCAAAGGTGAAAGAGGGAGACTTCACTGGGGATAAGGAGGCAGCAAAGGAATCCTTTGCAAAAGCACAGTCTGCAGTTTCCTCGCATGACAAGGTGAACACCAAGGCTAGGGTTTGAGACGTGCAAAGGTGGTGCCACATTTGTAATATGTGTTGATAAACTGAACTGCTAAGGGACTATTGACTTGGACGATCAATCAATGAATCATTAATCATTCATTGTTATGCATTGTTCATTACTGTCATTACTCGTTACTAGTTCATTTCATTCAGTCATTTCGAGGGCTATCTAATGAAAACTCGAACGATAGACCCGACGTCTGACAATTAAAAATAGTAATAGTAAGTAATAGTAATAGTAATAGTACTAAAATAAAAAATGATAAATAGCCACTAGCCATAGCCATAGCCTTAGCCTAAACCTAAACCTGTCATTTATTTGACACATTGCTTTTGCCTTTGGCCACAAGTTTCAAACGTCAATGAACTTTGCAATGGTTTCATATTTTCCTATTTTCCTTTAGTCCTTTTGTCAAAATGCAAAAAACGTATTGATTTCAATTGGGTGATTGATAAATATCCGCAGTTTAGAGAGACAGAAAACCAAACATTGCCCCAAATCCAAAGTTTAAACTTAACATTTTCTAAGGGCCCAAGGGCTCAGAAAAGGATTGAAAGTTGAAAGGGAATCAACTTGGGAAATGCGACAGATCAACTGACTGCAGGAGGAGCTGGAGAAGATCGAGCAGGAGGACAATGCTTCTGAGAAGTCGGGGTCTTCAAGCTCCGTTTCAAACTCCGATTCCGAGTCCTCCAGCTTCGGATGCCAGAGCAATGCTTCGGAGGACCAGAAGAATCAGAGAAAACGCAAAGCTGCCCAAGCAAAGCAAGCAGCAGCCAAGCGTGCCAAGGCTGCAGAGGAACCAAAGGAGCCAAAGGGGAAGGGCAAGGATCCACCCAAGGAGGAGAAGGATCCGAAGGATCCGAAGGATCCGAAGGATCCGAAGACGAAGAAAGGGAATCAGCAATCGGCGTCAGCAAAGCAGAAGAAAGGAGCAGCAAAAGAGAATGCTGCAGTGGAGGGTGCCGAGAAACTGATTGGACTTCTACAGGAGCTTTCAGCTCCAACAGTTTGGCGCTCTGTTGTGAGAGCAAATGAAGTTGAGAGAAGACTGGGCAGGGTTGGGGCTGTCACCCGGGAGCTGGAGGATGTCATCACATCGTTGCTGCAAGCAGAGCCGGGAAGTGACGCAGCATTCAAGAAGGACACCTTTGTCAATTTGAACCAGCTGCTTCAACAAGAAGCAACTCGGGTGAATGCTCTCAAGGAGCTGTGCAAGTTCTTGAGAACAGCGACTCCTGAAGAAGTTGCAAATGACGTATCCACTGCAGGGAACATCATTCAGTACTATGGGGAGTGCTACAAGTGCGTGATGGAAGCTGAAGGAACTCTGGTCGACATGATTCAAACGATCGGGAAGAAGCTTGTGGACGTTTCTTGGAAAATTTATTTATTTATGTAACACTTGTGACTTGTGGCCTGGTGGCACTTGTTGATAAACATCATGTAACTTGTAACTTGTAGTAGTACTGTGGTAGCGTCGGTAGCGTTTTGTTTTGCGATCCTATGACTTCCTTCTATTAGTAATACTGACCTGAACAACGTGGGCAAATGTTTATCCAATTACGATTTGGATGAAAAGGTTCCCGTGCTTTTCACGGAAATTCCAACAGCCTCACGACCCACCAAATGTTGATGGACAGCTTCGATCTGCAATATCGACAATCAACTAAGTACAGAATCATATCATATTGTTGATTTCATTCTGTAGAGTGTAGACTGCACTGACTGACTGGCAGAATGGTCTGGTCTTCTGAATGACCCATGGCCCATGAAAGACTGAACATGTCCTCATCATTAACTGGTGCACTTCGAAGGACCTAGCAGTTGCCACGTGATTTCCCCTGAACTTTGATCCCTCATGAACTTATGAACTTATGACTTCCTGGCCCCATAGCCACAACTCACTAAGCAGCATCCCGACCCTGGGGAAAACTAAGTCAGGGTCATGGGCTGACAGCTTAACATGCCTACAGGCTCCCAACTTCCTGTTCTTCAAGTTCTTGCAGCTCAACGACCCCAAGAAAATTGCAGTGAACTTGGCGGAGTTGCACAACGTTCCCCAGGCAGATGAACGGACAGCTGTCTACCACCTTACTTTGCGAAAGGGACAGCAGAGTGCCATGGACGCCTTCTATGACAAGCTCAAGGCACAACAACAGCCTGTGGATTGGGTCAGGCCGAAGCTTCCCGAAGTTTTGCGCACTACACAGTTTGCAGAGGAGCTGAAGTGGTTTCTTAGCTGCCATCACCCACCTTAATTATAACACTATGACTATGACTAATACGGATTTATTGTGAGTCGTTTTATATGATTAATTAAATACGATATCCTGGATATCGAATCCTATATTTGTTGTACTATTGTTTTTGTTGATTCATTTTGCTGATGATCTAAACATTGACCATTTGATGCTGCATGTGGCAAGCACGCTCTGATAATCTGAAGTCTGAAGGTGTCAAACTCACTTGTTGTTCTTCATGGAGTCTTGTCACGTGGTTCCAAGCCTTTACACTGCTTTTCTGTATTTTGATGGCTATGGGCTATGGGCCTGAGGTTGCCATCGCCTGGCGATGAAGGTGCCCAGCCCGTTGGTGACTATGCCAATGAGAGTGGGTTCTGCAGCGTCATCATGGCAGATTTGCAGAGGATCTTCGCGTGCCTCATGGTGGACTCCCCAAACAAGGACACCACCTACTTGTGTGCAGTTGCGAACATGAGGCGCGTGACCTTCTCAAGCAAGATCACTTTGACGATGTCTTCCCACGCCTCTTGGAGGACGCTGGGGTCTGGGAGTGGTCGTGCTGGGGTAGGCCGGGCTTTCGGGCTTGGACTAGGCAAAGGATTGCAAGCCAACGGTCCTCTTCAGCTTCAATTCTAGGCTTCTCAGTGGTGTCAGTGACAGTGAGTCTCAGTGTTGGTGACTTTTCAACTACTTCCCACGCCCCCTGACCTCTTTCGCCTTCAGGAGTTTGTGGCACAAGGTGCTTTCTTCTTATCGCGAAGTAGCAGCTACAGCCTTGACTGTGAAGGTTGCAACGTCAGCAGCAGAGTTCATTGTCACCTTGAAGAGCTTGGATGTCGACACGTTGCTCGATTCATCTTGGGACACCATGCAGGAGCACAAGGCCCTGGTGATGAAATTGAGCAATGTCAATGAAACCATCAAGCAGCTCAAGGCATGTGCCGGTGGTGTGGAAGGATCTGAGGCCGCCCTCAAATCGCTCATTGATGCCAAGGATGACCTTTTCAAATGGTTGGATTCTTCTTTGTGCGAAGAGTTCGACAACAAGCTTGAGACACTTCAGAAGTGGGCAAATGATGTGACGTCAAGCGCTGCCGACGCACTGGAGAAGGGACATTTCCAGCAAATGGCAGCGGTTTGCCCATCTGAGATGCCCACGCCCCCGGACTTCGTGAACAATGCCTTCGTGCTCCACTGTTCTTTGGTGAGTCAAAGGTTTTGAGTTTGACTCACTAACTGTTTTTGCTTTGTGCTTCTGCTTTGATTTATTTGTTTGTGGTCATTCCGATGATACACACATCACATATAACATTATATATAGATAATAGATATTAAATACATCTATATATATATATATATCATCTATATTTCATATAAAATATGTATTCAGAATTCATTTCATTCGGATTGATTCTTGACTAACTTGTTACTGGTTTCCATTCCAGATATTACATTTTCAGATTTCAGGCAACTTCAGTCTCAAATCGCCTCGTTCATATCATTGCCCATCGGGCCATTGTTCCAATTTCAAGTCTATATAGTCAGTCTATGTATGCAATTTCAGAACCAGTTCAGTCCCTTCATTAATTCATTCATTCATTCATTCATTGATTCTTTCATTCATGCATTCATTCATTATTCATTGATTGATGGATGCATTATTGATTCGGCGATTATTTGATTATTTCAATATTCAATATTCATTTTTATGTTGTTGATGATGAATCGAATCATTCTTTCAAAATCACGTCATTTCACGTCAGTTTTGTTTCGTTATTCCTTCAGATTAATTCATTCATTCATTCATGCATTCATTCATTCGTTCAGATTCACTCATTCATTCATTTAACTTGTCATACTAATTCACACATACCGTTACGTACTGCATACTTCATACTTCATACTATTGACTATTGCAGTTCCCAGACTGGACTGACTGAATATGTTTCGAACTGATTGATTCCAAGGTTGGGTCCTCAGCATCATGCGTGATGTCTCTGAGAATGGTGGCGGTCACATTGGAGATGGCTTGGCAGAGTTTGCCCTGTGCTTCAAGTTTCCCGCACAGGCCCTTGGCGAGTTCCAACCTGAGAAGGTTGGTGCATTGACAGTGCCAAAGATCTCTACTGAGGTGAACCGCTACTGCTTGCGTTTGAGCAAAGTCCTCAACCCATCAAGCAAGGCACAGGCTAGCACCCCAGCTGGCGTGGCATACAAAGCCCTACGTTCCATGCTCACACGACTCCAGAGATTGGTTGCAAGCCAGGTAATCATGGCTGTGGCTTCAGAGCCATCTTCGAAGTGGACCTTGGATGATTTTGTGAAGTGCTTGCCACCCAGCTTCCACCCATCTGCTCGTGGCATTCACGCATGTTCGACTTTGCAAGAGGAACGCAAGGCCTTGGAGACTGCAGAGCACGAGTGGGACTTCTTGGCTCGAAAGCTAAGCTTCTTTGAAACCATCTCCAGCAGTCTTGAGATCGGATTGCTCGGTGAAGAGTTCATGAAGCATTTCAAAGAGCCTTGTGCTGCCTACGTGGAGGCATACATCCAGGCATGTGAGATGCCACTCAAGGAGGTTGGGGAGGGGCTGTCTTCCGAGCTCACCAAGTTCTGGAAGACCTATGGCCATGTCATCGATTGTGCAGAAACTTGGCAAATGCAGCAAGTCTCCAGCTTCTTCGACCGGGACAATGAGGAGAGTATGAAGGCAGAGCTTGGCGGGATCAAGAGCAACTTGGACCAAATGCAAAGCTTTTGCGAAAGCATGGGAGGGGTGATTGGACACTCCAGTGGAAATGAGATGCTCAAGTCTTGCATTGAATGCTGCGGCAAGTTTGCCAAAGAGGCTGCATCTCTCATGAAAGATGTGAAGAAGGCTTGTACTACCCTTGTTGTCGCTGCAGAGTTCTTGTGTGATGATCCTCCGACGCGGAAGTCGGTCCAGCACGTGCTGAAGTTTGTCGGTGATGAGTTTGGCTTGAGCAAGGAGGACCTGCCAAGCAAACTCCGGAAGCTCGTGGCCGACGCTCTGGCTGACAACAAAGTCAAGAAGGACAAGGAGAATAAGGATGAATCCATGCCAGCGGCGGAGCCCAAGAAACGGGCCAAGGCAGCGAAGGACAGTGCACCAAAGAAGAAGCCCAAGAAGTGAGTGGCGCCATTTTGATTTTGAATTTTGACTCATTCAGTGAGGGGCTAGACTGGAGACAGACTTAGGTGGATGAGATGACTCATTCACTACTGCACTGTGTAGGTAGGAAGGGGGGTTGTAAAATTGTACCTTGAAAAAATTAACTTTTATATATAGTTATATATATACATATACACACACTGTCACATAAATATATTTACAAGTTTTGTGTATGTGAATGTATACACTCCCCCAACCACTCTGACTGGAATCACTTCAGTTCTTTTGTTGCCCTAGTTGTGAGTTGAGCCAAACCAAAACATGACTTATATCGTAGTGGCATAGTGGCGGTAGTGGTGAGTGAGTCACATCTTGCTCCGGCCCCACCTCACTGGTTAAGCCTTTGAGCGGCAGAGGTAAGCAAGGAACGGTGAAGTGAAGAGTGAAAACAAGTGTTCTGTGCAGCGATCACTGGTTTGGTCTGTTGTGACTTTTTCTCGCTTTGTGTGACAACCGGCTCGGACGGACTCACTCGATATGACACTTTACAGGTATTACGGCATTGCTATGTCTATGTTATGTTTTGTTATGTTTGTTTGCAGCTGTCCTTTCAGATCTGTTACGTGGAGTTGGTGTTTGCAACAGGATAGCATAGGGTCTGTTACATGCACTGTTCCCATTTTGTTCCCGGCTACTTGGTGTATACGGATTTTCCAACAGATAAAGAGGCCAACGTTTGGTCTAATATATATATATATATATATTTTGTATACAGATCCGGCCAACGGAATGATTTTTGACTAGGCTTGGTGCCAACTTGGTGCTGTGACTTCACAAATGTCGGCGGGAATGCTATCTAATGCACAATGGTGTCCATGCAAAAGCATGGTTTTTGCAGGCAACATACACCAAACATTGTTTTCCTTCAAAAGTTTGGAGCGGCAAAAGGAAAAATGCCAAAATCAAGGTTCTGAAACATGAGCTACTTGGCTCTACTTATTTCTACTTACGGCATACTAAAAACAATTGACGTTACGCATTTGTTGAGTGAGAAATTAGGAAGTGCGTGATAGCTAGAAAATAAGTAGATGCGCAATAGATCGCAACAGGATAAGTTACTTAATGTCATATGTAATTTAAGCGGTCCTGAAGGTACCCCACCAGAACATTGGCCTTATATAATTCCTTCTCAGCTCGTTTTGGTAGAAGCTTGGGGTTCGGGGTCCTCAATCAAGCAGATGGCTGGCGGCCAATCGGCTGTACTTCGACACATTTTGTGTATCAACCTCCAGGTTGAAACAATGAGTTGGTGCTTTCTGCAGCACTTCCCAGTTGAATCACAATGTAATTAGAGATGGAGGGAGGGAAGGAGACTGAGATTCAGGAGATAAGAATCGCATGTTCGATTGGCCTGCAGAGGCCTTTGTGGAGCCTGTTCATGGAACTAGCACATATCGGAACGCAGACCTAGCAAGGACCGCTGCCGTTTGCGTGGGGATGCCCGAAAGCTGCTGCGAACAATCCGCTGCGTCACATTTGGATCGCCAATGTGCTTTGGTGCTGACTCTGAAGATCGTGATGAGAGCCTTGATGAATGCCACGTTGAGGCTAAAAAGATCCGATGTTTAAAGTTTAAAGAGACAAGCTTCAATTCATTCAGTGCACCATCGACAAGCCGAGGAAGTTTGCCAGGTTTGAGGAATTTGCCCGGGAGCGATGCGTGAATTTCATCAACGCAGGCCTGAGGGCGTGAAAAGCGGAGGCTGCAAATGCCAAGTGCTGGTGAAGCAAAACCACTAAGCTCATGGGATCGGATGCGGCGTTTGCTAGGGAGAGGAATTTGGTCACCAGGTTCGTCATGTTGAGAGGGCTCTTTGGGCGGCAAGGATTAGATGGTAGATCAAACTTCTCTTTGTGGCTGAAGCAACGTGATCGCCCAGCACCTGCTCATTTTTGCGGGGGGCAAGATTGGATGATTAATCCAGGTCCAGTAATTACAGCTCTTCGTGACACGTGGTCCGCCCCGGAGTTTGGCACGGAAGGCGACCCATGCCCCCGGGCCTGGTCTGCAGTAAGCCCTCGAGATGTCATTCGTGAAGCGGCCGAGTACATGAAAGAGCAAGCCAAGGACCGGTAGATATGAGTCAAACGAAACTGGTATATGTACGGTATATACGATTGGAGAATCATTCTGCTGGCAACTTTGACGCGATACTTGTTGTGACAAGGAGAGGAATATGGTCAGTGGACGAATTGCTGCCAAAGTGATTCATGCGGCAACCAGTGCCTTGCTGGCTCGACAAGACACAGATCATCTCGTTGGCTCCTCACAGGGCTTCAAACACCTCTCCACAATTCGCTTGCTCACCCGTGAGGAGACTTCAGACAACTTGAGTATCAAGACGCGTTTACTGATCGTTTTTTAAAGTGCGAAATGCAGCCAGGATAAAGAGCACATTCATTGGCAACGAGACTTCTCTTTGGCGCCACGGGGGTTTGGAGACCATTCAATGTCTGAGTGCCTCAGTGTCGTTGTCCTGAGACAATATATATATATATATAGATGAGCTTGACAGCATTTTGCATTATATTACGAAAGCCAGCCGATAGGCTAGGCTTGAGCTCTTAGAGCGAACGAAGTGAGTTAAGGGGGTGTGGGGGGGGGAGGGCGCGAAAAGGCACATTTTGAGAGGGTGAACCCGGAGCTTGGTGGGGGAGAGTGCTCCAAAGCGAGGGTCAGAAAAGCAGTGAAAATGGGGTTTGGTGATGCGAGTGATGCAATGGACGCCGAGTAATGTGTGCCTCTTATTAATAAACCCCCTCTCCCTTGATCAAGTGTGGGCCCCAAATAATGTGATTTCCAGAAATGCCCTAGAAAATATTGACTTGAGTTGGAAATGAAATGAAAGGAAAGGAGATTAAAGGAAAGGAAAAGAAATAAAAGGAAAGGAAAAGGCATTGAAAGGACAATGAAAGGAAAGGAAAGGAAATTGAAAAGACAATGAAAGGAAATTGAAAGGACAATGAAAGGAAAGGAAAAGACATGAAAGGAAAGGAAATTGAAAGGACAATGAAAGGAAAGGAAACCTAAAGGACTTGTAAAGGAAACCACCAAAAGAACCAGCCAAAAAGTGTTTAGTACTATTTGAGGTCTTGAGTAATTGAAGGTTTGGGCTGCTTGTGGGGGGTGGTCTTTGTGGGTTGATTTCAGGTTGCAAATTGCAATGCCCAAATAAGCAATTTTAAAAGAAACATGCAGCAGCCAAATCAAAATTCCAGAGTAAAGGAAACCACAACATAATCAGGTTTTGGAATCAGCTGAAAGCTCAGAATCAGCTTGGATGAATCAAGGTCTGGAAGCAGCTGAAAATCAAGGTCCAGAAAACATTTAGTACTATTTGAGGGCCATTTAATATTTTTTTGGAAAAGATTTAGTACTATTCACGGGCCATTTACAAATAGGAAGTCAACATTAGTGCATCATTAGCATCATGAAGGGATCTGGAGACAATTCTTCTAGTCCTGAGCAGGGCATAGGGACTGTGTAGCTCTGATCATACCAAGAAGGACCTAGCAACAAAGAGTGAACGCTCTGGGAGCGAACGATGTGAGTATGTCCAGTTGGGCGAGGTAGAGGCTTGGGGATAAGAGCGCCGCAAGAGGAGACGCAAGGAAGCTGCAAGCGTTCAACACTTCATGCTGTGCTCCAATCTTGATCTCAGTCGCAGTGATACCAGCCACAAGAAACTACAAGCTTTCAACTATAGGCGATTATAGGCGCTCTGCTATTTTTTCCTCCCAGCCCTGCTCTCTATAGGGCTTCGCTTTGATGCACGATGCCCGAAGCACATTTCAACACAACCAGAAAAACCACTTCGGGCATCATTCTCCTGGTGTTAACTGACGTTTTTTTTGCACGGATTCTCAAATAGAACACCAACAAGGGACGTTCCAGAAGGCGCCGCACCAAGCAAATCAATACTAAAAACATTCAACACTTCGTGCTGTGCTCCGATCTTCATCTACGTCGCAGTGATTGCTCTCCTCTATGTTTTCTCCCAGCCCTGCTCTTTATGGGGCTCCGGGCTTTGCATTGATGCACGATGCCCGAAACACTTTTGAAAACAACCAAAAAACTACCTTTCGGGCATCCTTCTCCTGGTCTTCACGGACGTTTATTTCTACACGGATTCTCAAATAGACCACCAAACAGGGACGCTCCAGAGAGCACCGCGCCAGGAACGTCAAGAAAACCTAAAAAACTTAAAACTTCATGCTGTGCCCCGATCTTGATCTACTCCACGTTGATACAAGCTCCACGAAAGCTACAGGCATTCAACAATAAGTGCTCCGCTATTTTTTCCTCCCAGTCTTGCACTACCATATTGGTCTCTCGCTGGCTTTCGTCCTCTCCTTTCTCAGGTTTATATATATATATAGATTGGTGTTAAACAATTACTACACGTTTCTTCCACAGATGCCGCACAAGGTACTGCGATCTACTTTTTGATGCTTGCTACGCCACCGAGCCAAGCTGCAACATGGAGGCAGTATAGGTGTAAACAAGCAAGGCAATTACAAAAATTTCCCATGTGACCATGTGACCACAATGGGGCTGGATTTCTTGTCCCTTGCCCTTGCTTGCATTTTCCATCCTATCTCATTTCCTCTCCAGTCCCTTCATTAATCTAAGGCCACATGTATGACGAGTTTGGAACCAAGCTGGTGGTCACCCGCATCAGGCCAAGCTTCGTGGCCCGGCTTCTGTGGACATCAAACTCGGCTTCGGAAATTCAACCTGAACAGCCTGAACCTGCTCAAACCGAGCAGCAAATTGAACACGTGACGGACGCGCAGGGAGCTTAGATACTTGCGAAGTGATGAAAAGAGTAGAGGACTGTGACCTGAGAAGAATGAGAAGAGGCATTCTCGTTCTGAGGCCTTCTCTTCGCAGCTTGCTCGATGCATTGGATGCTGGCAAACTAGATTCCGAAGGAAAGGCAGTTTCAGAAGCATTGGCGAGCTACAAAACCAAGGCCCTTTGGACCGCAACAAAACCACGCGTGACCACGTGTGCGACTCTTGCGATCACATTGGCAGCGGGGTCTAGCCATTCCCTTGGACTCTAAACAGTGGCCGTGATAAGTGCCATGATTGTATATTATGTGTATATTATGTGCATTAAGATATGCTAACGACGCGTATTATGCCATGCATGTTATGCATGTAAACATATTATATAGTCGTAATATTGTGCGGATTATGGACACAAAAGTTAATTGAAATCGCAGGGACATTATAGGGATTGCAGCTTGTCTTGGGGAGCAAGCGCCATAGAACGACTCAGAGTTTCCAACTTGCGTTGCAATGTATCCTCAATTTTGGGCATCGCTAGTAGGTTGCAGGCCATCGCTATTAGGTTGGAGGCCATCGCTGATTCACTCCGCTCCCGCTCACAGGTGGCTGCCCAAGGCCACTTTAGCTTGGGTGCCAGATGGCTCTTGATCGACGATCCTATTGAACGGGATGCTGTCGTGAATGCCATTCACAGGTACCAGAACACATGGCCCGAGAGCCTGGAGGTGCCAAATGCCATCAAAAGCCCCCAAACTGTTCTCGTCTCATTTTTTGGGATTCTCGTACCTTCTTTATCCTTCATTGATTTCCTTCTGTTTCTGATCTCACTTTTGGTGATTGAGTTCCTTTTTCATTCACAGGCAAAGGGACGGCTGCAGATGTCCCTTCGTGAAGCCCAACTACTCCTTTTGGCCCTTGATGCGTACAAATCGCAGAAGGCGGAATGTTGGAGATCGACGGAGCTTGTTGAACTAGATACTGTAATTAGTAAGTGTATTACAACTGATTGTATTTGTCACAGATGAAATCTGACAAAACTACCGTACATGAACTTTAGTCATGAGCCGCCTTAAGTATTTCTGAATTGATCAATACCTTGCAAAGATTATAATAGACATAGCATGTTGAAACATGTTATTTCAGAGTCATGACATGTCATGACTGTTATTTAACGCTTGATGACGAATCTAGAATAAAGCGATATGCGTTTTGACTGGGTGCTATAGTGCCTCACCGTCGTTCCACAGGAGCGCCAGGACGTGGCACTCCCGGGAAGGACGTGGCACTTACGCCGCTTCTCAGCCAGGGCCTCAGAAGGAAATGCGCTGCCGGCATGTTGTGACTATTGTTTTTACGTCAGGCTTCTGATGTACAAGCCCATCAGAGCTTTTGGAGGAGAACATGTATAAACGCCTTGGCAACAAGTCAAGACTGTTCATGCTGGTAACCACCAATTTCATCATCGGTTCAAGTAGTCCACTATTAGTTTGCTCCAATCGTTCTTGACACGACAAAATAACTCTGGACCATCTTCCACGCTTGGAGTTTCCCAACCTCTTTTTGTCCCATTGGTTTGCTGATGTTTTGGAATGAAGAGGCTTTTTATAGAGATGGGTCTTGTTAGGCCACCCAGATTCCCAGATAAGTCCATGATCGTTCCCAGATGTGTTTCAGTCCCAAAGGCTTGTAGGCCTTTTGGAGAGGTTATATATTCAATTGTTTTATCCGAAGACGACATTAGTGGGATTGTCACACTGAAACGCTGTAGAATGCAGTCAGCATTTGGCAGGAAGCCCTCCATGTATTTCAAGCAGTGGCGTAGAAGCGGCCAGTAGTTTGTGAAAATGATGCGTGATGAGAGACATCTTGGACATGTGATGGAAAGAATGGACAGTCACTGGCGTTCTCAAGCATTGACCTTGGCTTGTTGAATTCAAGCGTCACACGCTCAGAAGGCAATCTTGCAAACCCATGTGTTAATAGTCCAGGCATGAAACTTGAAACGCGGAAAGGTGCTTTGCACTGTCAAGGCCTGTGGACTTTTTCGGCATGACTAAATGACTGGCCTGCCCATCATAGCATTCGCAAATGCGCAGCAAAATACAGCCGAAGCTTCGTCAAGCATTCTCAAGTAGAGGATCGCCTGTTCTGTTGCAACAGCCACCTTTGTGCTGATGCGTTTCTCACCGCCCTTTTCGTGTTCAAAGCCGGCCGGCAACATGTGATTCCCCTCCAGATCTCCAAAGGAGTTTGGGGAATATTCAGAACCAATGCTGAGCGCATTGGCATCAATGCCGTCCCAGGCTGTGGCAAGATCTGGTGAACAAGTTCGGGGGAGCGTGCCAAGCTCCACCAAGGTAGAAGTGGATTGGGACGAATTTGAAGATGAAAGAGATATTTTGTCAAAGCTGCCTTTAGACCAGCTTTTGAAGGAGGTGAGGGTGCCTCCTCCCAAAATAGATCCAGCGCCCCTGCATTTGCTTGATGCAAGCCGCCGGTGCATGTCTCCTCGTCATTTGACCAGATCCTCCGTTCTGGTTCATGTCTACAATCTCAATGAAACCTTTATGCAAGCAAACAGAGTGTTAGCAGTGGCCGGTAGTGGCGCTTTTCATGCCGGTGTGGAAATCTTTGATTGGGAGTGGTCTTATGGCATCTTTGGTGTCAGAAAGACTATTCCAAGGAACCAGACGCGGCACATCTACAAGTGTAGCGTTTTTCTTGGGGATTCAGAAGTGGGCCAGGCGGAATTTGTAGAGCTGTTGAGAGAGTGCTTTCAAGACTTCATGGGTGAACACTATGAGCTCGTGGGGCACAACTGCTGCACTTTTGCACGGGCATTGGTTCGCAAGTTACAGGTTCGAGCCATGCCATCGTGGGTTGACCGGCTAGCACGAGGCTTGAATTTTGGTGCCAAGGCCGCTCGCGTAGCAACACGTCCCATGAAGCAGGCAGCTGCATTAGGCGGCCGCATGTTGCGGATGGGTAGAGGTGCAGGATCAGAATCGGATGATGATGAGGATTTGACAGACCTCCCATCCCCCGTTCTCCAGGACGGCATTCCGGGTCAAATTGCAACCGCAATGCCTCAGCCCTGTGCACAACAGCAACAACAGCCTGGCTTTGCCATTGCGAAGCCTCAGCTGGCTACTGGACCACCACACGTACCGGCAAATGGTGGCGTGCGGGACAACACTGCGGGACCGTTCCCGGCCTCAGCTCCTCATGGTCCCACGCTGCCTTTGCAACAAAAGCATCCTGAGGTGCATGGCTATGTCCAACCCAGACAACCCGCGCCGCAGGTGCAACAAGTAATGGTGCCCCAAGCTGTGCAATTGCCAGCTTCAGGGGCTCCGGCTCCAGTGTATGCAATGCCATCAGGCCCATACATATACATTGCCCCTGGCCAGATGTACCCAGGGAATGCGCACACAGCGGCACCTCAACCAGGCTTCCGATAATTCGAGCCTCAAAGATTGCGAGCTGAGCGAAAATAGCAGATGTATGCAGATATAAGATTTCTTGTAGAGCTTGAGTTCTTCATTGTGCTTGGATCGTTCTGTCTCCTGGAAGTACTTCAACAACTGAATCACAATATTGTGACTTGGAATATGTTGAGTTTGATAAATTGATACACTACAGGGGGTCATCATCTGAAACTGCCCACGTTTCTTGCTGTGCAACTCTTTACAGCTCAATCGCCATGGCCTTTTGGTGGCCTTCGAGGGTGGTGACCTTAGACTATTTTGCCAGTGCACGGGTCTACGTGACGGCAATTCTTGTTAAGGCACTGAAGTGGTCGGCACTGGTATCTTGCTCAGACTGGGATTGCAGAGATGCAGAAGCCTACCTCGGTGTGGTTATATAGTTTGAACATGTTTGAACTCACATTCGTGATTCATGACTTGCTTGCAAAGATTGCAATATACCTTCTATATCCTTTTAGATAGTTGACATTAACTATCACATTATTTAATATACAAAAGTAATAGAACAGAGATGCTTTACCATGCATTACCTGACCTTACTATTACTCAAATATTGACATTACAGTACATAAATCTCAACGGCCTAGCCAACACTTACCACCTGCAGGTGGTGTCCTAGAGTTATTTGACCACATCAAGTCAGAAAAAGCGTTTTGCCAAGTTAGTGTCAAGTTGTTTTCTGCTCTATTCCAGCTTTGCCAACCACAAGAAATCGTTCGATCTCCATTTGCCGCATTTGCCACAGTGGGTGAATGAACCTTGAACCTTGTGCATGATCCATGTTTGGGTAAGCAGGTTCAAAGCCCACCTGGTTTAAAGGCTTTGGTCAGCTATGCGGCTAGGCGACTTCACATCCTCATTAAACTTTTGGAGGGAGTTAAATTGGGGTTCTCAGTTTGGAGGCTGCAATGGGCGCCTGCCATGTTTGAGCCACTAGCGTATCCAATCCCACAAGGATCCCAAGGGGCTTTTGAATGCGGGGGGGTGGGTGCTTGAGAGCTTTGTAATTGTTGTGAGTGCTTGCTTGCTGCTCATGCTTGGAACTGTGCGCGTGAGTCAACATGTTCCGGAGCATTTGGACAACTAGCAACCTGGTGTTTCCTTTCTTGCGGGGGAACTGGAGCAATGCCGAACACAGAATATCCTCTTCAAACAGCGCGGCATGCCTTACATAGAGATCTTTATAGCGGTTTGGGGCAACTGCTCTGACTCAATGAGTTCAGTCAGTTGCCTGGACAAGAAACCTCGGGTGCTGATGTTGCCTGATTCCGCGTTTGAAAGACGAGGTGCCCAATTAATCAGCTGCAGTTCACAGCAAATAGAAGCAACGTGACCACCCACAATTAATACGAAATCTCCATCAAATTTCACAGTTTAAAAAGGACCTCATGTGAAATGTTATAATGTTTGCTTGTTTCATCCCTGTTGCCCGAGGCACTGGCGCGATCTGGCGAACAAGTTCAGGGCAGCTTGCCAAGCTCCAAGGTAGAAGTCGATGGGGACGAATCTGAAGATGAAAGTGACATTTTGGCTCAGTTACCTCCAGATCAGTTGTTTGAGGAGGTGGTGACGACGCCCCCAGAAACAGATCCAGCGCCCCTGCACTTGCTTGATGCAAACCGCAGGCGCATGTCCTCCCGTCATTTGACCAGATCCTCCGTCCTTGTCCATGTCTACAATCTCAATGGACCTTTTATGCGAGCAAACAAACTGCTCGCGGTCACTGGTAATGGTGCTTTTCATGCCGGTGTGGAAATCTTTGATTGGGAATGGTGCTATGGCATCCATGGCGTCAAAAAGACCATTCCAAGGAAACACCCGCGGCACATCTACAAGTGTAGCGTTTTTCTTGGGGATTCAGAAGTGAGCCAGGCGGAATTTGTAGAGCTGTTGAGGGAGTGCTTTCAAGACTTCATGGGTGATCACTATGAGCTCGTGGGGCACAACTGCTGCACTTTTGCACGGGCATTGGTTCGCAAGTTAAAGGTTCAAGCCATGCCATCGTGGGTTGATCGGCTAGCACGAGGCTTGAATTTTGGTGCCAAGGCCGCTCGCGTAGCAACACGTCCCATGAAGCAGGCAGCTGCATTAGGCGGCCGCATGTTGCGGATGGGTAGAGGTGCAGGATCAGAATCGGAGGAGAATGAGAACATGACAGATCTCCCAAGTCATTTTCCCGACCCAGGTCAAATTGAAACTGGAATGCCTCAGCCCTGTGCACAAGAGCAACAACAGCAACCTCCAGCGCTCCCTGCGCAGTCTGGCTTTGCGAAGCCTCAGCCGGCCACTGGACCGCCATACATACTGGCGAATGGTGGTGTGCAGGAGGACAACACTGTGGGGCTATTCCCGGCCTCAGCTCCCCATGGTCCCATGCTGCCTTTGCAACCTGTAAAGTATCCCGAGGCGCATGGCTATGTCCAACAAAGACAACCAGCACCCCAGTTGCAACAGGCGATGGTACCCCCAGTAGTGTATGTGCCAGCTTCAGGCGCTCCAGTGTATGCAACGCCATCAGGCCCATGCATATACATTGCCCCTGGCCAGATGTACCCAGGGAATGCGTACCCAGTGGCACCTAGACAACCAGGCTTCCGATAATTCGAGCCTCAAAGATTGCGAGCTGAGCGAAAATAGCAGATGTATGCATATGTAAGAGTTCTTGTAGAGCTTGAGTTCTTCATTGTGCCTGGATCGTTCTGTCTCTTGGAAGTGCTTCAAGAACTGAATCACAATATTATGATTTGGAATATGTTGAGTTTGATAAACTACAGGGGGATACAGGGGGTCATTTGAAACTTCCCACGTTTCTTGCTGTGCATTTCTTTACAGCTCAATCGCCATGGCGTCTTGGTGGCGTTCGAGGGTGGTGACCTTGGACTGTGCCAGTGCTTGGGTCCACGTGACGGCAATTCTTGTTAAGGCGCTGAAGTGGTCGGCACTGGTAGCTTGCTTAGACTGGCAGCACTCGCTGTATGCGAATTCATCGATAGAACCTTGCCTTGCCCTTTCATGTTTTTCCCTCTCTCTCTCCCCCTCCCCCGCTTTTTTCGTTAACAGTAACGCACAGCTTGCCCCCTGCTTGATTGACCCTATATACTGTACTTACTACCTGCTTTTGCTTCATAGTTGCCAAGGTGCTGAGCACAACTCCACGCATCTGCTTTGCGATGCTGAGACGCAAGCAAGTCGTAAATTGTAACGTACAACACAAGCACTTCATAAATTTGAAATTGGAGCACTTCAAACACAGAAACCGGGAGTTTCATCATTTTCACATATTTTCACTTGTCCAAGGACTCTTTGCACTGCCGATGCTCAATGTCAGCAGGTCTGGGGCAAGGTCTTGAGTCATGAGATGGTCACACAGAGCGAAGCTTGTGCAAGCTGCCTTGCACCCCTGTGCATTTCTATATACATGAATTCGTCCTGGATTTCTGGAGTGAACGCCACTTCTTGCTCCAGGTATGCATTGCCAGCACTGGAGCCACCTGCGGTGAGGCCTTTCATCACGGAAACGCCTCATGGGCGAGCGTTTGCGCTGTCCAAACGGCCTTTCCAAACGGCAGGCCTTCTGCGACACCATGTGCTCAGCTCAGAGTTCCTTGTTGCGCAGCTTGTGGCAGTTGAAACTCGATGTGGTCGAGGTATGGCCGATGTGACTGCTCTGGCAACGCGCGCCATCCCGGGTATGGGATTCGAAGACTGGTAAAGCAACGCTATAGCGATGATTGTTGCACAATGTTGGTTAGTTTGTGCCATGATGCCGCGCTGAATGCTTTTGTGGCGCATTCCATGATTCTATGGCCATGGTCACCTCCTTTTCCGTATTGATTCTTGTTGCGCCAGGCGCTGATGAGAGCAGATACGTACAACTCTTCCTGTGAGGTCTAAGTGTACTTTGAGCTGTTTGCAGTTTGCTATGTCCGCTTCTGAATGTCTTGGAGGACGTTCCGGAGGCGACTTCTCAGGTGGGCTTCGCACGGCCTTGAACCTTACTCTTAGAAGTCTTGTGCTTCTTTTCACCTTAGACTTTCCATGACGTTCTACTTTTATCTATATACTGTATGTTTTGCTCACCTTTGTTGCAACCTTCGCTATGCTCGGCCCAAATGGCAATCATGAGAGGGGGGGGTTTATGTATGATGACACATATATATATATACACACATCAGCTAGATAATAGGTTCAAGATATTCAAGTGCATTTGCAGCCCTTTCAACTGGAGTAGTCGTTGAAACGATAGCTACCAGTATATAGACACAACCGTGCACGATGTCAAAGCACCAGTCAATTTGCACATGTTTGTAGATATGTATATTATCTCTTGGTTTGATAGCTTGATAGCTTCATCTCTGGTGCCCATGATGAACATATGCGAAGTCTCAGATGTTTGGCAGCAACCTCAGTCTATTTGTCGCCGGTTTCGACAAAGCACAGTTTCTCCAAAGGGTGTGCAAGCTTTGGCGCTGGCTGCCGCAGAACAGGACAAGAACATATGTCAATCAGTCAGACATGAGACTTGAGACTGCCCGTTCTTCAGGAGTGGATAGTCACGAACCTGGACTTGGCAAATTAAGGCATCACTTTTCCTGTGCTCACACGTTCCAGGTCACAGCTGGCATCCCAGTCAGTTTGCAGCTGTTGACAAATCTCACCACAAGGCACAACAGCTGGGTTCATTCCGTGTGATTCGATGGATTTTAACAATTACTGTATATGATGTTTAGACCGGGGTCTTTACATTTGCATTATGTTCATGCCAGGATCAAACTTCTTGCCTCAAATTCCACTTGCGAGACTGGCAGCCCGCTGAGATGGGGTTTGAAGCCTGCCACCAATGCACGGTTGCCCTGAGGTGGTCCGTGGATCAGATCTGTTCTTGTGGGCTGCAACCTTCAATGCGTCGAGGACCACAATCATGTTATGTTGTTTCACTATGCTTGCTTGAGCGCCTGTCCTTTGGCAGGCGTTCGACAACACAACGGTGGCATTGCACCCTCTCTCGCATGATTCAGACGCAGCCCGAGAGAAATACTTGAGACGAAGCCCTGGACCTGATGTTGAAACGACCTCGGTTGGCTGCTCCGAGGGCTACCCTACATGCAATGCGCGGAACCTTGAAACCATGCGGAACTATAATCCAACTGAGCGCAGTAGCATGTGGCTGCAGAAGAGTTTCGAAACGCAGCCATGAGGTTTCGGCAGCGGTTTGATTACAAATGTCCGATTGCAACGGACTTTCTAAGTAATTCATGTGAGATCATGATTAGGAGTTCCTCCCACAAAATCTAGAAGGTCAAGAACCCACACAATGTGTGTGTTACCCAAGTAGTTGGCCTGCATGGCATCCCGATTGGATGAGGCATTTGCTGCACATATCCACCTATTTAGCTGTCCTATCCAATGAGTCGCTGAATGGGCAGGATGAGCAACCGGTTTTTGGCAAATTGTGGTTGGAGAAGCTAGGGAAAGGGAATTGGCAATGACCATGGGATGAAGGAGCGGTGAAGCGAAAAGAAGGGAGTGAAGAATTAAAGTCAGGAGACAGGCAGATGAGCAAAATTGATTGGGGGGGCTCCGTGTCCAGGTCAGGCGTTCTAAAATCCAAACATGCACTTTTGAAAAGTGGTCCAGGAGGTTGTTTGAAAGGCGATTGGTAGGTATTGCAGAAAAATAGGGCTGGCGCTGGCGTCTTAATCATCAGCGCATTGCATGCTAAAGTTTTCATGCGAAGTCCAGTTTGACATTTTGTTCGAAGCTTTCAAGTCTCCAAACGCATCGGCACAAGTGTTTGAATGAGCTACACAGAAAAGGTCAGCGTCATCGCAGTCCACACACTCAACGCATCATTGGTGGAGGCGCATGGATGTGCTGTACAGTACGTAGCACTATGTAGCACTGCTGTTTGCCATATCAGGTTGAATTTGACGGCTCGCCAGATTTGCTGTCAGGAGACAGGACTTGGCTTCTAATGGTGAGAATGAAATTGCACTATGCACAGAGCAACCTTTTCCTTTTTGCGGGGGATTGGGTGTCTTCAAATGAATACCTACAGCATGTGACTGCACCTTCAATTTGGGCACTTTCAAGCCCTTCGGCTCGAGCAACATGATCATGCTGAAGGATGCAGGTTCCTTTTTCTTACAGCATGGCCCATGGAGACGAAGTATCGGTGGAGCATTTTCAGACAAAAAGTTAGCCCTGAACATTCGTGTGTCATTCTTTTCGAACATTTTCCATTGATGGAACCTTCTCTTTAATGCGAGCGCCATGGCGACAGCCGGCGCACCTTTGCGGCTGTCAGATCTGACAAATTTCTTCTCGCTTGAGAAAGCAGCTCTTTGAGCATTTCTGGCATCAGTCACAGTCGCATTCGTCCCACCGTGGTTTTCGAAGCCGCTGTGTGGCTTTGGTTGTTGCTTTGCCTCACCTAAAGCACTGAAGCAATCTTTGCCCACAATGTTCACCTTTTGTGATTTGGCCTGAGCATAGAAACAACTCACACAACAAGACCCAATAACACAAGAGCGGCACACCCCAGTGAAGAGCATGTGGGCTGAGAAGGAAAGACTCCGCTGAATGGCACGGATGCAAAATGAGTTCCAGGGCCCCTACGTAAACGATGCTGAAATAACAAGGTCAGATTTCATTAGACTTGTTTTAGCGCTGACACACTGTTTTGGTGGGAGGGTACCTGTTGGAAGCGTTTTTCAGGATCGTATTCGTCCCTCCTAGCAGAACAGAACAGCTGATGTTCAAATACGTAGACTGAGACACTGATGCGCACACATTTGAGAGACACAGGATTATATACTATATAGTATATATATATATACAAATATGGCAGACGCTACAACTGGATGTGAAATGATAGGAGGCAAACGTGATCCGATGTCCAGGAGCCTACAGTGTTGCCCTATACAAGGTTTTTGGATGTTTTTGGAAAGCTGTTGAGCCCTTATTGAGCGGGAGCCATCGGACACGCAAGTCCTGAACTTACAGTAAGGCACGCGCAATCCTTGTTAGCGATGTGAAGCTGGATGATACCTTGTGTTTGTGCCTGGGCGCATGACCTTTGATAAAGAGTATCATTTGCCCTCATCAAGCTTGAATGAGGACAACCTTTGAATCAACTATTTTTGTTGCTTCAGGTGGACTTTTCTGATGCAGAATTTCCGACGGCCAACACATCACCAAGTTGAGATTGTACCCTGGATTTATGCATATCAGCAGGGCCGAAGCATTTTGAAGGAACTCTAGACCTCAAAAAACACCCAGGATTTGTATGTGACTGGTATTCAAGACAGCGCAGCTGCAGTGCGCTTGGCACGGCACATTAGCGACTCCGTGCGAGAGGCGGTGAAAGTTAGTGGGCGGAGTGGCCTAGCAGCATGGTGCTTCACCGTTTTGACCTTTGTGCATCAGACCATGACCTGTAAAGAAGCTCCGTTTACATAAGCTTCCGTGCCACGAGGCCTGTGTAACCTGAGCTTTCGTGCACTTGCTTCACGTCGTCCAGCTCGAAATGCACCACGCCATGAGATGGATACTTATGCGCCATACCGGGTGCTTTGGCTGCAGCGTGTGCGGGCCACTGTTGTTGCAAAGCGAGGAAGTAGGATCCAAGCCGAGAGTCCTGCACTGTATTTGTGTGTTTCTTCCAAGGATGGTTCGTTGGGATTTCCTCCCGCAGATGAGCAGCTGCTCTTCTGGGAGGACTTACCAAAAGAGGTGAGGAGGATCGAGGAAGACCTTCGTTCTGAAGTGGGGCTCGTTGGGGATCGGTAGGGGGTCGGGGGTCAAGTTGGCCTGGTGCTCCACAACATCAAAAACTGTCAATGACACCCACTGCCGCTGTGTTGGGAGGCTCGATCCGTGGACTTTGTTGGCGTCATTGCTCAGTTCTTCAATTTTGAGGTAAGGGATGGACTGACTGTTCTTCTTGAAGCTTTGCGGAAAAGGTAATGGAAAGGTAGCTCAAAAACTTGAAGAAGCTGTATGTAAGGAAGCAGAGGAAACTTGACTTCTTCAAGGAACTCCTGCCTGGCAGACGCTTCCTTGAGTAAGAAACGGTCATTCATTTTGAGATCTTCAGGTAGTGAATGACAAAGGCGAGATGAGCCCCACAGCTGAACTTCTCAACTGATTAAATTCTCGACATATTTTAAGGCTTGTAAGGATCATGGACCAATGGATCGCGTAAATGATCGGAATTCTGAGGTGAGGACATACTGGACTTCATTGTGCCCAATCGCGGGGGAGTTCTGGCATTCCAAAGTGGCTTCAACACCCAGGTGCCAAGCAATGTGGAAGAAGCTTTGTGGCAAACACTTTCACGGAAGGCCGGTGGTGGAGAATGCTTCAGTGCCACAAAACCTCAATGTGCCGGCGCAGTCGGTGTCAGGTTCAGAAAGCTGGCGCCAAGATGGTGTTCATCAGCAACCGCTTCAGCTTCGACAAGGCCTCAGGCAGACCTGGCAACGCGCCGCCAGACGCAAGCTTCTTGAAGACGCTGCTCCAATGCGATGCAAAGCTTTGGACCCTTGTCTTTGACAATTCCTGCATCATGAAGTTGATACAGTGGCTGGTGTTTGCCATTGTCTTGTGGTGTGCAGACGGTTACAGTCAATTTATGCAACGAGTGCATCGCTACTAGTAACAAGGGCATCGCTATTAGTAGCTTATTTGATCTTAATTGCCCCTAGTAACAAGAAGCTACTAGGAACAAGTGCCACGCTTCTAGTAACAGGTGCCTTACTAGTAGTAACTAGTAACAAGAAGCTACTAGCAACAAAACAGTTAACCTTTGCTATTACTTTTGGGACGATTGTTTCGGATCTTCAGGAGCCACCTAAGAGATGCTGGGCTGAAAGAGTCGACTAGATTTGCCGTTGATCAAATGGCCAAGTGGCTAACTGCCACTGAGATGCCAGGCAGACTTCCGCGGACATGACTTGAGTCTCCTGACACCTTGGGTGTTTGTATCTTACGTTTGGCCATGTTTTGCTAGTATCACCGGTCAGGTGGGGACTATTCCAAGAATGAGCTTGGATCTGGCCTTGCTGGCATCAAAGCAAAGTACGAGATTTGCGAAGGATCGCCGCAGCAAGCAGCAACCCAAGCCTTCTCACATTCTTCAAACAAATCGCTGTTGCAATGTCATGATAGAAAGTACCCCAGGTCATTTTGGGCACTTCTGTTCAGCACCAAGCCAAGGTCAGCGAAGGCTTGCTAAAGCGATTTCTCAAATCGCACGCAGATGAAGCGCAGGCACGAATCATTTGCTTTTGAGCCTCATTTCCTCAAGGAATCCCAAAAAGCATTTCACCCCTTGTGCTCAAAGATTATTTGTGCATATGTGTGCTGTGTTTTGGGGGAGTTCCCTTGCTGTGCGGGCAACTTCGCTTGCACCAGACAGAGAAGGGACCCCTGGCCGACATGCCAGGACCAGAATGCGGTGCTTGCAGCTTGCCGTTGCTCGGCACATTATCAGATGCTCTTCCGGTTTGCATATTCCGATCACAAGATTTGGATTAGAATCGCCAACAGGAGATCTCCAAATGGTGGTGAGTACGGCTTGCGGACCAGAGGTGGCAGACCCCCGGCCTGAAGATCCTGAAGAATGAGTTGCATACTGGTTTCGCGTTGCCAGCGCAGTATTGTTCAAAGTTGCATTGGGCAGATGTGACATGAATTGCTACTTGAGGGCTCAAGGTAGGTTGCACATTGCTTAGCAGACTGGCAGCTCTAAACTTATCAGTTCACTATACAAAAATATATATATATATATTAGGTCCAAAAGCGTGGCAATAGATCACCTGGCCCTACAGTACCAGCTGATGCTTTCAAAGTCGCCCTGGATGGTGATAAACAGGCATGCAATTCAAAAGGCTTCGCGCAGGGCAGGAATGGAGATCTCGTAGAAACTTAGCAGACGTAGAGTCGCGTGATGAGAGCATGGACGGACATCCGCAGGCTTAAGGCGCCGCAATGGATGTTTGCTATGCTCTTCAGGCTTGTGACGCTCGTGAAGTTTAGCACTTCTGAGTTTATTGAGGATTTCCATAAGGAGACTGTGACACCTTCAATCTACATACTCTATGGAGCATCTCCCTCCCTTGAAGAGCGACCCCTTGTCAGAGTTCACGCCAAGAAAGATGTGTGGCTTGATGTGGTGGCTTTTGACTTTCAGAAAGCCACGGAGGCAGTGCGTTTATGGCAGCACATACCAAACATGCCAAAATTGCCGAACTCGGCCGTTAAGATTTACGTTCATCAAGTGCCGCATTGCGCTGGTGAAGAGCTGCTACATGTTTTTACATCAAAGTCTGAAGGCTTTGGGTGGGACCGGGCTGTCCAGCTGCATGCCTTGCACATTCGGTCGGTGCACAATGCTATCATGTCTTCACAAGCTCTCGTTCAAAGCCCTGAAGAAGCCACCGTATTTTATATACCAGCGTTTTTCAGTCTGTTGGTGGAACAGTTCATTGACTCAGACATGTCAAGCCTCAATTCTTTGAATTGTATCTCAGACGCCTGGAACTCAATTCCACATGAGTTTTTCCACCGCAACGCGGGTTACGATCATTTCATTGTTGCTGGGACCTGCTTTCCATACTCCGTTTGTGATGCAACTGAGTGTGATGTCACCGCCTACCACCCTTTTGCCAAGAATGTGATGGTGTTGGTTGGCGGTGTTCGTGACAGCGTGCATTCACACCCTGACTTTGCATTCACACAAGGTGCGGGCTTTCACCGCTTCGGCCAAATTTTTGTGCCCTTTCCCGTGACTTTGGACTGCCATCGTGTTTTAACTCTGGCAGATCCACTGAGACGACGTGAAACTGTAGTCTCCTTTGTTGGCACTGAGAATTCCAGGGTGCGGAGCATTTTTCGTGTGCTGCAGGAAGATCTGCGAGCAACGCAGCGGAACCGCTCTGAGTTCTATATAAAAGTTTTGCAAGATGTTGAAGGGGAAGATGGCGAAGCAACACGGAAGGCCACATTGGATGCTGGTGGCAGTCGGCCTATAGATGAATTGTATGCAGATTCCGAGTTTTGCCTCGTTCTTCCTGGACATGTTTATGATCTTGGTCGGCGTGGTTTTGATGCGATGGCACGCGCGTGCATTCCCGTTGTCGTGTCGATGGCTCCCATGTTTGTGGCCGTGCCCTTTGCAGGGCAAATCCCTTGGCAGGACTTCGCCATTTTCACTTCCGTGCGGGATGTGCATGATGCTGCAAATATCCTGGAGTCCTTGCTGCAGGCCACGCAACACGAAGAAGGCAGAGCTGCGATTCGAAGCAGACGCTCCAGGATGCTTCAATATCTTCCACAGCTGTTCCTGCCTCCACTTGAAAATTGCCTCGCAGGAACACCGACTGCCTTAGATGGAATTCTGCAGGAACTGGCCATGCGGCATGTTGCGTGGTCCACCATAGCAACCGCACGGTCACCTGGTTGGGCCTCACCTGGAGAAGTCGCAGTGTAAAAAGATGTGAGCACCAGGCAAAGGTCATTGGTCGAAGTGTTGAGAGCAAGGTGTTCCAGTGTTTCTCGTAATGTTCGATACAATTACCATCAATTACCACCCCTTCCGTTTGCCATAATGCGATCAAAGGACTCAGACATATCCCATAGGTTGTGATAGGCCATAAGTCCATAAGTATTGTTTTGTTTTATGTATAGTTTTTCGCATTACAACAGAAAGCCATCTAGTAGCTGTTGATAGGGAGATTGCCCTTTGTCCGAAATTGTCTCTGGGGATACTCCTTGTATGTCCTTGTTAATGCTATCATACATGTTGCATCTGCATCAAGAAAGCACAGTGTATGTTGTTCGGAACCTGAAAATCAACACTTCTTGGAATAAGGGGACATCGTAGGGTCTCAGCAAACCTAACATAGATGTTATTTGTTATATATATATACTTATTACACATATATATATATATACTTATTACACATATATATATAATATTAAAAATGTTGCTGGATATTTAGTTGAAACGCGGATAGCAAAATGCATTTGCATTCCCAAGCAAAGTGCGGGTTGCGGTTTCAACCTTCACCAGCTGTACGCACGATCCTGATGCATGCACTGCCCAGGACTATTTGGGCCGCGCAGTGGCAAATCTTGACAGCAGGCTGCACATAGGCTGCCTTTTGAACGAGTAACTTCAAGTTGCTTGCAGTTCTCACGTTTTATTCTGTCCCGGCCTGCTTGAGGAAAAATTTGGTCAGACCCTAGAATGCACCGATGGGCAGCACTTCGCTGTTCTGATGCAGACGGAGGCCTGGTGTCAGAGCTGCGCTTTGGCGCCTGGTGACAGAGATCGAATGTGCGGAGAACTGCCTTTTTGGATTAACTAGGGGCAAGGACGCTACTAGTAGCTCCTGGCCTTACTACTAGTAACAAGATGTAACAAGAAGCTACTATAGTAACAAAGGGCATCGCTACTAGTAACAAAGGGCATCGCTACTAGTAACAAAGGGCGGGGTGCTTTCAGCCCGACAAAGATGAGCGTTGTAGCAGTGCAGGTGGCCCTGTTGTATCCGTGCAAGTTGCTTTGTGATGGTCCTATGCAGCCGCACTTCCTGGTAACTCGGCCGAAGACTATGACCGAACTCACAGATGGCGATGTTTACATCGGTTTTGTTTGGCATGACAGATGGTGATGTTTAGAACTTGTAAGAAGCTACATGGGACCTATGAGTTGTGCCAACAGGAAGATGCTGGCTCTGAATGTGTCTCGCCCCTTGGCTCGGGAAGCCGATATGAAGAGCTGACAGCTGACTTGGACTGACTGTCCCAGTGTTTGATAGGTGGGCGGCGCGAGGGGTCAATGTTCCCCAAGCCTTGGGATGGTTGGCCTCTTGGATGCGATTTGCTCATTGAATGCCAACCCAGCTACAGCTTGCTCATGCTTTTTCATGCTTTTTCGGTGTTCCAGCCATGTCAGGAAAACGCTGTTTCACTTGAAATGTGCCCGTGAACGCGGCAAAATATGGCGATGTGGCTCAGCAACGTGCGTGGACAAGGGAAGAATGGTCAAGGACAACTTTTGGTTCTCCCATTTTTGGATGTGCAGGATCCTGTTGGGCAGCGAAGTTCTTTGCGGAGCAAATTGTCAGCAAGCAGAGCTCACAGCCCTAAGGCTCTTTGCTTCGGAGAGTGTCGTTCTGAGAATGTTTATTTACTGATTCAGATTTGCTCACTCACCAGCTTTGCCAGGGGCGTGGCGACTGGAGGAAATGCAATTGAGCCCACTTCTGATAGCAGGAGTGAAAGACTTGATTTTGTTCGTTCAATTTGTGTTTGGCGTTCGGGGAAAGCGCTTGCAAGGCGTTTCAAGATGTACATCGATCCGCCGTTTGGACAAGGAAGGGTCAGATGCCGGAGAGTTCTATCACATCTTTAGGTCCTTGTTTTAGACACATGCAGCTTTCTGATAGAAGAATGACACCAGCGGATGTAGGTCACCCTCAATCAATGGGCGTTCATGGGCCATTGGATGTTTGGGGCCCATAGTTGAACTAGTGGTGATCCACTGGCAAGTACATTGGCAATCCTCCACTTCATTGCATATAAAGGACGCACATTCAGAATGTAGAATGAATTTCCTTGGCTTCCGGGTGACCTAATATCTGGTCTACAAGCCTCCATTCATGGTGGTTTTCTTCAATCGTTCCTACCCAGCACCGAATGTTCTCGGGCCCTCAATTTTGGTTGCTCAAGCGATGATCAATCATGACAAGGGGCGCAGTTGTTGAACGGATTGGATGCAGACAGCGCCGCGAGTGCTTTCAAAATCTTCCAGCAGCCCATCATTGACGCAGCAGTCTTGGTCGCCCAAACCAGATTCCTTAATGGGCACGGTCCGTGCGTGTCCAGGAGGATGGTCCCGTGAATGGCCGAAGAGAAATGTTGTGGTCAGAAGATGTGAACAGACTGCCTGGCCACCACATACACATACTGCTCAATTGAATCTTGCTCCGCTATCCACGAGAGAAACCCAATCAGAGACACCTAAGACTTCCGAATCGGGTGTGCGGGAGATCATGGCTTTTACAGCATCCCGTGTGGTGAGTGGATTTGGTGGACGACCAGGCACCGGACAACGAGTCAGATGCTTCGAAGATCGGCTGCTCGTGACTCATACGTCTGGGGTGCTCACACTTCCATTCCGGCAAATCACTCACGCAGAACTGGATGGCAGATGTTTTTCCGTTAAATTGCATTTGGGCATGCTTGATGGATTTGGACCAGCCTATCCACCTGGCTTACTGAGAATCGAACTGCAAAATGCAGCTGATTTGGCCTTGTTGCGACAGGCAGTTTGGCCCCTGTTAATGCGAGCTGTTCTTCAGCCCCGTGAAAACCAATCAGTCAGATGTGGGAGTCTTTCCCGTGGACCTTCACTGGTTTGGTCCCATGCCTGATGCATTTCGGGTAAAAGACAAGGCCTGCCGCTGCTTCATTCTGGCATGTTTGGACTTGATTGGACCAGCAACTCCGTGCAAAGGCCAAAACTCGGGGTTGGAGGGGGTTGGTTTTGACAAGATGTTCAACAACTTGATCAGATTGATCCGTAGATGAAGCCAAGTTTGTCGAGGACAGCTGCCTGCTTTCTTGGCCTTTGCAGTCTCCTGGGTCACCTGGATTGAATGATCAGCATCAAGAGAATCTGAAGAGCAAGTTCTTGGGAACTGGCATGCGTTAGCGTTTCAGGCAATTCTTCTGAGGTCTCTAAAAGTCGTGCTCGAACTGCGGAAGAACTCTACTCTGCACTTCCCCAGGCAAGCTAACCTGACACCTTTGCACTGGGTTTGGTTTGGCTTTGGGGGTTGAGAAAACGAAACCCTGTGCCTAGATTCCAGGATGGGGTGCAGGTGTGCTTGGAAATCAACGGAGGCAATGACCCATATTGACCAATGTGGAGAGTATTTGAGAGTCACCTTCATGCGGAGGCAGCTTCATACAAGCAGGACGCCTTACCTTTACAGCGCCACCCGAGATGCCTGTGGTGATCTGAGGTCATTCTTTCAAGCACGAGACGTGGCCTTTTCTTATGCTCGTGAAGTCTGGTCCAACGGCCTAGGTTGCATGTTTAAGTCCCACCAGCACAGTGATTGGAGCAGCATCTCCGGTGGTAGTTCCTTGGCGGTGCTTTGTGCTCAATTTCCATAGATTTCCCTGTTTCATCATGTGCCCCACTATTGACAACAAGATGCACTTATCAATGTCCTGAATACTAGGTGACATTCAGGCTTCCAGCATTGCCGGTGCCTCAGACTGGCCACGTGTGACTAGATCAGAGGCCACTACGGTGGCCATGTCATGTTGCACTATAAACATGTTATTTAAAAAAAAAACACCCACTATTGGAGCGGCAGTGTATGCGCCATGGCCACTATGGTTTCACGTGAGTCTTGCAGCTTGAGGCCAGATGTCAGAGTTGAGGCAACAAGGCCTACAAAGCGAAGCTCAACTTGGAACTGCCTTTAAAGAGAGACTCCTGTCCCAGGCTGACTTTGCATTTCAACTTGAGCCAACTTGAACCTCTTCAAGCAGATGGAGCACAGCTAGAAGCGCGATGGAGGCTCACTGCTGTTTGTCGTTGTGCACGAACCAACCAAGGATCCTTTGCTCTTGACATCTCTTTGCTTTGTCAGGTCTGGTGATGAATCCCAGGCTCTGTGTGGCAGGTGCTGATTTGCATGCTGCTTGTCACTGCTTGTCTCATGACCCTTCGCTTCCGCTCCAGGCTTTTCCGCGAACTCTGGGCCAATGGCAGTGGCTTTCCCACTCCTAGGCCACAGTTGCTGACCACTGCACAAATCGACTTTTTTCGGTGCGTGCATTCTGGCAGGGGCTGCAGCTGCTTCAATTCCAGCGTGGCTTTGTTTGCAGACAGTTCGAACATGATTGGTCGCAAGTCCCACCACAGGTGTGTCGTTCATGAGTAGTGAATGTCACTATTTTTCTGAAACATGGAACATGGGGAGAGGGCATGCATTTGACACATGCCTTTTCTATCGTTTTCTGCATGCAATGATATATGCATAATTATATAGTCATCTTATATATATATGTAGTTATTTGTTTATACACAGGTGGGTGAGCAAAACGATTATGCACATGTGTGAAACGGACATATACAGTAGTTGTTGATTCAGACCGTCACACTGGCAGTAGTGGGTGTGCTCCCGTGTCTTTCCTGCATCTGACGAGCTTCAGGCCACAATGCGAATGCAAATGCTTTGGTCTCAGTCCAGCACATGTCAGGTAGTTGCAGCCACACGCCCCACAGGTTCCGGTTTTACACTATCATGTGCAAGTTGCAGCAGAAAAATGGCCCCCCATTAGCTCCAGATAGGACCAGACTGCTGTACCAGTGGCTTTCGCTTCATTCAATCTCCACTGCGCAACAAAAACAAAACACCTAGGCATTTTGATGCTGGGAGCGCACCAGACGAGCAAAACATCTACCACATTGTTCTGACAGCCTGGGGCATACCCTCGCTCCGCATTTGTGCTGGTACGGGTGAGCTGACCGTCAACAGGTTGTTGCAGGAACAAGCTTGGACCAAGCTGCTCTTCAACTTTGGCCGGAGCCACAATATTGATCAACATTGTATGCACAGGTGTTCTTATGTTTGTTTAAAACTATGGATTTAGCGCCCAGGTTTGCGGGATTCAACCCATATTTCCTCTATGCTTCTGGAAATCCAGATCTCAGCCGGTCCAGCGCCTGGCCCTTTGAAATGGCTTCGCCCTTTGCTGCAGCATGATTGAAAGGCCATTTCAAGCTGGAGCAGGACCCGGTGACCCACACCTTTCGGATGTTCAGGTGCTTGGAATCCAAGCATCACGTACGAATTGTGTCATATCTTTATCATCTGAGAGAATCTAGGTGCTTGGAGGCTCAAACGGCCTGCTCCCATTGGAAAGTGCATTTGCCTCAGCATTGCTGCCGGACAATTATATGAGCCGCTACCAAAAAGCATGTGCGGGAAACCTGGGTCCCTTGCAGGGGGATCTGCAGTTGCAAATTGCCGGAGTGACTTAGCTCAATGATCGGTTAGATCGATCATCATTGGATTCAATCTTTGACAGTCAAACAAATTGGAACATATCCGGCTTGCTAATTGCCACAATTTGCCGGGCATGTCGCATTCTCAGTGCTTTCACTTTAGGAGAATGACCGGCCAATTTCTGGTGGAGCACAGTTTCGCATGTTTCTCAGCAACTTAGCTGCAGCAAAGGCAGAACGAACATCGATGGATGGATCTTGGGCGTATGTGAATGCTTAGACTTACAGGCAACGCATGGGCATGGTCACACATATTAATTGATTACAATATACAAAGCTAGGAAGTATATAATGCCACAGATTATTACAGAGCACTACTGTAGACTTTAGATAATGACTATGACACACCCTGAAGTCAACCTGTACCCGGTGCACTTGCTTCAGGTCCAATCACTGCTTGGGCCACATCTGGCAGCTGTGAATCAACAATGCACCTCAACTCCAGCCAACGGCGAGCTTTGTGCAAGGTGAGGTGGCTGGGATGTTGCAAAGTGAGAAGGTATCGCAACTTCTCTTGTTCAGCTTCAAGGCTTCAAGCACGTTCGATAGTGATGTGCCACGTCATTGGTCGAGTCGTCGAGGAAAGAAATACAAGCAAAATCGTTGAAGGTGCTTTTCTCAATAAGTCCTCCTCTCATTCAGGTAAACACCACGCACAGTTGCCCGGATAAGCAGACTGAAGACTGTTGCCAGGTACTGGCGGTGGTGCCTTCAATGGGGTTCTACAGCATGCTTGAGTTCGAACTGCCAGTCGACCTTGGGCAAATATCGTGGGAGTCAAGGCCAGCAGCCAGATATGTCACATGCTGTTGGACTGTCCATCTTGGAGTTTGGCAGGTTAGAACTGGGTATCGGTGTGGAGCTGCCTGCAGGACCACAGTGTGGGGCACCTGCATGCAGTAGTTGTGCACCATCCATAGTGTCAGGCAGCTTCTTCGCAGAGCGTCTTGCTCTCGAAGTCAGCCAGCCAGACTTCTCCAAGCCTCATTATGTGGCATGGCGAGCAGACAATGAAGCGCGGCTGTGGGCCATTCAGGGGCTTTGCTGTTGTTTCTAGCTTATGCTGAGGTTGAGTCTTCGAATTTTCTGTCATGGCCCGGCTCTTGGCAGTTGAAAAGTCACACTCAGTTGATGCACAGTGATGCAAACTAACGTGTTTGGTTAGGCTCCCGGATTCTTCTGCAACCGCGCAGATAGTCACGGAGCAAAACACTGGAAATCTGGCACCGTTCAGTGGCATCGTTGCACTCAGCGCGGTCTTCGTGTGTGTATGTGCAGCGCACAGACATCAAATCGCGCAAAGCACTGACTAGTACATGCTCTTCAGGTAAAGCGCAGAATCAGCTCTACATTCACCTGGCTTTGGCGGCAACACTTCGGTCAGCTTTGGAAGCTCCTGGAGGTGGGGAAGGGTCAACTGTTGGCGCAAGCCGAGCTTACATAGCAGCACAAGAGACACCGCTGATCGGGTGGTTCGGCGCACCTCCAATGATGTAAAATGTAAAAGTTTCTCGTTGGTGCACGCAGTAGTCGGGCAAGGTGGAAACATATTGGTTACAGTATGTTACAGTAGTGTTTGTGTTAAAGACACGAAACACCAACTCCAACAAAGAACACAACGAAGCAATATGTTCCTAGCATATATCATATATCATACCATGCAATCACGTCATGCACCAAGTCATCTTTTTGAAACTGATGGCAAGATATGGCAAGTGCTATGGTACCGACGACAAGTTCTATGAAACCGATGACAAGTCTATGATGCGATGACGGCATAACCACCCACACTCCATGCCCCGATCAGATGCTTTGCGCACAGCACACAACCCCACCTGCAGACAACGGACCGATGCCCATGCCCAGACATCTGATGCCCATGGGCGCCGAACCCGAACCATCCGATCGGACCCAGGGCGACAAAAAACGCGACGAGGGCGAAGGACACAGAACGATTAACTTGAAAGCCTTCATGCATTCAAACAACCGGGTTGTAGATGGTTGTAGTATGACTTGTCTCACAGAGACAGACGTGAAAAAGTTACATATGCTGGTATTTTGACAGGGGCTGAGACAGATGCACTAACAACGACAGTAGACACTTTTTGCATCTTTTTGGCATCGATCGGCGGGAAAGTGGATGCCCTGGGCAGCCTGGGCAGGGGCGACTTTCTCGGTGATGGCGCCTGCGGGCTACTCTTTGCTTGGAGCAGAGTCTTCAAGCAGAATGTTGGACGACTTCAGGCATGTCATCGCATTTTGAATGCAAAGATATGGCAATATTTACACTTGAAATCTTTAGCTGAAGTGGCGCAGGTGGTCCTGCACAGGCGTTGGGTGAGCGGTGCAACGTGCTTGGTTTGTGGAAGATTCGTTTGAAGGTCGCCAGTGCACCTATACCTTGCCACCATTTGCAGCATTGTGGGCAGGATCTGCCGCTGGAAACTAAATCGCATGCTTGGAATTTGCAGAAGCACTGCTTAAGCACCCTTTTCATATCGTTTGATGAAACAGACAAGGCCATATTCAGGCTGAATGTCATCAACCCTGCATGGGCGTTGCAGCGCTGTGACTCGCAGAACGCTTTGGACCTAGATTTGTCCATGCGTTCCTTTCTTGTCTCTACTTGTGTTGGGAAGTGATGCATAGTGACGCCACGTATGCTGGCTTCGTTGCGGTTGTCTATCGAGCTCTATTTCTTGGGAGTCCATGTCTTTGCGCCAGCACGCAGGGCGCTGCTGTGAGGTGTCTCTTCATTCTCTCTCCTATTGGACTACGCTTGTTTTGTTGTCCCCCTAGACCTAGAGAATATTAGAGAATACATGTCACATGTCTATATTACTTCATATTGTATGCACGAGCAATTACGAGCATATACGGGTTGCAAAAATGAATCTGCTTAAGGCTTAAGGACCAGGACATGTAGGAGGCAGAAGGAAAACTCGGCTACGCGAGTGGAGGGGAGAATTGCTTTGGTGACCACTGATGGTTTGCACAAGTCTATGAATATCTAAATTTGTTGAATAGATTGGCTCCTTTGGGCTATAAGGATTATACGGTTACGGCATATTATACATGTGTATTGTTGTTGCAATGCAGAGTCCGGCTCCATTCAATACTTGTTACTTGAATATACTTGATATGTGTTCCATTGATCAAATTCTTCGCTGTTTTTGACGAGTCAGTTGGGATGGGGGGGGCGGTTTGGGCAACAGCCGTGGAAAAGCGCATTCAATTCGCAATGCATTGCGATCACCCACCTGTTCGTCGTTGGCTAGCGATGAAATCAAGCGTCGCGACACTGTGAGTGTCACGAAGGTTTGGAGGCTGTCAATGTGGGCCAGTGGTTATCATTCGGCAAGCATGGAGACTGTCATCGCCTTGGCTTACCTCTTTGCTCTAGGAGACAGCTACCAGAGATTTGACCTGGCACTTCCAAGGAATACGACTTCAAAGGCTTTGCAGCTTGGCAGAGAGAAGACGCTGCTCGAATTTCTGCCGTTTGCTGAATTCTGAGGATTGTGTGGGCCAAGGACTGCCCCGTTCCCCAGGCAGACACTTTGTTGATGTTGAGTTGCTTCCAGGTGTGACTCTGCTGGGCAGATTGAGCACTCACATTTACCCGACCCGTGCCTGGCCTGGCTTGTATGTGGCCAAAAGCAGTGCATCAACACTGCCTCTTCCCCAGTGTGTATGAAGCTAAGGCCTCACCATTTCACCTGCAGTGGGTGACCGTGTCATCAACACTTTGCAGGTCCGGGCCTAGCCGAGAAGCACAAGTGAGACCAGTGTTAATCCGAAAGTCAGAATGTCAGAATGTCTCATTGTTAATCTGCATTTCTCAGGCACAATGACAATTGGTGCGCGTTTGGAACGATGCATGATGTGCGACTATCCATGTAGGTGTTCTTCACTACAGAGCAGGCCGTGGAAGCTCCAGCCAAGTGCCTGGGCAGCAAGAAGTTCTGAATCTTGGCGAGCTTTAGTAGGTAGTCAATGGCAGTTACATCTGAGACACTCAGGTGAGAGCACATTTTGGCTAAAGCCTGTGCTATATCATGTACTAACATGCTTGAGAAGTAATAAGTCCGTGCGCACCAGCTCATGCAAGCTTACATTCGTAATTCCATGTGATCAAGCCAGAGTTTCAGTTGGTACGGTATCGTTGATGCTGGCATCAGACATGGAAGATACAGTAACACCTATACTGTATATGTGTACATGTATATAACTCTAAACAGGTTTTGTGAAGTCTTTTGCAAGAATTCGCAACGAGTCAAGTGCATCCATTCCTTGAATGCTGTGGGCACATCAGCAGAAGCCGAACGAGAAACTGAGAGTATCAAAATTCAACCCTACCAGAAACATATATATATACTTTGTGGTTACGAACAGTAACAGCTGGAACCACATACTGCTGGGTGAACTGGGTGAACTTAGGCTGAAGTTGGAAGCACATCAAGACTTTGAGCTTTTGGCAGGGTCTTGCTCAGTGCCTTGGCAGATATTTGGTTTTGAACATTGTGCTGGCTCACCCATGGCCACCCATGGCCGATGAAAGGAATGTTGTGAAGATGACACATCACAGATGCCCCTGTCTCTCAGGACCTACCTGCTGCATACTATGCTGCCGAATCACAGCTGCAGAAACAACTACTCCTACTTCACAACAAGAGAAATCGGGCTTCGTCGGGCTTGACCGCTTACAGTTTGACTAGGATGGTCTGGGGACCAGCACTTGGAGGCTACCCAACATTACGAGCTGCCAAGCACATGACAGGCCACTCAGCTTCATGTTGGGTTTTTGTTTGTTGCTTTGGCTCGTTTTGCGGAGCCAAAAAAGAGGTATGCTCTTGCCTCAACCGACCATGCACTCAGAGCTGGCCAGCCTTACGGCTTCCAGATTCAGGCGTGCCGTTGCCACCGCTTTTTCAAGTTCTCCATAAGCACGGTGCTTTCTCCTGTTGAGGTTTTGAATCCGCAGCACTACAACTCTTCTCAACGACAGTTTTGGGCCCCTTGGCCCCAACGACCGTGTTGCCCTTGTTGCCCTTGTTTTGCCGATTTGAGTGACAGTCTGTTGGGCTTAGGGGCCTAGCGGTGTGGCTTGTTGGGTAAGGCCCTGACATCGTTCACTGACATTGGGGAGGAGGTGGACAAAGCATCCAGCCACTTCCTGGCATGTGTGTTCAATTGGTCACTTGGTCCCTTGCATTCTGTGGCCACTCAGGTGGGCTTGCAACGGGACTCTACCAGGAGCAGATGAGAGCACTTGGCTTAGCTTAGAGATGTTCTTTGTAATTTGCCTAGCTGAGAAGTTTTAGGTTGTGAACATTGATGAAGATGATGGCCTCGGAAGTGCATTGGGCCTGCAGGAGTGGTCAATGTGTTGGTGTTTTTTGTTTTGCCCATCCAAATTGAAAATCTAATTAGGCTGGATTGTCAACATTTATAAACCACTATGGATGCAGTTGAATCTCCAGGTGATCGACGGCTTTCCTTTTGCGGCGCATCATGCTTAGCGAATTCCCAGCACCACTCAGACACTGTTTTGGTTTGGCTTGTCATGGCTGATCAATTCTCATGCAGCTTCGATATAGAAACTCAGGTTTGGACAGGAGGCACAAGTTTGGTTCTCAGAAGTCCATGGCACTAGAATTAGCACGTTCTCCAAGACCATGCAAAAACCAATCATACTCGCGATATCTCAGGATTCGCGTTTGCTTGACCATAATTTTGTTGTCAAGAGTTGGACCCTGAAATGAGTCCCATGTCGTGCTTAAGGTTGTTATGTTGCTCAGATCTTCAGTAGCCAGGCTGCATTCAAGTGTTTGTACTGATGATTTCTGGGTGATACATAGAACTGTACATCATATGTGTATATATATATATATACACATGTATATTGATATACGTTGATGATCTACGATTATGTTATAGATAGTGGACTCATGTTTTGTGGCTTCGCACTGCCAATTCCGGCGGCTCAAGGGCCTGACCTTGGCTTCGGGTGTAGGATGTAGGCAAAGGCGGCGTAGATATGAGCGACACCAAATGGGGCTTTGCCAAAGACTATGCTCATCGCTCCTTGCCCTTCAAATGGCATCACGCAGGCTACTTGGCTCATCTTGACTCAGCATCCCGTGGCAGAGCAAGGTTTGCTTTGTAGGATTGCAGGATGCCTGATCACTGATTGTTTTTGGAACTTTTTTGGGGTTCCTGACATTCTCAGGCTACACGCTCTACAATCCAAGCCCACTCATCAAGCAGTCTTTCAGACCTTCGTCCATGCCAGCGTATCGGGATGAGTTCAAACCGTTAGACACTGCATACGGCGAGCGGCCCCAATGCTCACGGTGGGCCATGTCCTGCACCGTGGCTGACAGAGCCATTTGTTACAATCTATGGCTTACATTGCTTACATAGTGCACGTTGGACATCTGATCATCTGGATGGTATTCTTATGTATTGTTCTTTGTAGCTTCGCAAAGCCCTTGGAGCATTGCAACAGACTGAGGCTATGGGACTCACCGCAGCCCTCCTTGGGATGAGACATTGCGACTTCCAAGAAATCCATTTGCAGGGAACCAGAAGCACGAGATGGCATACTTGAGAGAGTTTACTCCCTTCACGCCTGCCATGTCTTCCACGAGACTCGGCCCTACTAGTATGTCAAACTGATGGGCCAATGGGTATTGAATAGTATTGTTTCAGGTAATGCATAATATGCATGCATGAACTTATACACCTTTGGGGGCAACAGCCAATACTCATCTACGGTGCAAACAACTCAAGATGGCGGTGGAAGCATCAAACTTGAAATCTTTCGGGCTTCAATCCTCGTTTCTTTGGCTCATTTGTGTTCCACCCAGTCCCCGGCGCCCACGTCGTCCATGTTCTGCTCCATCTGGGAGACCACAAAGTTCAAGGACAAAGAAATGAATTGTTTTGTTCGAGATGAGAGTTGAACACCTTGGAATGATGCAATATGGGAATGTGGAAAACAATGTTGGCACGTTCCGTTTCAAGAATTCTATGCAGGACGCGTCAAACAGCATCTTGGGTGCAATATTTTCCGTGAGTGCGCGGGCGTGCGTTTATGCCAGTGTATGCGTATGTAGTGCACGGATTCTAAGAAATTAAGTGGTGTCAGCTTGCGCTTTACCTGCAGAAAGGTGGACGCTAAGTTCTTTGCCAGATGGGAATCTTGGCGACGAAGTTTGTTCTTCAGAAAGCACAACATGACGCGGGCTTGCAGTTCTTCTCCTTCAGCTTTTCTTGTGCATGTGGGTTACGGACTTATGGCTTGTCCAGATTCAGCTCAGGCGGACTGACTTGCACACCTGAAACTTCTAGAACTATATAGATTCCCCTAGCGTGTTTAGACTTTGCACGCTTCGTGGAAGCAATTTGTGACGCGCATCTGGCGTTGATGCTAAAGTTATATAAGTTGTTGCTCATGTGGACACAGGACTGTCAACAAAGGATGCCAGATTCGCTGTCGTCTCCTTGGCTGAATACACCCAAAGGGGTTGCTGAGATGGAGACATGAACATCAGATGAACCACACTGCTTTTAGAGACCATCCTCAATTCTACCTGCGATTTATGCATCCAAGCGTGGTTCTGCGAAAATGTTTATGTTTTTTTTGCGCAAGTCAGACTAAGGTGGCACTTGCTAGTTTATACTTTTTGTGACCAGGGACTATACCCATCGATTTGACCTGTTACACTGTTCCAGATATTTGGGGGGGCTTGCTTGTGTTGTTTTGCCGCCTGGTTGCAAGAAAGAAGGTGCGTTGCATCTTCTCAAGGACTTCCTTCGCGGGAAGCATATAGCACCGGCTGAGACAAGATTGATTTCAAAGAAACGTGGTAATCGATTCTTCTTTCATCTTCTTTCATAGAGCGAGCCAGAGGCACAAACATAATTGTCTTGTTGCTGGCTGACCCGAAACGTCGTGTGCTCCAAACCACAGCCTCCCTAAGACCGTACAACTTCAGCTGGTGTGCTTCGGTGCTCGGTATGACGCTCACAAGTGTGTCCTTGCTCGCCCGGACAAGCAAAGCTTTTGTCTTGGAGTCTTGCAACTAGTGATAGGTGACAGTGATAGGTATCTCTAGGTTGGCCAAGCCATGTAGCTTCAGCTGCAAGTTGCTCAAAAAGGCTGCATATCTCAGCTCAGCTTGTTGGCAACAGAGCGTTTAGAAGTTCAGAACCACTTTACTCCAACGTGTCTGCTTGTGTGACCCAACGCGCACCTACTCAAACCCATTGACTGGATGAATGAAGGTCCTACGTCCAGCTGCTTTGGCTAAAATTTCCGGAGTAGAGTAGCACAGAGCCATGTGCGACACGAAGTGGGGCTTCAATACAAACTATGGGCACAGAACCCTCCCGTTCAAGTGGCAATCGTCGAATGGCTTCCACTTCTATGAGGATGCCGGATGCCAGCACTTTGCAAAACCACACCATGTGTCCATGCATATGTTTTGTTTGCACGCAATGGTTGTACTTGGCTCATTTGCATCAGGAGAGCCCTCTCACAAAGAAAAACTTTCGTCCATCTCATTTGCCCGCTCTTCGGGAAGCACCTTAACTGCATTCAGCCTCCAGTCACCTTGAAGACTTGAAGACCGTTGAAGAGTATTGCGGTGGTTCCATTATGTTTGTTGGGGCAAGTAGAGTAAGGCTTGGTTAAATGATATTACATGTTGTGGCCATGTGAGTGTCGAGCTGGGCCCCTTAGGATTTTTTGCCTATGACCACTCAATATGGCGAGCGGGCACAAGACAAGCGATGGGCTATGTCTGGCTGCTTGTCGTTTATACAGTGCCATTCGGTCATGTGCTGCTGGCATAACAGCATATTTGGGGCAATACCCTGCACATGTTTTTGGACAAAGCACATGATTTCTTGAATGCCCTTTCTTTGCAGCCCTGACCTAACCCTGGCATGACCCAAGGGTCACAAAAAAAAAAAGCTGACCATGCCAAAAGCTAAGGCTAGCATTACATTACACAATAGTAAAATGCGCACGCCAAGCGTGCCGAAAAGCTAATTCCCCACCACCAACCCTAAAAGTCATCATGCTGACTGTGCCAAAAGCATCCAAAAGCTAAGCCCAGCATCTCTCACACCCTACAAACCAGCATACTTTTCTTCATCAATGTTTGCCCGAATAGAGAATGGTAGCCGCCCGCTAGGTCCAAATGGTAACCCCAAAAATCATCTTCAGAAGAACGTGTGCTGAACGGAGTACGAAGATGCTTTTCCTTAATTTGCCCCTCCCAACCCCTCAAAATGTCAATGGATGTATGACATCTATGGGGAATCGGGTTCCGTGATCGCTCATGTTCTTTCATGCTCCGTGTTTGCCCGAAAATGGTCAGCTGGCTTTACACTTAGCATGTGCAATATGATCCCACGATGTTGCATTGTTTTTGTCCTGCATTGTGTGGGGCCACGCCACCCCTCTGACAACGTGTCGTTGATGTGTGATACCATCGCACAATCAAAATGTGGTGTCGTTGATGTTTGTTCCACCGGAACTGAAGAGCAACTGCATCAGCTGTGTTCCTTGCAGCGAAGGATATGGATGCCACCGCAATCTCATTTGGGATGATTCCCTTCGTATGCCACGAAATCCTTTCGCCGGAAAGCCAAACAGAGAGATGACGTACGTGAAGGAGTCACCTTTGCTCTCCACGTGCCTTGGGAGTTGTTGGAAAGTTTTTGCTTGAACATTATGCAATTTACGCAGTTGGGATCAATTATGCATATTTTGAGCACTGCGATGAATTGGGCAACTTCAACCAGGAGTTCATAACAGTTGACACGAAAGCAGTGAAAACACAAACTGACAGACATGGGCGTGAGCCTGGTGAAAGGCTCGCAGCACAGGGTAACGACTGATTGTGGATTTCTGCGCATTCTATAATTGCGCTGCGTGGCATCGCATTGTTTTAGCTTGAGGTAAGCTGCAGCAAAATACACTTGTGCTGATCTCATTGATGTGCGGTGATTATAATGATATTGGTGATGAATTGCGATCTTTGGCGTTGGTATTTTTTCATGATTGTGATGGCTTTGAAGATATGCAAGGGCCACCGGCCTTGCAGCAATTCTTGAAGTCATGACAAGTCTCACGCAGCCAAGCCACACTGTTTTTTGTGCAAGTGATGGTGTTCTATTCCAACGGAAAAGGGAACAAACACACCGGTGTGACATGGGGTTCCTTCCGTCAATGGAACATGAGCAAATCTATATATAAATCTCTAACTAATAGACATTGACATCAAAAGGAAACGGGTGTGGTTTGAAAAATGTTCCCAGCTGTATGTCGTTCCGGAGGATGTTACAGGCAAAAGGCGCGAGCAAGCCTATCACCAGAGATTGACAACGGCCCGGCGCAACCCACAGCACATCTGCGACTAAACCGTTTGGCACCTGCGATGTCACACTCTGTATGTTTACAAAGGGCATAGATTATCATAGATTGGTTCTTTTGAAGCAACCAAATATATAGGTATATGTATATGTATTGTATTTCTTTATCAGTATTACTATTATGACTATTATTTGTGGGGATGTCCCTCTAGCTGGAGTTTTCCAACCATAGAACTCAGGATGTTTTTCAATGTGTTTCATGTACAGCTGTTGCTATATGTCCTCATTTGTCCCCCCTGTACTGAAATGGTTTCTGACAAAGGGGGCCTTTCGCGCCTCAGTCTCATAAGACTCATACGACCCGTCGCCGGGCCATGGCGACGTTGTTTCAGGCCTCGCAGACTTGCACAGTGGGATATGCAGCGAACCATGCGCGGCTCAAGCACGCCTCGGATGAAACATATCATTCCACTGCCCGATGCTGGCTTGCAATTGGACAAACGTTCAGATTATGACTTTGCACCCATCTCACAGTTCTATAATCGAAGCAGCCATGCCTCTTTAATAACTCCCATTCCGTCCGCTACGGACTAGCCGAGACTCGCGAGACTGCGTTCGATCGCGTCAAGGAACTGAATCGAAGGCATCGAGAAGCAACGATCTCAGCTTGCGCTTGCGCTGTGACATCGATCTATGGGTATCGATTCGCTTCTATATGGCCTTCTTTTTGCGCCAGTTCAGGGATTTTGTTAAGTTTCTTTACTTTGGTGATTCTTTTGCTGGCTGACCTTGGGAAGGTCCTGGAGAAGTCAACCGAAGAACTGGCAGCAATGATGCGGCTTTTCGAGGTTTGAAGCCTACAGAACTGAATTTTGAGAATGAGGATGAATGAGAGCTTGGAGTTTACCTTTGGTGTGTTTGGTCCACAGCACACTCTTGCAAGCATCCTAGTTTGTGCTTCATTGCCATCAGTCACGAGCGCCCTCTCAGTTAAAAAGTTCCCGGCCCAGGATTAGCCACCTGTGCACTACTTCGAAGCCGAGCGAGAAAGTAAAAGGCCTACACTAGACCGCCAGAAATTGGTCTAGCTGCTAGCTAGCACAGCCTGGGAGGCTAAAGACTCCGAGCTTTGTCAATTGTTTTTCAAGCCTGTCATCATGGCACTTTTGCACCTCAAGAGGTGCTGGGTCGGCAGCAATGGACGGTGAATTTGCCACAGGAGCTTCTAATCGTTTACACACCTGCAACTCTTGAAACTGGCTTGCATTGACTTTGATGGGAGTCCAGCTTGGCCCAGCCAGGGGTAGAAGAGGTTCTCACCATTGCAAAGTAAGCTGAGAACCTCAATTGATTCTCTCGGTTTTCGGAGATGTGTAGTCCTTTGTGGCATGTGGGCTTCGGATACGGATTTCCGGCACGGTCTCACGTAAAGCGTAGCCATGCATTTTGCCCTCAGGCCGGCAAGTTTTGAGGGACATGCACATGATGCAGACCGAAGTAAGTGTAAATACTGCAAACCAGATCACAGCTGCAAGCAAAGGGACATGATTGCTGGCATGTTTGATCCCCGGTCGAATGGCATCTTCCGCATGTCTCACGGGCAACGCATTCAATGATCCCCATCTCAGGCTGGGCCGCCGTTTGGATGTGACGTTCATCCATGTTCATCCTACAATGCTTGAAGCGGGGTCATTGGAGGTTCAATACCATCGCAAAGTTGCGGTTCTTTCAGACCATCTTAGTGTGCCGTCCATGGGCCACCCTACACCCATACAGAAAGAGAGAACCAGGAGGAATGACTTGGTGTGTGAAAATCTAGGCACGCTGAGAATGGCCCAATTGGGATGAAGCTGAACAGACACGATACAACCATTGGTAAGCATTCGGAAAAAGGTGCGCCGCCTGAGCGAATCACGCCACACAGCGAGCCATTCAAGTTCATTGGCGCCTGTCAATGAATCCCAGGCAGAGCTGTTTGCAGCACTCAGGCATGGGCAGGACGGGCCTTTTCCAATGCAGCCTTTCATGGTGCAGGATCACCGCACCGACAGGCTACCAGTGGATGCTGGCCCAGGTCGTTAGCTCAGCACTGAACCCCCATCTTTGGTTCTGAACAGCTGCACAGGGGACAGCCGCAGCTGAGCAGTTGCCAGGCCCACTGTTTTCCTGTGGCACTTAAACACGAGGTGTCAGCCTTCCTGTCAGATATTGGGTTTGTCAATGTAGAGCATATGCATATGCTCAACTTTTTGCAATAAAGACCCTTTGGGCTCCCGATCTACCTCGATTCGTTACTTGACACCCCTGATACGGGTTTGGCAGAGGACCATGATATGCCTGTCTTGAACCCAAGAAGAGAGTATGGAAGGGATACTTTGCTTCAAATGAAAGGGTTCGAGGGACTGACTGTTATGGAGGAAAATACTAGTGGTCTCATGCATGTGGATTGTCCCTTTGACTCAAGATGACTCATGTGTCTCGCGTAATCTCGCGTATACTGTATACTCTTGTCATCTCTTGTCGGATTGTATGGGTACAGTAGATCCTGAAGAGAGGCAAGCAGAATTACCTTGGATCTCTGTGATGATTTGTTCATCATGCAGGTGGCGCACCAACAAAATCAGCGAGTGTGCTCTTGTGGCCTCACGCAAGGCACACTAACCACGGGCTTGCTTGGGTGAATCCAAACACTGAGGGACAAGTGATGGACAAGCGATACTTTGTTTAGTAAATTTTATAAAAAAGATCTTATATAGCCAGGTTTGTTTGGTACGTTTTGGTACCATATGGTACCATCAGACCACTGGTTCAACGGAGTTGCTGCTTTAAAGCTCACAACCAGTCTTGGCTTGCTTTTTTGCTGCATTCATTGCGTTGAGAATTGGAGCTTGAAAGGTATATTGCAAGCAAGACCTATGAGCCCGAAGCTTGCTTTTTGGGGTTGGGCTCACTTGAGTTGAGGACTTGTTTCAGTCTCCACGTATTGCCACGGATTGAATCCGATAGATGCCGATTGATTGACAGCAGCTGAGGTTTACTTCCGACATTCGGCTGCCAGAGGCTGCACCCTTGATGTCAACCGCTTTCTTCGTTGAGTCCTTCACTGAGAATGCTCATGAAACGAGTTAGTCAGACCCAGGGAGCTTTTCCCGTCTTTCCGGAGCACTGCTGTTCTGCATCCGATGTTTTGCTGCTGTTAGGTTCGGATATGATCAAGCATCAGTGGCTGCAGGCAAACTAGAAAGTGAAGCCTTTATGGAAGACTTATCAGAGGCAGCTTTGGGAGTTTCTATGCAGAAAGGTGCACGGTTTCTCGCTGGTCGCGTTGATGCTCCTCCAATCAGAGCGTTGAAGCTGCTTGGCTGCTGCCTTTGCTCCCATCCCGTGCCCCCCAACCCCACTGCAGACTTGCACAAAAGCCGGTTTTTGCTTTGCAGTAAAACCTCAGGAACACCAAAGTGGAACCCTGGTCCAAGCTTCGCGGCGAGCAGACCAGACTCGTTCTCCAGGCGGGTGAGTTGAGGGGAGCGTCCAGGGGCGTCCTGCCGCGTCCTTCAGGTCGAGGTGGTGACACCAATTCCCAGTGCCGGAGCTTTGGTGCTTCGCAGCCCTTCGGGATTCAACTTCATAGCTCCATGTTTCCTGGAGGCGACGTTTGGGCGGTGTGGTCTCTGAGCATTCAATCCATGGAGGTGGCTCAGTTTCAACATGTGGTCGCTGCCAGGAGGTGAAAGGATCGCTTGACATGGAGAATCACTTGATGTTTACACCTTTGCCCAAGACCACTTCCTGCAGCACAAGGTGCGTCACTTCGGGATATGTTATTTTGAGGCATCCCTTCAAAACATATATAGCTGCTTTGGTTGTGCCAGGCCGTTCCCAGAAAAGTTATCAAAGGCAGAACGAGGTGCTCAGCAGGCCGCCTCTTGCACATGTGTCTTCATGTGTTCTTTCTTCAGCTGCCTTTGGAGTTTGGAAATGTGCCTTCAATAGAGGGAGACCATTGCAGAACACCAGACAGCTGAATCCAAACAACCCATTCTGGAAGATACTGGAAGCATCTGGAAGCATTATGTATAGTATAGAGCCTAAACTACTATAGTTAGTAACTAGCGGGAACTCTAGACTGCTGCCCCCACCCACCCTGTCCGATCCTGTCCTACTATACTTGCTCATATCGTTGAACAGAGGCAGACTTGGTCATCCAAGCCGGCCTTGATGGAATTGGTCCTGGCGTCTACCTGTTTGAGGCCAGGGGTCAAATTGATTATTGAATGCAATCGATTTATTATCAGTATGTTGTGTATACAAGATGGCACGCTGTAGCACATTTACCTCCTCATTCTGATTCGCTTTAGCGTACATTAGCGTTGTTGGACGCCACTGTACCAAGAAGGAAGAGAATAGTGATCTTGCAAGGCACGTTGCCCCTTCGGCCCAAGGCTCATAAGCCAAGTTGTGCACCGAAATGAGGCATGGAGCCACTGAAGCCCAAGGTGCAACCTGAGCAACAGGCCGATCGCTCTTTGGTGGCATCTTTGAAGGAAAAGCAATTGGAAGAATTGCGGGCACAAGTGGCCAAGTGTGGCAAGCTGCGAAGCAACGAGCCTTCGCGGACGAACTTTGAAGATGAACTCACCTGGACGGTGCAGCAGATGGAAATGCACCGCCGGCAGATTGAAGCCCACCAGCGGCAGCTCTCTATTCTAGAACGCCGCCATGCGGAGCTAGTCACAGCACTGTCAAGTGGAGGCTCCGTCGGGAAGCTGTTTTCCATGAATGATGCGCACAATGTGCTTGGTTCAGAGGTGGCAAGCACAAGCAGTGGCAGGAGCCATAGCACTCTGCTGGGCTTTACCAACGCCATGGCAGCAGCCGAAGCCCGACTTGGTCAGAAGCGTCGAGATAGAGATCACCCGTTGCCACAACCTCGGCAAGATCCAACCCAGGGCTGGAAGACAGTTTTCAAAGCGCATTGGCCGCCTAGAATGCCTCCATAGCTGACATACCTGTGTGAGGCAGAGAGCTCAAGAGAGGCTTTCTGCCCCAAAGTGGGCATTGTTGTAGGAAAACATGGTGTGAGCATCCTGAGTCATTTCTTTGTTTATCTCTTTGCTGATGGCTTTCGCTTGCAAGGGTTTGTGGTATACTGTATGCTTTGATTTGTAATGTGCATCATTCACAGGGCTTTGATGTACAGTATAGATGTCCTGAGTTCCAGGTCGCAGCAATCAACGGTGAAACTACGCTGCCGACAAAAGTGGAGGCGTGGTGCGGGCTGTTCATGCGTTGGGAGACTATAGTAGTAGGTCCGTAGGTAGGCTGGACAATGCAGGATGGTGGCAATCTGTTTGTCACAGCAACAGAAGATGCACAAAGCTTTCTGGATTCGATGGCTAAGGGAAGCCTTCGATCCTGGTGCGCGCAAAGTTCAGTGGCTCAAATAGCCCAAGCATGGCAGTTTGGGCCTGCCCGTATTTGAATTAGAGAGGTGTTGTGAAAAGTTCATGTGTTCAATCACTGGACACATTCTTGTGCGACCTCCCAAGGCTTGCAATGCTGGACCTTTCTCAGCATAGTCAGAGTCCGAGACAGGGATAACAGTGACGTTGATAACGCGTTTGGTCGTCGTGTTGGTACCTTTGCCTTCTCCATGCTGGTCGTCCTGTAAGCCTCGAGGCCAACGCACGCGGGGAATCCTTCGGTGAGTTGGATGCCAGAAGCTTTGTGCCCGGCTATGGCCTCAAAAGCCGGATGCCAGAGGCAGGTCAGCGATTCTGGGACAGTGTGATGATCAAACATGTTGTTGAAAGAAAGCAGAACTAAGCTAATGGCCGCCGGTTCCTTTTATGTTTGCTTGTGTCGATTTTTGTGTTGACAATGGCCAAGTGGTTTGCGGCTTGATCATGCTTGACCCTTGCACAATGCGGCTCAAGAGCAAGCTTCCATATGCTTCCTCGCCCTTGCTAGGAAGTCATGAAGCGAGGTGGCTTGTACATGTTGTTCACCGGCCGCGCAGGCCGCAGATGTGCCACCAAGGCAACACATCCCAGAGAGTACGCAATTTGGAAGAAGTTGGACCGCGATGGTGACAACTTTCTCACCCATGCTGAGATTAGGCACATGTGTAGAAAGTTTGATGCCTCTGAGCATGCAAGGGTTCTGAGCTGGATCTTGGATCCAGAGGGCAAGGGAGGTGTGGATTTCGCTGGATTCTGCGAGAAGTTCAAGGCTGTGCAAATGGTGCGAAATGCATCGCGGCTGAAGCATTGGCATCGAACCTTTGGGCTTGGTGTTGCCGGAAATGTTGCTGGACACATGCAGCAAGCAGGTGAGGCTGATGACAGCCATAGTTCCAGTATGCCAGCAGCGGTGTTCACCTTTTACGCACCTCATCCCCATACAGTTGATGCTACCGAAGATGAAGTCCTTGGCCGCTTAGAGAACTTTCCTGTGAGCAATGCTGTCATTGATTTCCCCCGGCTTGGTGGGAATGTACAAGTGGAGCCCGAGATGGGCTTGCTGTGCGATATCGTTTACACCCCATGTGGCTCTGCAGTCGAACGGCTGGTTCCTCGCCGTGTGGCAGCCTTCAACGATTGCTCAATCCGACAGTTGGATGGGTCATCAAAGTTGAGCGAGAAGAAGAATTGGGGCGCCGGCAGCAAGGGTATCAGCCTCCGAAGCTTTCGCATCACGTCGATCTCAAAGGGAAGCTATGTCGATCAGCTATGCTTGGCATCGTACATTAAGCGAGGTGAGGAGATCTTCCAATACAGCGTGCCTGCACCCGCGAGAAATTACCTTCTTTTCCATGATGCCTTGTTGGACTGGATTGTGCATAGCATCAACACGCAACAGGATACTGACAAATGGGAGGAGATCTTCCCGCGTCTCGTGGAGAGTGACTATCCTGTGTCCATGTGGATTGCTTTAGGGGCTGGAGAGTACACATCATGGGGCACAGAGAACTATTTGCAGCCAAAGGATCAGAGCCTGGTCATGGTCTATGATGAGGAGAAGTTTCCTACCGGGCCACAGGACTCACTTGTTGAATCGCTTTTCGAAGAACGGGAAGCACCAAGCGGCGTTATTGCCTTGCACCAGACCCTGGTTTAAGACTGGTGCTTGAATTGGGACAATGCATAGATTGTGGTCACAAAGAAAAGGCTTGAAAAGAACTTAATGCTTGGTTTCCGGCACACAGCGCGCACACGAAACAACGTGGAGGGAGATGCATCAGTTGAAATCACTGCCGTCAGGCTGTTCTGGTTCCGGCTCCCGGGCGTAGCGACAGGCCGCGGGTTGTTTCTAGACAACTCAAGTAATGCAGATCCGTGCCAGGCCCCTGACAAGGAACCGCTTGACCTTTGGCTTCAGTTTGGACAAAGAGTTCAGAGGCAGCCAATCAAGCCACCATTTTATTGGCCAGACAAGTTCTCATAGGCTAGATGAACTACAGTATATAGATGTGAGCTTGAAAGAACTTTCTAGAATGGTGTCCAGAGTGTTCAGGCAACACTGACAAAGCAGGAACCTTAAAACCAGAGGCCTTGGCTGCAGCTTCACCATTTCTCTCATGTACTGTCGTCCACTCCCTACAGTTCCTTTCTCCAAGGGTTTGTTTCTTCGCGGTCCTGTGGGCTTTCATATCAAGGAGGCAAGGACACTTCCAGCCGAGGCGGTCGTCGGTACTTCTTTTGAAAGGTTTCGAGTTCACGGTTTCAGCATGTGTCACGTCCCCTCGTTTTTGTGTTTTTGCAATCCAATCTTTAGGTTGATTGTGGGACGTGGATTTCAGAGTTGCATCAGCTTTGGAGGATTGTTTGGTGAGTGCGGCAAATTTGGAGTTGGAGCCCAATGGCTTTTGGGCAGGTGTCGGGAAAAGTAGACGAATGTCAGAAAACATTTGACAAGTCTTAGCCAGCCGGTGGCTTGGCAGGTGCACCTGTGCACAGCTGTCAGGCCACTGCGTTGGTGTGGATATTGCAGTGGGCTTTGAATGTGTGGAACATGTAGGTTGATTTGATTGCCCGTGTGCCGTGTGCCCCCCCTAGTCTGCAGTTGGGAGGCTTCCGGAAACACTGCAGCACTGACAACAGCTTCTGCTTTGAAGGCCGTGCGAAGTCAAGTCTAGGAAGATCAAAACAACTGGCACTGAACTTGCCAGCTTCTACCAAGCTACCAGGTACAGTTTCGGTATGCCTTCGCAGTGGAGGTGCTATCAAACGCAAAAGAAGAACAATGTGAAGAAGCAAGAGGCAAGAATAACTTGTAAAGCATGCTCTGATTAGTTTGGGTTGGTTTTGATATGCGGCCTTGCACATCCATGGAGATCCTCAACGTAGGATCGCAAGTGTTGGCACAACCATTGTTGAGGTTTAAGTGCGGGTTTACTTGATATTGTGTGAAAGGACATCCCACTGGATGTTGAGAGACAGTGGAAGGCGATCAAATCCAAATCCTATTGCCAAAATGCCATTTGTCACACTTCACTTCCTTGATCCTGAAGGTGCAGCAGAATCCTCCTGCCACCCCCATGCAAAACTTTTGGTGCTTGGAGGCTGGACAGAGATTTCAAACGGCACTCGCCAGGACATTCAGTGTCCCATATGTAGTATGGGAAGAATATGGGTAGCATTGATGTGTGAGACATACTGAAGCTCCGCAACTTGCTTTGCAGACTTCAACAGAATCCTCTTTGCCCTTTTCCGGCTTTGACATTCAAGCATTTACTGCGATGGAAGCCTGGATGCAATTTGGACTGGGACACTGTTGAGACCATGCGCTTGTCCAGCACCAACCGATACAAAGCAACTGCTCGGATGAACCACACCAATCCAGGTGGTCATGCCACTGACTCGTGTGCCAAACTCATTGAGCGAGGAGAACTTTTCTCTGCTAAACGGCATACATAATGTACAGTCAGTGAGTAGAGAGAGAGAGAGAGAGCTTTCCGGACTAGCCCATGTTGAATTGAAGCTTGATCGCGCAAGTCAGTGAATGGGACAATGTTGAACTAAAAATGTACACTAATCAACACTGTGTCAGAAAGCCTCATTCAGCACCAGACCGAAGGCTGCAGGTGGTCTTTGGCCGCATGGCGCTGGTTCCAATTTGGTCCCGGCCTTGTATATCTCGAGGTCTCATCAAAACTATTGGACTATAAGTCAACTTTGACTAAGTCAACAACGGCCGCTTAGGTGAACGTATCTTTTCGCCCCCAGACCACTCAGAGCAGCGGCATCCTTGGCCTTGCGCCTTGCTTCTTGCTGCCTTTGGATGAACACTGGTTGTGGAAGGTGCAGGAGCGATCGTGATCACTGCCCCCTTGAACTTCATCCTCCAGCACAATACTGGGTGTGGTGCATTTTATCAGGTGGGTCAGGTGGGTCCAGGGCCAAAAGAAAGTCTCAAGAGCTCCAAATCGTTCCTTTGGCCATCGTAGCAGGCTGGTACTTCCGGGTCCGATGTTTGTGCTGCTGCATGCCAGTGCCATTTGCAGGCAGTTGACTCAAAGAAGCAAGATCATGTCTCATGAATTGAACCTATTTTGAGAATCACTCAGGCAACCAATGTCCTGGCAATCACTTTCAACGATGCGGTCTTGATCAAGGGCCAGGAGTATATCATGATGCTTCGCGTGGCGCACCTCTCAACGATCATGGGCCACATGCGCCTCAGAACGCGAAACACTTTGCGCCTCCAGGTCGGGTCGTTGCCTCAAAGCGACAGCACATGGAGCTTGCAGCCAGGCTCTCGGAGAGTCTTTGAGGGCCTGGCTGAAAAACGAAGCCAGCTCTATTGAGCATTGTCTCAGGTCCTTCGATGACACAACATCACAGAAACCATTGGACTTCGGGGAGGTGGACCGGACTATGACACTATTCAGGAAACATCATGAAACTATGTTTATGCATAAATTTGAGCTACAATCCTCACGATACATCCATTTCATTCCCGGATCATTCTGCTATTAGAAGGCATTCTGGAGCAAGCTGTGAAAGCGGAGTATTGCTCGTGCTCAAGTTTGTCTCGAAATTGCAGGTCGCAGGGTTTGAGCTTTCTAGTGCCCTGAGCTATCTTTCTGTTGGTGTGTGTGGGCCTCATCATTCGGAAGACTTTGCTGGCTTAAACCTTTGATTTTGTCGCCTATGTCATGTCCATGCAGGTGAAGGAGTAGCGCTGGCAGTTGAGCAACCTTTTTTTGACAGATGGACGTCCGCTGCTGGCTCAGGCTACATCCAGAAGCCCAAAACTCGGCAGTCCTAGCCACACCGAATCAGGCAAGCAAATTTGGTGGAGGGCTCGCAAGCTAAGAAGGTGGAAAGCAGTGTTGTTGGGAAGAGAAAGTATATACTATTAGCATGGCGTTGTTGTGAAAGATTCACGCACGAACTCATGCTATGACCAAGCTTGTTGCCGGCGCAATGCAACATAATGAGGAAGCAGGTTCGCTTGAAACTAACAAGCATTCAAACCCTTTGCCAGGATGGTTCTGCACTGTTGGAACTGTATTTGGTGCTGCAGCTTCCGCATCAAGTCTGGAACTCAATGCCTGACATATTGGTGCTGAATCGAAACTAATCGAAACTATTGCTTTTGGGCATACATACCGGCTTGCTGTCAGGTACTAGGAGGTGATGTTCTTGACGTTGAACTGCCCCCTTCCTACACGTGGCTTGGTAAGCAGGCAGCATTTCAGCACATTTGATTCGATGACGTCAATAAGCCTAAGGCTATTGAGCAAGGACTGTGAACAGTTTCGGTGGTGGGAAGGCAGCGAGCCAAATTTGTCCTCACACCAGCGCTAAAAAACAAGTCCTGCAGATCAAGGTCTTCCAGAACAATCTCAGCTGCAATTCGTGGCTTGCCTCTCAGCGGGAGTGGAGACCACAGCCAGACGCCACCGCATCAGAACTGGAGGCGGTTACATGTTTGCCTTCGGGAGTGAGATCCAATTTCACAGGAAGTTCAGAGGCATCGAACATTCCACGGGTAATTTGTGAGAGGGCCAGTTTTCCCAGCTTGTTGTTTGCCGGTTCGTCCACAGGTGCTGTTGCAAGCTCATCAAGCTATAACGTTGAAGTTCAATGTCCAAAATCCACCCAGGCATGGGTGGCATCGGGTCTCTAGATTGGGCTTACTGGTACTGTAGGTGAGTAGATCACGATAGATATTCTTGAAAGAGCTGTTGGCTCACTCCGCCAAGTTCTAGGAGTTTTGATGATGTCTTTTGGCACGCGGGATGCTGAGACTTGAGTCAAGCTGGAAATAGATACGGCAGGGGACAGAAAAGAGGATCTTGCTTGCGAAGTGTGCATATTATTGGGTTGAACGATGTTAAATTGTTATGTTATATTCAATTCAAACCGATCAGGTCAGACACTACAGGAGCTTTCTGCTCAAAGCCGCTGGTGCCTTTCGCAGTTGGAAGGCTGGTCCGTGACTGCCGGAAATGTTTGATGCAAATAAGATCAGTCCAAAAACCTTGGAACCAAAACCCTTCTGTCGGAGGCCTTTGGCTGTGGATATGGAGCAAACATTGAAAACCTTACGTAGGAAAACCGAAGCCCCTGGTCCTGTGGCTTCAAAGAAACAAAGGTTTGCTGTTTAGGAGCAATATTTCTTCCAAACGGCTGCTGCTACTGTGACCTTTGCTAGAGCTTCTCCGTTTTCCAGCGTGCTTACACTGATGCTCCAACCGATGCCGCGGAAACACCAGCAGCAGCAGGGGCACTTTGACGCGACCTGCCCACATCGCCTCTTGCACATTACATTTAGTGTGTCCAACGGAAGTCCCAGGAGCTTTTAGAACCAAAAGCAGAATATGAATGCACACGATTTGATATGTCTTTCCCTGAGGGCCCGAGCAGCTATTGTGGTACAGGCAAACCAATGAGGAAAACCATATGGGATGGCCGCCTCCAATGTCCACTTCCAGATTACGAATTTGGGACACCTCGAAACTGTCTATCTTGAACACCTTAGTGCATAGCTGTCAACAACTTGTCCTGGTGAGTCATTATGAGACATTCGCCACACCACGACTGCCAGGTCTTCCCCCTGTTGGCGGAGGTCAGCATTGAGATTGTTCTAACCCAAGAATGTTAAAACTCATTGAAACTCACTAGGAGCAAGGACGCTACTAGGGGCTCCTGGCCGCCTTACTCCTAGGAACAAGAAGCTACTAGGGGCTCCTGGCATCGCTACTAGGAGCGATCGGACGCTACTAGGGTGGAGGACACTTGGATGCGGGCCTCAGCCTCACCTGAGGCATCCACTGCAGGAACAGGGTTGCGTGCGTGCCTCAGCTTCCAGCTCGCCGATGGTTCGGCACTTCAGGTGGTCGGTGGTTGGGTATGCTTAGGGCTTGGGCCTCTTTGGTGGAGGGAGGGGCAAACTGTTCATCAAGTCATTCCCGAGGTGCAAATGCCATCAACGTGCTCCCCTTACCCATTGTAAACGCTATAAAACAGCTTTGAGCACACGCTGCTGCTAAGGTTGCCTTCGTTGCAGTCGAAAGTGCCGAGCGCTTGGTGTTGAAAGCGCTGAGCCCTCAGACATCCTCAGACGGTACTGGTTGCTTTTCCACGCAATCAGGACATCATCAATGCTTGGATGAGGTCGCCGGGATTTGATTTCCGTACAGCCAGCAGCAAGAGTGGAACGATCCTTTTTGGTCCTTGGGCTTGCACAGAGTCGCCATTCGGCGTTGCAACATGCCGATATAGCTCCCACTTGATGCTTTAGGTACCGAGAATCCAAATGTCGTAGCTCTAGACTTGATCATGAAGGCTGGGTTGTGACCAAGCAACTTGTGTCAAATGTCTTTTTGGTAAATCACTGCAGGAAGGGGAGCGCACAGAAGTTCGCCTTCTTCACATTCAGCTTCCCGATGCCGGCCCTGCCCACTTTGCTTTGGAGACCATCGGCTCGGCTGCACAGCATGGCTGGGCCATACATACTCTGTACACGGTAGGGCGCATCGAGACTGACCAAATTCAAGCCCGAGGAAATGGGAAGCTCGTCGCAAGCAACTCAGAGATTGAGCAAGAATGCCAAAACATGGTGTTGCCATTCTTATGACTCAGGCGAGGAGACTTGACATTCCTGTTCACGTGCCAGGTGTGTTTGAGTCATTGTGCCGTTGATCAGCACACAGTTCACTAGATGTCCTTGTGCACGATTGTCCACAGTCCACAGGCCATCTCCTCCTGTCTGACCCGGTTCTCCTGACTGAGTATCAAGCCAACCCTCACCAGCTTCTTGACAAAAACCGAATGTGAGAGTGTTCGGTCAAGCCATGGAACCCTGGCTGATCAGCTGAAAGCAAGGTACCCGTTGCAATCCAAGTGGCCAGCTCACTTCAATGGGCATATATCTTTGGAGCTGGAGGTGCCTTGGAACAAACTCGCAGGAGAATCAGCCTAACATGATATGCAATGGGACCCGTCCTTCTCCACGCTTGCATTCGAGTGATTGGCTAGAAGAAAATCAAAAGTTTCTGTCACCTTTTGATCGCTCTTTCCTGCACAATGAATGCAGACAAGTGATCGTGTCCAAGGTGACCTTTCCCGCGCTGGTGGCTCCTGGGCAATCACTTCGCCTCTCCGGCAAGCCCTTCCAAATACAGGTGTAAAGCTCAGGACTGCAACTGTATAGATCGATCAGTACATGGTGGATCACGGTGGTACTATGAATTGTTGACCACTGCAATAAACAGCGGTGGCTGAGGGTGGCTTCGAAATGCTTTCTTTGGGAGGACTGACCGATAACATCTCACCAACCTCACCTTCTAGAGCACGACCAACATCTATCATTTCTATAGTAGGTTTGCTATGCTGAGCTTCCGCATTCATGCCATAATAAAGCGTTTGCATATTCAACGTTTTTGGGCATTGAAGCAGCATGTTTGTCTAGGTCAATTTTGGCTCACAAGAGGAGCGCCAATGGCAACAATTGCAAGAAATACACCGGATGGAGAGCTGATAGCAGCTGTTTCTGGCGAAGGACCGGCCGTGTGGATTCAGAATTTGGACATGAGTCCGCCAGCAGAATCAGGGGTGACACAACCAGGATTGTTGCCTGCGACACCTTACAAGATGTCGGCCATCGGTATTGCACCAAATACTGCATTGGAGAGCACTTGCCCGAGGGAGTGCGCTGCTGCCAGTAGCATTGAAGCACATTCTGTAGTAGCAGTGCGGTGTGCACACGAACAGAAACGGCTAAGGTGTTGCATACTGGAGTCTAGAGGTGCCGAATTGATCAATGTTTGTGACGTGTCTTTTCAACTGGTGTTTCATGTTCTCAGTTCTCAGTGCATACGTCTCAGGTAATCGGCACAGACGAAAATCTGCTCGGCATCGGCGGAGTTGAGGCAGAGACGTCGAAGCAAATTTCTGGTTTTGAGTCTTGTCTTTTTTGAAAGGCTTTACACACTTGTAGCATGCAAACACATGCCATTCCCAGGCTGGCATTGACTTGGTTAGTCGGTGCAAGGCTCCCGCAGCTGTTCACAAGCAAATGACGACGTGGCAGAGTCAAGGTGTTTGTTGCATTCAGATCTGTGAAAGGTGGAAGTTGCAGCTCAAAGGACCGTTGCCTGTCATATTGTAAACATGTTCATTTGTGACCTGCAACGAGGGCGAGTGGGGCAGGAGCCCTCCACTGGCTTTGATTGAGATAGAATTGCGTATCAACTTCGAGGGCTCGATGCCTGATCGCTGGGTCCTCGCACCAATCTCAGCACGATGGTGCCATCTCGCTTTTTGGACATTTTGACTATCATTCTTATGATGCTTACTTTGCTTTGAGCATTCGGAGGTAGCACCCAATGGCTTCACTTTTCCACCAGACTGCGCTACCTTGCGGTCGGCTTGGTGCCCAGAGCATTTCAGAGCATGTTGCAGGCCAACATTGTTCAGCCTGAGCTACCGTGTGCCTTCATGCTACAGGAGAATGTTAGTTGCTTTGCAGACATGGACAATCAGGCCAGGTGTCCTTTTGCCCATTGCGAGGGTTGGCAGAGTTTTGTGTGCCGAGCTTTGGTTGAGGCCTCAGCCACCGTGCAAGGACTGCATGGGAGTAACGTGACCCTGAATGCTTCGACCCTAAGTGGAGCGTCAGACTGGCCATTTCGCTTGGGTCTACCGGGATTTCTCAAACAGCGTTGGCTTCTGAGGTGGAAACTCCCACAAAGACGCCAACACCGCGCTCATGGCTCCTGGCCGCTCTGAACCAGAAAGGTGCAATAACACAACATCAGAGGGTGTACTCAGTACTCTGATTTGCTGTTTGCCAGGCAGCATTGTTGCGTGGTGCGAGGAGAAATCACACACCGCCTCAGCCGCATGCATTTCAACATTTGGCCAGGATAAACTTGGCTTATCAGTTGCACAGATCCGAAGCGCCTGGTGCTTTCGTAATCCTTGCAAACATGCTACATCATGCTACTCTGCAAGTTCATGTTTGCTCCGAGCTCAGGTCGCTGTGGTTTACCCCGCTGTGGCCGGAGCTTCTGCCGAACTCGCGGTGAGGCCCAAAGATTTGCCGATGCCGCTCTGTGGCTCAAGACGCAAAGGGCCTTGCAGTGCCTTGCAGCACCATGTTGAGCCAGACTGAGCCTGCTGTGACCGGGATGCCTGCAGGTTTCTCCTCAGCGATCCATTGCCTGGAGGGGCCATCGAGTGTAGCACTCAGAGTGCATTGCATGTACCATAGTGGACCAGTCTCCCCAGCTGCATACTTCCAATTGAGTGGACTGACATTGCGCGCATCATGCAGAAACTGAGGTTAGTGGCTCCACCAGAGATTGAATTGAACTGCACAGGAACCGATCATGAAGGGATAGTCAGTCTCAAAGAGTTGGGCAAAAGTGGAAGGTTATCTTAAAGACTCTTTAAGTTGCTGCGTATGTTGTTCATGGGCGTGAAGAACCTCACCTGTAACACTTATCGAGAACCCATGTCTAATCTTGAATAAAATTGCGTGGAACCTAGCAAGCCCGAATCAACAGCACGACGTGCGAAGGGCTGCCTTGTTCAGCCATCTATAGCACCAGCCCAGTTTTCTGAAGTGATATTCAGGAATGGCTTCATAGACTGGTTTGACAGCAGCTTACTTCCCTAGGTTTGTAGGTTGGTTGCGTCATGTTTTGCCAATTTCAGAAACATGAAAGTCGGTGGCAGGAGAGCTTCAGCAGATGTCGTTGCATGTTCAAGGTCAAGCCCAGCTTTTGTACTCTTGACTTAATGGTTATGACGTGTCGATGTATATACAGTCATCCTGGAGCGGGTAGAATTTGGGGCAATCCAACAAAAAATCAATCGGAAAGTGGCCAGTTCATTGTTCATATTCTATTTGCTCCTGTACTCTGGCATTGCCGTTTGTCTTTACCAGGCTGCACCACAGAGATGACCTCCGTGAAATTGCTCCGTGCTCAGCACAGATGCACAAATAGGGGCCACTTAAGGAAGCCAACACACAAAACAATTACATTGTAAAAATAGACATTGGCAAATGCACGTGGTACGGACGTACTTACTCCACCAGGCTGCTTGCCTCAGAGCTCTCTGCGGGAATCCACGCTTTCGCACGCGTCTTGAAATGCTTCATGTACTTTGAGTATCTTTGAGTCGATTTTGTGTTTGTGCTTATCTCAGATTGTAGCATGTCCAGGCCCTGGATGCTCGCATGCCACGTCCTGAGGGCTTGCAGCCCATTTTTGACCAGCTGGCTCTCAATATAACATAATTGGTCCATTGATTCAGCCAGGCCAGCAACCACCCCCTTGCAGAACAGCTTCTCACTCTTTGTCCGACGCTACTGCCCCAGTAATACAGGCATGACCGGCATGAGCCTAGAAATGGAACCGCAGGAGGATGAGTCATGAGTGTCGTTTTGTGACAAGACCTTTCAACACGAGATGTGGCAATTTCAGGTACCGACGGCGGCATGCATGAAGCTGCAAGTGCTGTGCCAGGTACGCCAATACCCAGACTCCAGTTGTGCCGTGTAAACAACAATGAGGATAATTGCTTAGCAAAATGCTGATGACTCATTACTCATGACTGTGTTTGATCGGTTTTGCGATATGTTCATCATGAGCCATGAACCTTATCCTGAAAAGTTGTGAGGCCGTGTATTGCAAGAAAAAATCTTGGTGGACAGCCGCCCGCTGCAGTGGACAGCAAAGGGGCCAAGTTTGATAGCCATCGGTGTTCAAGGCATTCAAGGTCAACAGACCCTATAGATGCATGATCATGCATGCACAACAACAATGCTAACGATGCTTGGGAAATTGGAAAATGCCAAAAAAACTGAAGGCAGCTGAAGCTGGACAGGCAAGCAGCATAGTCATTGGCAGAGTCCTCAGCGCCCTCAGTTTGGGCGGGCAGTAGCAAATGTCAAGCGTCAAAGCAGCTAATATAGCTCTAGGAAACGCAGAAGTCACTGTGTATAGATCTTAATCTTTGACAAGCTCAAGCGTTTGCCACTGCCAAAAGCCACTATGTGAGCCAGCGTGGCAAGCCCACAGTGATCATTGTGATCATTGATCGGCGTAGGATTAATCAAAGGGCCCCCCCTCTTCAAGGTCAACAAGGTTTGAGATTTGGAAGTATTGGTATTGGAGACCACCCTAATAGTGGTGATGACCTGATGATGGATAATGAGGTGATGACCTGGACCTGATGATGGAACCATGAGAACCATGAGTGCTTAGCATATTGGCACAAGTTTGATGAGAGATCAGAGCCATGCCATTTGGAAGCTTGCATTTGAGGGTTTCACTATAGGAAGGTATTGGAGGCTAACTGAGAATAAAGTAGTTATTTACTGTACATAAGTAGTATAACTATAGATTTGAAAAAAAAAAAAACAATATTTAAAGTTTTCTGAGGGCAGATGGGCTTGATCAACGAGGGAAAGCTTCTGCCAAGGGAAAGTGTTAGAGCGAGGCCAATGTCAATGTGGGAATTTAGATCTTAAATTGGTTTAGTATTGGGGGCTCGAGATGGGCTTGATTAGTTGTGGGGGGTTACTTAACATAGCTGCTAGCCATTGCATTCAAAATGTGAATCTAATCTAGATCAACCCCTACAACAGCCGCATAGTTCAGCAACTTTGTAATTTAATCATTCTATCCAGGAGCCATACTCAAGCGCTTTTGATTGCTTTTGGGATATGTTGTATTTTGCACCAGGTTTTCAACTCCATCAAAGAGTGGGCAAGAACACCTTGGGCGCTGCATTGGCCTTATTCCGGAAGATGAAGTGTTTTGACCAAGTGCTTTGAGTGGCCTGAGCTGGCGGTACAAACAGGAAAAGACTTGGATCTTTTTGGTCATTTTGGTCCACTCTACTGCAGAAAAACTTACAAAAGTGGGTGATCCTTTATTCATGGCGTTTCTAAGGTGCTGATCACCTTGGCAGAGAGCTTCAAACACGCGTGCGCTCCATGGACGAAGCGGAGTGATTAGTGGGTCCACTCATGAGTCATGATTCGTGGAGAATATGGCGGGAGCCTGGTTAATGAAGAAATGCGGGGCAGCATGGCAGGAGCAAAGATTGTCTTCCAAGTTGCAGACTCAAAATACAATGCCGCAAAGGAACGTCCAACGTTTCCGTAAAAGAGCTGAACTAGGTCCACCTTGTGCAACCCAAAAGGATGCTCCAAACTGCAGGGTTTGGGATTGGGTCGCAGTTGCCTGATGGGCACAACACCAAGATGTCACCAAAGTACATTCCTTTGCTCGATTTTGCTGGCTTGCATGTGTCCAAATGCTTGCGTGATTTGGCATTTTGTCTTTAGTGTCACACGCTCGCCAGACTTCGCTTTGCGGAAGACCTTGAGATCTTGAATTCAGCCTTGCCTATTGCCCGCTCTCGGGATGGATGGGCAGAGGTTCGGAAGGTCGAGAACCGAAGAAGAACAAATGGTGTACTCTCAGCCCGTCAAGTCTCAGAGCTGGTCTCAACAATGCTCTACAAGGTCGATCGCATATGGGTCTTTTTGGATGCTGCCCAGCCAGTTCCAGCTGGTGCATACGACTCTCAGCTGCAAGAAAGACTCAGACACTCACAACTCAATGGTGCAAGCCAAAGGTTTGCAGCTTCTTTGGCGTGTAATGTGATGTTCGTAAAAATAAGGGGGAGGGTACATCTCCATTTTTTACAGGTTTCTGGGGTAGTCGCAACAATAGTCACCTCTATATAGAGTTCATTACATTTGCTTTCATTTGCTGTCATTCTGCGTTTTATTGCTGTACTGCAGAGCTGAATTTTGTAAGTACAGTATGGATCCTGACCATTCTGCCTCCAAAACCGTGATTGAGGGGCGCTATAGAAATCAAACGTGATCTTGATTTTCTGATGCTTGAATATATGGTACTACGCCATACTACGCCCCCCGTTGTTTAAGACGAACTAGGTGGACCGTCTTCGACCGTAGGGTTTGGGCTCACAGCCTATGTCCTGTGCCCTGTGTGGCACTCCGACGCCCGAGCTCGACGCGAAGTGCACCTTTTGTCGAGCTAGAGACAGGTTCTGGCTGGTTTTGGACGACTTGCCGTCGGAACTCAGAGGGTGGGCCATTTCCAATTTGAGGATCTGGACCGGGATTGTGCAAGAGGAACACGAGAAGTTCACCACCCTCCTGAGGCAAAGGGAGCTTGTGAATAACACCGCAGCGCCCAAATCAGCCGGACCAAGCCTGGCAAGTCATTCTCCTAGTCAGGGGAGATCAGTTGACCCTAAGGACAAAGCGGTCGACTTGAAGGAGGAAGAGACTAGGACCAGTCCGCCTTCGAAGAGAGCAGGAGTCAAAGAGGTAGAAGGAGTGGTAGAGGAGGAAGAAGGAAAGCATTCAAGTTCATCCAAGGCTGCAAAACCTAAAGCTGACACTACATCATCGAGGCCGAGATCACGGAAGCGAAGTAGGAGCCGGAGACGTCGAGACCGGTCCAAGAGTCGTAGGTCGAGGACCCGAAGAGACAGGAGTCGATCCCGAAAGGGCCGGACGAACGACAGAGGAGAAGGAGGAAAGGAAAAGAAAGCCAAGCCATCCGTCAGACCGCCAAGGACACCCTCACGATCACCGCCGAGGGCAAGGGGAGGACCTCCTCCTAAGCGGCCGCCAGTTGAGAGAGGCAGTGGACCACCAGCTCCGGTCGCAAGACCCACGGGCCGACAGTGGACCGGAACCCTTCGACAGTGGCAGAGGCAGCCCCAATACTGGGGAATCAATAAGGGTCAGAAGAAGAAGGAGAAGCAGTACTACTACCGCCGGTAGTGGAGCATCTCTTTAGACCTTCGATGGCATTGAGGAGACCAGCCGCCAGAGGACGCAGGGCTGGTGAGGCGAGAGAGGAACCTCCTGCAGAAAGGGGAGGAAGAGTAAGGAGGCGCCCAGCTGGGCTAGGCCGGTCAGGAGAGCCGGCACCAGTTCCTGCTCCAGAAGCAGGGAGAGGACGAAAGGAAGAGGCAGGGAAGACGTTCGAAGAAGGCACCTTGACACCATGTCATCAAGTGCCCCTCGACGTTCTACGGAAGAGACTCCCAGTGGAGGTGAATGGAAGCTACTGGGGCCAGAGCGGAGGCATCTCAGGATTGGTCCAAGGTGTCCACGTCCGTGGACGGGAGGACGTGGAGTTGGAAGTGCTGATACAGGGGACAAACCTGGAATCCATCTTGAAGTGGGCGAGCGGCTGCGAGGACAAATTGATGAGAATCCACTTGTGCGGGGGACGTTGCCCCAGTCCCTTAGACGCCGAGAACCTCCTCCACGGCGAGGTCATGTGCGCCCGCAAAGGGGAAGATCTCCCATGGATGATGAACCTTGTGGCCGAAGGAACCGGAGGAGGGGAGACAGCGCCCATCGAACCTCCTATAGAAAAGGGGAGGAAGGAGGAGAAGAAGGAAAAGAAGGACAAAGAGAGAGGACGGAGCAAGGAGAAGGATCGGAGCCGGAAGAGAAGGCGGAGGAAAAGCGGCGAGAGGAGCTCCGAAGACAAGAGAGAACGAAAGAGGATCTCCTTGAGAGAGGAGGCAAAGAAGGGGCTGAAGGCCGTCTATGGAGGCACCGGGATAGATCCCGATCCTCACTTCAGGCGCAAATTCGCAGCCAAGGCCGCCAAGAAGGCCAAGAAGAGAGGACACAGTTCATCTTCCAGCCACACGTCAGATACCAAGAGTCAGAGCACGAGCGAGAAGAGCATCGAATTGTTTGCAGAAGATCACAAAATCAGGAGGATGGGGAAGCTGGCGCCAGGCGCGCTTACTTGTGCCGCGTTCCGGGAGATCCAGAACTCGTTGTTGACAGCCAGCGGCGGCGTCTGGGATTCGGAAGATGGAGTGATTCCTCCGGTGGCATGTCAGTACTACAGGCAGATCATGCAATCGAGGCTGCAGGGAGGACAGGCCCGCGAGGCTTTGACAGTGGCATGGTCGCTGGATCTCCTTTTACAAGGCAGGACAGCAGAGGCTTGCGACGTCCTCACGCAGAGGTTCAAGAGATCTCGCAGAAGGTGGAACTGGTACCACCGGAACGCCCAGTGCTCAGTTCACGTGCAGAGACCCGGGAGGCTATCAGAGAGAATCGGGAAGAACAGAAGACCCGAAGCGAGGCTGCACGGCCGCGAGGAAAGGGGGATTCAGGAAATTCCTCCTGGAGAGACGAAGACAAGGGCAAGGGCAAAGAAGGGAAGAACAAAGGAAAGAAGGGCAAGGAGAAGGGAGAAGGCAAGCGAGCAGAGAAGTGAAGGACAGCAGCTCGCACACTATGAGCCCAGATCCGAAAGAAGGTGACCTGGCCTCTCAGGAAAGGTCAGAACTTGCTATCAACGGTGTGCCGGCGCGCCTGGCTGGCGATGGTACACCAGGTACAGCTGCCGAAGGACGACTTTTAGGTCCTGAAGTCCCGGCAGAGCATCCCGCCGACCCGGCCTTTGATCCGAGGTCTGAGCGTGAAAAAGTTTGCATGAAGCCGCCTTGCATGGGAGACCGTTTTGTAGCAGTTGCACCCTGGATGACTTTCACGTTGCGTCAAGCAGTGTCCTTGTTGGGACTTCCTTTGCAGTGCACGACCCAGCCCTCGGGTGACATTTTTCCGTTGCCCACCAACGTGGAAGTTCTCCAAGCGCACAGTGGCGTCGAATCGAGTGAAGTGGAGATTCTTAGAGGTATCTGCCTGGGGCTGAACTCGATGTATGGTCTTGCTCTTGAGAATGCCTTTCCCCCCCAACTCCCACCAAGACGGGGTTCTGAAGTTCCTATTGTCACAATCGCAGGTTGTGTCCTCGTGGGCGGAACACTTTGAGGAAACCAATTGGCATGACTTCTTCAAGCTAAAAACGGTGGACTATACTGGTGAGGAGGTCTTGTGTGCTCAGTACACTAGCTGGGAAAACCTGGCCCCAGCGATGCCCAAGGAGATTGCCTCGGTCCCATTGGTAGAGGTATGCGAGTTGGGGTGCCGGCATTACGTCGAGAATTTCGTGTCGTACGTGCTTCCCGAGGAGATGCGCCAGCCGATGAAGCCTCCTCGAGTTCTCATCACCAATGAGGCCTGGCGAGACGTGTGCAAGGGCCTGTTGGGGAATGGAGTGTGCATTCCTATGTTGGAACAGGATCTCTTCCATGTAGGTGGTCAACCTTTGCTCAACGGCCTTTTTGGCGTTCCCAAGGGGGAACAAGAGCAGGGCGTGGAGATCCACCGTCTGATCATGGATCTAAGGCCCTGCAACAAGGTAGTGAGAGGGATTGAAGGAGACGTGTCCACGCTACCTAGCTGGGCGACAATGGCGCCGCTACAATTGATGCCCAGTGAAGATCTGGTGATCTCCTCAGAAGATGTCCGGTGTTTCTTTTATATTTTTAAGATCCCCCGGGAGTGGTCCGCTTTCCTTGGATTCAACCGCCCTATCCCACCGGAACTTTGTCCAGATAGTCAGGGTACATACTATCTAGCCTCTCAAGTCCTTCCGATGGGCTTCAAAAACAGTGTCAGCCTGGCACAGCACGTGCGCAGAGTGATGGTGCGAAGGGCAGGAGGTGACAGAGGGGTTCACCTCCAGTCGCATCAAGAGATCAGGAAAGATCGTCCGTTCACGTCACATCCTGAATTGCATAGAGTCTACTTGGACAATTTCGACCTCCTGGAGAAGGTAGACAAGAGGACGACGGCGCTCCTACAAGGGGAGTTGAGTGAGAGTGTCCTGGCCCTCAGGAATGAGTACGAGAGATGGGGGGTTCCTCGTCACCCCAAAAAGTCAGTGGTCCGAGAACACAAAGCAGAAGTTCAAGGTGCCATCATTGATGGGATCGCTGGGCGAGCTTACCCCAAGCCTGTGAAGATCATGAAGTACGCCCAGCTTGCCAGTCTCCTGGTAGGGGAGAAGCGATGCTCCATGAAGCAGGCTCAGGTGGTTGCTGGGGGTCTCGTGTACATGAGTATGTTTCGCCGGCCATTATTAGGCTCTCTCAACGCCTTGTGGAAGTTCATCGAGTCCTTCAAAGCTTATCCTCCAGTAGTTCATCTGGAGATTCCCGCTGAGGTCAAGTTGGAGGTGGCTCGGTTCGTGTGCTTAATCCCACTGGCCCAGATGGACTTCCGCCTGAACATCAGTCCAGAAGTCACTGCCAGCGATGCTTCCACCACGGGTGGGGGGTTGACAGCGAGCGTAGGGCTTACCGGCTTTGGACAGGCCGCCGCAGCAGCCACAATTCGTGGTGACCTCCCTGAACCCGCAGACGTATGCGCCGTTCTCACCGTGGGCCTATTCGATGGCATTGGCGCATTGCGAGTAGCTGCAGATGCCTGTCAACTGCCCGTGTTGGGTCATGTCAGTGTAGAGGTGAAGAAGGAGGCCAGTCGAGTCCTTGAAAGTAAATTTCCCTCGACACTTTTTGTGGAAGAAGGAGTGGAGGCAGTAGATGATGAGATGGTGAGAGGATGGGCCTGCCGGTTCTCCCAAGCGTCAGTGGTCCTCCTAGGCGCTGGACCACCGTGTCAGGGAGTCAGCGGGCTCAACAGTGAGCGACGAGGCGCCCTAAAAGATCACCGAAGTTGTCTGTTCAGCCATGTGAGACGCGTAAAGGAGTTACTCAAGAGGCACTTCAAATGGGCGCAGGTTCGGTACTTAGTAGAGAACGTGGCCTCCATGGATGACAAGGACAGGAGCATCATGACGGAGGATTATGGTGACTACCCGGTGATGATTGATGCAGCAGGAGTTTCACTGGCGAAACGTCCACGTCTTTACTGGTGTGACTGGGAACTCCTACCAGGGGAGGGTGTGCACATCAGACCATGGAAGCACAGTGGCATGGCAGCTTTTCGGGAGGTTGAGCTCGAGGCACAGGTGGATCCTAAGGAATATCTTCAGCCTGGCAGTGTGAAAGCCAGCAAAGAACCTTTCCCTACGTTTACCACGTCACGGCCAAGGTCACACCCAGGAAGGAGACCAGCAGGCTTGGAGCGACTGACAGCAGAGGAGCGTCAGACTTGGGAAGCAGATGACTTCAGGTTCCCTCCTTATCAATACCAGAAGATCCTGTCCATTGTCGAGTCCAATGGTCAACACCGACTCCCTAGCAGCCGCGAACGTGAGGTCATCATGGGATTTCCCAAAGATTACAC
>CAXAMN010026517.1:442327-471621 GCA_963970005.1 Durusdinium trenchii
TGGTGTATGATGAGTGGTGTATGATGAGTGGTGTATGATGAGTGGTGGTTGAACAGCTGCTGAATGTCCTTAACACGGAAGTTTTGCACACTAAACTTCCTTTGACTATAGCTTTGCAGGCAAACCGTGTATATAAGGAGGCCAGCCTGCCTAAACAAGAACCACAAATTACCTGGGTTTTATTTGCTGTGTTTGTAGCACACCTTGGTGCCTGCTTGGTGCTTAATTGCATCTGCCACGCGTTAGCTAGGATTTCCGCTTTCCAGTGACTGTGCCGGAGGAGCTTTCAGAATCTTTGGCGCAAAAGCTTTCGGTCCATCAGTCGATGTCAAAGACGTTCTTGGAGTTGTTCAGAGTCCAGCTTTGTCAAAGACACAATTGGCATGCTTGTTTGACCACTTGGCGCATGCATGCTGCAAGATGTCATGAGGCTTTCAATGTTTGGCTCATCACGATGTGCCAGCCCAGTGAGCATCCCAGAGCAGGCATGTGTGACCATATATTTGTTCAAGGGCTTACGCCTAAGAGCGGGCCAGGCAGGCAACCAGGGCAGGTGCAGACGTCAGGCCTTGTAGGGTGCAGGCGGTGTAAGCAGGGCTCGGTGGGGGTCCGAGATACAGTAACTGTTCTTGCCAAGTGTGTGTGTTCCTTCTCTAGCAATTTCCATGCCGGTTGCCCTTAGGGCCAGCGCGTCCGCTTTGTTTGACTGGATGCATTCCTATTGAGTTTGCGAAGCTGAGGTGGGCACACGCTTGTTGGCTTAAGCTGGTCAAATACACGTATCCATAGGTTATCATCCGCATCGCAACACATGGATGCGAGCTGTAAGTCCACAGGGCCCAAAATCCGGGGGGGAAAAACCTGGAACAAGAAGCTATTAGTAACAAGTGCCTCGCTAGTAGTAACAAGTGCCTTACGAGTAGTAACAAGAAGCCATTAGTAACAAGTGCCTCGCTACCTAACACGAGGGCTTGGTGGCTCACACCCTCGGGCTGTGAGAGTGTTGCTCCATGCGCCTTGCGCCAGAGTTCGCCGCGGGTCACCGTCAGCCACCTGTCCACTTGCTTCACCCATTGCTGAGAACAGGGGCGCAAAGCAGCTAAGTGAACTGCAAGTTCCTCACGCAGCATGGAAGTGAAGTGTGTGACCGGACGCCGGAGGTCACCACAGGTCAATGCGTGCCACCACTGGCTTATGCAGCTTGTGGTTGTGAGGCGGGTGTAAGCTGTTGCCAAGTGTGCGTTCCTTCTTTAGCAGTTTCCATGCCGGCTGCCCTTAGGGCCGGCGCGTTTGCGCTTTTTGACTGGATGAATTCCTACTCAGTCTGCGGAGTTGGGGTGGGCATACGCTTGTTGGCCCATCTTGGAGCCATGTTGGGGCTATGTTGGCCCATCTTAGAGCCATGTTGGGGCTATGTTGGTCCATCTTGCTGCGGCTATGTTACGTTGATCGCTCTTGGACTGTTTCTAAAAAATGCCTCCATCCACGCTCTACCCAGTGGCCAGCGAGTTTCCAGTAGAACGTCCCCGAATGTCCCTGCGCTGGGTCGGCGGCTGTGGGCGCACCCCCACCCGTACCTCTCCGGTAGGCGCACTATTGCAGTTTACAGAAACTCGCCTTAGGTCTTTCCGGGCCTTGCTCATCCTGGGAGTCACAGCAAGCCTTGATGACGCAGCTTGGAATGAATCATACAAGAATGCCTGAAGCACCTTGACAATCTTGAATCCCAGCTGCTACCTTCAGGTTTCCTATGACCGGCTTCAGTCAGGGACAAAGAATACGACAACGGCATTTGCTGTGAAGAAGTGCACCGCCTATATGCCTATATGTTATATATTGTTCGACGATTCGACAGCAGCCCAGACTTCCCACATAGCCTTTTGGCTCAGACGACTTCAGGGGTAGGGACGTGTCTTTGTACAATAAAGTTTAATTAATTAGACTGGAATGGAACCAGCGTTGTTCTCTGTATTTTGCACTGGCTTCGATGACACTGGGAGCACCTTGACGGCAAGGAGGTTGCCTTGCGACATCCACGTGGACATCTGTTTGAACGCTTGCCTTGCCTCACGGTCAAGGCCACGTAGAGTATATTTTCCACGTCGTCCATCTGCCAAGTGGATGTGCATGGAAGGCACGAACCTTCTCACAAAATGTTATCTACACATTGTGTTTCCTGTACAAAAGCATATGCAGCCGCTTTTTGAAAACCTCGGGGCTTTCCAAACGTCAGTTCACTTCTGTACTTGCCGTTCCTCACCTGGTCACAGGTCCGCAGACGCTACAGTGAGCTATTGTGCGTCCATGACCTTCTCTCAGGCGGCTAGCTAGTTTGTGGAAATGAAGGTGACAAGAGGAAGTGTTGTGACACTCTGTGAAACAGGCCGCGTGGGGAAGCTGCCCATATTTCCGCCAAAAGCGCTCCACAGCTTGAGCTTGCTCTTTGGTCACAATCTCGCCGTCGAGCACCTTGACAGTGTCAGTTACTGTTAGTTGCCTTGCTCACCACTGCAGTCAAAGTGCACAAAATTCACAACCAGATGCGTACAAAGGCACGCAGAAGCATTATTTGTGTACTACATTGTTACTGGCAAGGTCATAGGCGTTACAATCCTCATGCCTGCGGGGGAAGCAGAGTCGCAGAGTAATGCATCAAACATATTGTAGAGTCTTGTAGAGTTGTTTGAGGGGGGCGTGCACACATTCGTACGAGGGCGGCAAAGGCAACAAGAACAAACACATTTTGGTTTATCACTAGTTGTTTTCATCACAAAACCATATGGACAAAGATGGGCGAAGCATGCGTTTGGGTGGAGTTTGCTTGAAAATGTAATCAGATGTAATACGAATGCTGGCATTGAAGCCGTTTGCCCCACTCCTCAGGCGGGTGTCTGCTTTCCAAGAGCACCTTGGTTGAGTCAATTGAAGCTGTTCCAAAGGAGCCAGACGTGAATCAACTTTTTGAGCAGTGCGGCAATGCCTAGCAATTCCTGGACACTGGCCTTGCATACCTTTGATCAACAGAGGTGGTGCATTCGGTTCGATTCAATTACAGTTTGTCCAATGCACTGTTGTTTCTTCGAAATGTGTCGAAGGTACTTTCAACGGCTGTTGTCGAGAAATGACATTGCCGTCCAACCCGAGCTGCAGCACCTCCTAGGAGTGCAACGACCAGCCTCGCTCACCGCATTTGTGCGAAGGCTCGGGCCAAAAGAAGCAATACAAAGTGCAACGATGTAGACTCGGAAGATGAAGATCATCAGTTGTTGCGTGTGTTGTTGTGGTGGGGCGCTTTCTCTCAGATGGGTCATCGACACTGACTCATGCACTGCTGATCTGGAGCTTGAAATCACGGTGGAGGCATATTCTCCAGCTGAGGAAGGCAAGGGTCAACATAGTGAACTGCTAGTTGGCTTGGAAGCTATCTAAGGCCTAAGGCTATACTGTATAGTATATACATGACATACGTAATCAGCCGCAATGTACTTGGCCCACCTTATAGGAGAACGGACTGCGCTCACTGCTGCCGGCTTTCTTTTCCGAGTACAGTAGAGTGGACAAAGCATAGGGGAAAAGAAGCAAGCATGGTCATTCCCTGAAAGCAGGTCACAGCCCCTATGCCGGCACAACTACGAGCTGCGCACCGGCAGAAGCTTGCCGAGTGTTTACCAGTTGCCTTTGCAAAGACTGTGTTGTAGATGAAGCGCTGCCAAAAGTGGAAGTGCCGTCTATACATAGAGAGTGTAGGATCATCCGTGACGCTTGCTATTTGTTGTGCATGTCTTGCGGAGATAGTTGGAAGTAGCGAGGGGAAATCGGACAGTCCAAGAGTCCAAGGAGAGCGTGCTGGTACAAAGACAGGTGGGGGCTGTAAGCAGAAAAAGACGTGGCTGCATGGTTACTACTGCTCTGAGACAAGGATTTGACTTTTCTTGGCTGGTGTTTTCCAATTTGACTGTTGACGTGCTGTGCAAGGGCGCCAACGAAGCTGAACCCTTGGCCTGTGGCAAGCCAAACAAGCCTCTTTGGGTAAGAAGACTACCCTGCGGAGAAGAAATTGCTCTTGAGGCCGTTCGCCTTGGCACATCACGGGACCATGTTGTCCCTTTGAACGTGTGCCTTTCACGTAATTGTTGTTCACCCTGTCGACTTGCAGGTCATGGCAGCCAACAGTGTGGGTAGATCAGATCCCTTCGATCTGCGGCTGCTGGCGCCGGGCGAGCGTGCTATTGTATTGGATCCTGGAAGACGTGTTCGCGCGGTTTGGGTACCATGTCAGATTGGAGAAAGTGCAGAGGGTGATTGATTCAGCATGTCATGGCAATTGTTAGTTAATTAGCAGGTTTCAAGCACTTGAGGCTGGTGATGGCAAAGTCTATGACGCTGTATCCTGGCTTCACGTGAACGTTTCTTCCTGCAGATTCATTCCACTGGTGCTTTTTCCTTTTTTTGCTGGAGACGTTCTCAGAATACTTGATTGAATAAGGTTGAAGAATATATGCATTATGTATCTTAATAGAATGTGATGGCCGCGCGTATGGACTGGCATTCCATTTGTGTGTGCGCGCGTCGCTTATCACCCACACCATTGGGGAGCTAAGCAATGACGATTCTCTATGAGCACAGTAGACCCTGCGAGAGAGGAAGAATAACTGTTGCATGGGCCGCATGGCTGCGGACCACAGAATCGGACCATTAAATACGTGGAATCAATCAGAAACCATCACCATTCAAGGAATTGGGCGTTAATTCAGTCCTGAAAGAATGACGAAGGACGTGTCACGCTAAGCGCTGGCAGCTACCAGGATAAGGAATACTCAAAACAACATGGACAACAAGATGAAACAAAGATTTGCAGACGCCACACTGTTGTGAGCTAGGAACCAGTTGAGCAGGGGTCCTGAGCCATGCACCCGAGCGCGACGCCAAAAGCTGTGCTAGCTTGCCGCGTTTCATCGCATGTTGCTTGATTGTTATTGTATAATTAACTCTGTTGTGTTTGTAGTCCGCCTTGATGCTCCTTCCTCTTTAATGCTGGAGGTCGTACGGTCCCATCAACGGAGTTCTGGATTTGTCCTGGTGGATTGGTTGCGTCCGGCTCCACTGAGTGGAGAGAAGCTGACGTGCGTGTGCGAGGTGGGAGATGTCCCCCGGCCGAGTTGGTACAGTTTGATCATTGGTGCTCATTTCATGTCTAATGTTGGATCTTGATTAGTAAAGGGGGTCCCCCCCCTCCCTCAAACAACTCTATAATAAACTACCAGGTACCACCAAAACAAATCTGGGTTCCTGGGAGGATTCCTTTTGTAATTGCTTGTAGTATTCATTTTCCTTCCTGTAGGTATTCTGTGCAATCCTTTCATACTACTACATAAAGGATTGATTAACGGAATTGATGGTTTTGGGAAGCTGTCAGTTTTGAAGAAATCAGCAAGCCAACCATTGGCTTAGTAGTATTAAGAATTACTATTTGTGTTTTTCTAAAGGACATATAACTAACCCTAAATATGTTTCAGATAATAAAAAAACATGAGAATCCAATTTATGTTCGCATAGTAATAGAGGACCCAAAAAACAAACAGGGGTCCAGAATTCTTTGTCAAAAATTGGGCTTCTTGCTCCTAGTAGTAAGGCTAGGAGCCCCTAGTAGCGTCTTCACTTCATGTTTACTTCGATGCAGTTCATCTCGCTCAGGACACTGACCACCGACTGGTGGCTCGCAGTTCGGTGCATTTGCTTGCACAAGATGATTCAGATTCACTGCTTCAAGCGACTTTGGATGAACACGGGTTCTTCGCACTGCATCACACTGGCCGTGTTCTGACGCAATTGATGTTCGGATGGCCAAGGACGAGGGCAATGCGAAAGCCTTTGAATCCAACAATCGCTCGACTGCTGGAGGTGAAAGAGTCCAAATAGGATCGCAAGTGTGATGCATGGATGACAAGGTTTAGTATGGCTCAGTAGCAGGTCCACAAGCATGTTGTACCCGGGGCTAAAGCTTTGTTGTGAAAGGCCTTGTTAGCCTTGTGCATTGTTTGCTCCACTGTTCTGAGGCTTGACGAGATCAAACCAATCATCTTTCAGTGTTGGGTCATCTTCTCGAGCTGCAGACACCTTGGCTTCATGACTACCTTAGGTTGGAGGCCATCGCTAGGTGATGCAACGTGAAGCATGTTTGTCGGCCGGCCCCAGGTCATGGGCTTTTTGAGCCTGGCAATTGTCGGAAGCACCCTGCTGCCGAGCCAAAGAAGCCAAGCTCTCGTGTGAGGATCACATCCCACTTGTTGGTGTCCTAAGAGGCTTTTAATGCTGGTGTTCATCGCAGTACATCGGGCAAAGTACATTTGTGCTGCAGAAGGATTGAGCACTGTTGAGGCTGTGTGCCTTATGTGTGGAAGAAAAAGATAGCTATCATTGTGCGCTGTTTGGGCCAAACCAGTGATTGAGATGGCAATCGTTCCTATTGATTTGAGGGCTGATCGTCACCGCTTTCTTTATGTCTATATGCTGGAATGGCGTGTGCATGCACATGTGAACCGCATGCGCAGTGCGATCCCGCCTTCAAAGTCGTCTTCACTGTGGCCGGTGCCCCAACTCCAGAAGTGTCAGCGCAGGACTCATGGCTCACAGTGTTTTGTCAGCATGGTTAGCACTTGCCCCTTGCTGAATATTCAAGAGCGTTTTAGTCGGCCGCCAGTTGCAAGAATGTTTTACTTTTCTTGTGCATGTTGTTAGTCGCTTTGGATGTATGTTGTCCCCTTGCAGCTTGCAGGATGTACAGGCGAGGCAGCCATCTGTCCCCTCCTCAGGAATTGGAGCTTCCGGATACCCTGCATACAGTGCTGCATACTTTCCCCCGAGCAATGGGGAGAAAGGCTTGCAATTAGCTCGGACAGTTCTGTGCTGCGCAACCAACATATCGCCGCGGCCGAATTGTGCGGAAGAGTTTGGCCAAAGCCGGAGAAGGGCACACTGTAGTCACTGGCTTCGTGTGACTTGTGTGAACCTTTGCGTGGCCACTCTCCACAGGACACTGTTGCATCCAGACAAAGCTGGGGCTCATGGGCTCATGGTCTAGAAGCCCTGGAATCGCCCGTCCGCAAGTGGAAGGTATCCTCACGATCGGATGGGTATACCCTATCATATGTTTTGTTTTACCCCGACCCCTACTCTTGGTTGGTGAGGTCCTTATTTGTCAAACTTGTGTGTGTGTGTGTCAACACCTGTCTCCAAGGAACTTGACTTAATTCGATTCTTTGACCTGCACGCATGCACTAGCAGGGGGGCCCATGGGCACATGGATGGCAACGAAGACCCATCCATGTTGCCGTGAGAACGTGCCTGCACCAATTTTTCAATTCTTCATGTCGAACTGTTGATCAAGCTGTTCACCCCACTGTTCACTAAAGTGCTAACGCGTGATGTTCAAACATTTCAGTTTTGCCGACCCAGCCAGCATTCATTCCTTCAGTTCTGCAAGTCAAGGTCCAGCATCAGTATCGTAAAGTGCTGACCTCACTGGGACTTCGTCAACTGATACTGCTCTTGCGAGCCTTTGTCCAAGTGTAACTCTTGGAGTCACAGGGGTCCTTTTGGATTCCTTTTTCTTTTTACTTGTTGAGCAGGGGGCCAACGAAGACCGGCGGTGGCAGGTGTGTAAACGTATCTGCAGCAGCTGCCCTGGACGGCAAACCCCTTCAGTGGGGGCCATAGCTGGGCACTGCAGTGACAGTCCCTGGGTGTCTGCGCAGCTGGGATGTCACTTTGAACGCATTGCGGACAATCCATGGGTGCCGGCGTGCACAGCTTGGATGTCCATCATCTTCCTTTCCCTCTTCCTCTTCTGGTTGTGTTGGCGGAAACAGACATGCACGACCCGTCGTCACTCTGACGCGATTCCGCTTTTTCAGTTCATGAGCCTTGAGTGCTTTAGCTGAATTTCACTTACTACCTGAACCCTCAAGCGGTCATACCTAGGTGGGCGTGTGGCAACCGCAACCAAATCAGTACGCATGTCAATAAGTGTGTGCATGATGTCGCTGCTGCGTTTGATATGCTTCCACTTCCTTTGGCACCTTGAAACGGCAACAATTACTGGGCCGTGATGTGACATGATACTTAGGCTGGAAAAGCGACCGGCCATACACGGGCGGCACAAGGAAAGAAAATCTAGAGCACAAACCTTATCAAACCTTTGTGTATTGCCTCCCTGGCACAAGAGTTGCCCCATGCCCATGCCTTCTACACATGGAGGACTGCGGTCCTGCTGCTCCCGGCAAGCCAAGCTAAGAGCTGTGAGGGTTCAAGTTGAAAATCTGATGAGAGGAAAAACATGTGATGATATGTGTGTGTTGTGCGTGTAGGTAACTGATGCAATGTGAATTTTTGTTTGGAATGGAAAAGTGCAGAGTAATTGTTCTCATTCTGTTTTGCCAGATTTGGGATGCGCTGGACATTACTCTAAACCTTTGACAATATAGCTGGTGTATTTTGGTATATTGTTGGTGCTTCTGCTGTTGAGCACATTGGTGCTAGTTTTTGTTTGATGTTTTGTTTGAATGCGGCCGGCTGACAGTCAATGCATCATTGATTGAACGTGTCAGGTCAAAAAATGTTTTACTGCTCGCATTGTTTCACTTAGGGTTACCCTGACCGTGGGTTTTGCAACTACATGTCTCTGTCAAATGGGTGGCAGGATCCTCCCTGCCAATCCTGCAAGGGTACGCCAGACATGACTGTCCTAAAATTGTCTAAAGCACAAGTAGGCGCTTGGCTTGGCACGGCGTACCTTGATTCGCACGTGTAGAAGCCGGCTGAAATTCTGAACGTGAAGTAGCTGAAAATTGTTCTTTCTACTACTGTATATAGTAGCATCTCTAGTAGCTCTCAAAGTTGCCCGGCTGAGGATAAGCTGGGAAAGCTCGTGTCTCTCGGCGTGGCAGCTGCTTTAAAAGCGGAAGTCAACGAGGCTGAGTTTCTGGGAGCTGAAAACGCACGAGAAAAGGGCTCTAGCAGAGGAGAGACATTTTGAATCGTTTTGTGAAACAGTTTGAAAACTCAAAGCCGTTGAGGAATCTAAGAGATGTCAACGTTCCCAACATTGGGAGAGTTTCACCTGGCAAATGCGCCAGAAAGCAGGATACAGTATTGCACCGTTCAGAAGTTCACATCAATTATAAGTAGTGCACGAGTGGGTGAAGCAATGTCGCGGTGGCCTGTGCTTTGAAGTCTGGAAGCCCTCCGAGTTGAGCTCGACCCGTCTCTGAATGTCTCCATTGCCGAAGCTCGGAGGTAACCATCTCCAACTTCACAATAGAGACGGCTGCGGATTCTGCAGGTGGGCCGGTTCCGAGCCAAGCTGTATCCACGCCTTAGGTTTGTGCAGATTTGATGTTTCTTCTCTGAGTAGCCTCTTGTGTGCCACATGTCAATCTCAGGTTCCTACAACCCTCATGTTCTACGACCTGGTTTTTGAGTTTTGCTCATCAAGGGCGGCACCTTTGCTGCAGTCGACTTGAGTTTTTTGTCACAAACCGGAAATGTCTCCAAGCTTGCACAAATGGGTGTTGCAATGCTGTCAGGCTGTCAGCATTCAATGCCCCCTCAGCAAGATGTGCTTCACCATAGTCAGTTGCACCAATTGAGGTGAACACAGTTGACAAGGATTTGTTTGAGCTTGACTTCAGGACCAAGGCAGGCCTGATTTCGATGTCCTGTGAACTCTAGTCGTGCTTCACTCCACCTGGGCCGATCATCCTGATTCATCCTCCAGAAAGAACACCCCTTGGCAAGATAAGATATTTTTCTGTAGTGTGTTTGTCATGTTTTTTCTTGTTTTGAACCATCAAGCGCGCAGAAGCTGAGCCAACCCAGCATAAGAGAGGGGTGAGTGGTGGCCACATCGTCCGGAACACTCCGGAATTCTGCAGACAAGTGTGTTCTTCCAGGATGCCGCTTCAAGCCCTTCAAGAGACGGAAGTGGATACCAAGCTGATAAAGTCAAATCATGTCAAATATGTGTTCGCCTTTCTCCTCATAAGGGGAAGTTGCCGTGGCCAGAAACATCATGCATCCTGACCAGTCATACATCCCACAAGGATTGTTCGTGTCTATACTCTAGGCAAGTGACATGACGACTCTAAAAACTATCCTGCCGGGAAAAAGCAAACCCATGTCATCTGGGACAATACATGCCACACTGTGAACATTGGAAACATTGAGAACTGCCCATGTCAAGGGGGGTGTGGACAGAGAAACATTGAGAGTGTCCTATGTCATCTGTTTTGTGGTATGCACCTAGCTTCGCATTAGCGCATGACAATGCAGTCAGGAAGATGCTAGTGGGAAAGTTGGTAGAAAAAAGGGTGTCTACCATGGAAGCGTTTCTTGCTTGTACAAGACCAATGACAAAGTTACCAATGACAAAGTTAATGTGGATTAAGTGTGAGCCATCCCACCAACCAATGTCATCTTTTTTTTGATGACATTCACCATATTCCAGACCCATGTCATTTGCTCAAAGTGATTCTGGAAAGTACCCATGTCATCTGCTGACAGTATAATTATGTGACACAGATGACGCACCTGCGAAGATTTCCGCCTACAACGATACATACTGTACGCGGATTCAACAAAAAACAATCTTAAATGACGGTAGTTTGGGATATTTTGGGATAGGGTTTTGGAATTGGGGCTTATGACAGGACGAAGTTGCAGAACTATGGAGTGATGGATGTTGTGTTGATTTGTGTTGTTTGTTTTGGCCTGTAATGCAATATTTGTGGTCTAGGAAGGTAAGCAAAATGCAACCAACAGATTTTGGCACGATCGAATATCGGAGGTCCAAAGCTACGCGGCGTTTAGTGTGTGGCACTAAGTCGACAATGCAGGCTCAATCTGAACTTGAGGAAAAGCACTCCTTCCCATTGCTGATGCACCGCCGATTGAGTGCGGTATTTACCCACCTGGTAGCGGTTTGACGCAAATGTCCATCACGGTTCACGACCCTTGGCTTGTGCCCTTGTCACTGTCGTTGGAAAGTCAAAGTACAGGATGTCCAACTTCATTTTGCCCTGCCTTGCTGAGCCGCCTGTCACCATTGCGATGCTGCCTGGAACTTTCCACAATTTGACAAGTCCTGCCCTGATTTGCACTAGCAAAACCATTCAAAGGCCTGTTGCAAAGGCTATGTGTTCGCAATTTCTATCCCCACGCATCAGGTTCCGAGTCCTCAAATGCAGGGAGCTCAGGCTATGGATTTCTGTTGTGATAGCTTTTTCCAGAGCCCAGGCTTCCAGCCCCAGATCCACGGAGAGCCCTTGGACAGGAGATTCCGGTCAAGGATGTGTTGGGCAACAGCCCTCAGATTGGTGCATCCTCATGGTGACAATCCACCCTACATTCCACCAGATTGGGGGCCATCGCCCTTAGCTTGGGGGGCCATCGCCATTAGGTTGGGGACCATTTCTCCCAGGTTGGAGGCCATCGCTATTAGGTTGGAGGCCATCGCTATGAGGTTGGAGGCCATCGCTATTAGGTTGGAGGCCATCGCTCTTAGGTTGGAGGGCATCGCTATTAGGTTGGAGGCCATGTCTCTTAGGTTGGAGGCCATTGCTATTATTAGGTTGGAGGCCCTCACTGTTCGGTTGGAGGCCATCGCTCTTAGGTTGGAGGCCATCGCTCTTAGGTTGGAGGCCACCGCTCTTAGGTTGGAGGCCATCCCTCTTAGGTTGGAGCCCATCGCTCTTAGGTTGGAGGCCATCGCTATTAGGTTGGAGGCTATCCCTCTTAGGTTGGAGGCCATCGCTCTTAAGTTGGAGGCCATCGCTCTTGGGTTGGAGGCCTTCGCTATTAGGTTGGAGGCTACCCTCTTAGGTTGGAGGCTATCCCTCGGAGGCCTTCGCTAGCAGGTTGGAGGCCATCGCTATCAGGTTGGGGACCATTGCTCTTAGGCTATTTGGTTGGAGGCCATTGCTATTAGGTTGGAGGCCATCTCTCTTAGGTAGGAGGCCATGTCTCTTGCCATCGCTCTTAGGATTGAGGCCATCGCTATTACTGTAGGTTGGAGGCCATCAGGCCATTGCTCTTAGCTTGGAGGCCCTCGCTGTTAGGTTGGCCCCTTGCTCTTTGTGTGTCTTCCTGCAATGTGTTCCAGGCTGGAAGTCTGAAAGTTTCTGCAGTCTGGAAGTTTGTTTGCCTTTATCTTGTGTTTAAGTCGGCCTTTCTCGAACTATACACGCTAAAAGCTACATAAATTTCCCTAGGGTTTCTTTTTGCTGCTCCTCCTTTTGCTGCTACTGCTGCAGGTTACATGGGCCAAGGATCCTTCGAATCAATGTATGTATCGTGGCGGACGTGAAAATTATCTCCCCTCTAATGTGTCAGACTTTGTCTCCCTAGTCGGCGATCCAGCCAACACCTTTAAGATATTCCTCAATACTGTATCCGCATTGGTCTCCTTGTGCCACTTTTTGGATAGATCTGTTTCTGCAGCATCCACACACTTGAAGGCAGTACACATTTGCAGGGTTTGGGTTGCTTTGCGTGAGGAGTATCAGATCCAGATCCAGAATCAGCCGATGGGAATCCCATTCTGATTTTATTGCCCACGCACTCAGCCGTGATCACATGGAGCCAGCCAGATTAATCTATCTATATACTATATAATACTATATATATATATATACATCCAGTTTTTGTTGAGCGACATGTCCACTACATGTTCAATTATGTTCAACCAAAGTTTATGGGATTGAGTTGAGGGTTATCGCCGTGGCGCTTCTCCTTGTCTCCGCCTTGGCTGTCAGCGTATGGGTGTGGCCCTCGGTTCAACAGCTGAACAGAACTGCATAAACGGACTATCCACCAGCGGGTTGTAAGAGGCAAAAAGCCGGCGGCAAAGTGCGAAGGCGCGCACGAACAGACTGCGCAGACGCGGTTTGGATCCTTGCAATTAGTATAACTTGTGGCATGTGAGTTTCACATGTAAGCCCATGTAGGCCATGCAGGGGGGCCGATGATTTCAGCGATTCGAGGTTCATGACAATGCTGCTCGAGGGGGAGACGTGGAAGCTCCGGATGTAGAACGGGCCAGTTGCTTAGATCAAAGGATTCAAGAAGCTGGTTGAGTTGCTATGCAGTGTCCCTTTTGATCAATTGCCAGGTGCTGGCGCATGTCGCATGCGCATTTTCCCCGACAGATGTTGAAGATGACAAGGTCGGGCTTGAAGGAGTTCAGCCATGTGCGAAAGTTATGCTGAGCTTCAAGTTCTCAAGAAAGCTAGAAGATGCTGCAAGGTTTTTCGAGAAAGTTGCCTTGATCTCACAGAAGGAGATATTGTGGAGGTTGTGGCAGGACAGCTTTGCTGTTTTTTTTGATCCATCGCTGAAGTGAGCTATCCAAATCTTTCAGAGCGCCTGCAAACATTAGAAACTTCAGGCGGCGGTGGCTGGTTTTATGGCCGCATCATCTCGAGTTCAGGCAGCGGCATTGAATGGGGGGGCATGCGAGCGCGCAAAATCCACCATAGTCAACCGCTCCTATTTGCTCCTTAGTCCTTAGAAGCAAAATGAGGAAAAAGACTCGTGAAAGGAATCCTGTGAGGGAGATGTTGGATCCATCGGATCCATCAAAGCACCAAGGTTCCCAACCAGCTCGGATGGGCTACTTCCCCGAGAATCGTGTGCAAGGGCCCTAGTGACTACCTAATGAAAGAGCACCAACTGAGATGCTTCGTTTCCATTCTTTTCCTAGAGAGATCTTTGATTGCCGTGCCACAGAACAAACAACACCATGTGTGCCCCACTCGAATTCGACATGAGAAAAGCCGTATGGGTGTGTGCCAAGCTGCCAGGTTAAGTCTCAACCTGACTCAACCTGCTGCCTTCGGCTCAAGCCGCGAAGGCACGTAGGACCGAAGTAGCGCATTGTAGAAGTTGTATACGTGCGCCGTGCATTTGGCACCGCAAATTCAGCATGGTCGCCGGCGACTGGCCCGAGTGAGAAACGGGATTTATGCCACAAGGGGTGCGGAACCAGAAACCAATTGGCATGAGACCGGACCCCCTCCTGCTCCAAGGATTACGGAATTCCACTTATTTTCCAAGGCAAACGGTTGGGCGGAGGAGTGATTGGGAGGCATTTTGTCCAAGGCGGGTAGGCAATCTACCTTGGAATGCTCAATGAATTTCCACTTTCACGTACTGAAGGTGTAATAGTATGGAGGGTCAAATGTTTGAAAATGTTTGAAATGGAGAGCTCCTTGGGAATGCATTTGTGCAAGCCAAGGACTAGGAGTCAACTACAGGGACGCGTTGCCTTTCGACATGGTTGACTTCAAGCTTGACAAAGAGACTCCAGCAGGACCGGCACAGGTGAAAGCGAAGAAGTGTAGCAGTGGTACCCATGGTGAGGGATCCTGCAGGACTTTGGCGCGAAGCGATCGCACCTGACGTTGACATCAAGGACTGCCGTGCACGCAGTGGTCAGCTTTTTTCAACTTGACGTGGGCATTGGGCATTTGGTAAATCAAGGAGGTTCAAGACGGAGGAGATCACTTTTTGATGGTCGTGCCATAGTTTGGGAATCCTTGGTTGCTTCAGCCCAGCAACGGTCCTTTTCCACCTCTTCCTGTGGACCCAAATTCCATGTTAAGCTTCCAATGCTTAACCCTGAAGGTTGCAAGGAGGCCAAAGTTCAAGGGACTTCAATGCATTTGTTCATGAGAATTGTTGAGGAAGAATCAAACCGACGCACATGGAGGAGGCGACCCTCCAAAATTGAATGTGCTCCTTAGAGGCAATTGTACTTTATTCAGGTGCAATTGTGCGAGTGAAGACAGCCGTTCAGTTGGCTTTCAGCGTGATCCAGGTTGCACATCTTCAGAATTGCATACTGTACACTTTTAAAAGCTATGTATGACATATATATATATATATAATTTTATATATATATGACAAGTTGTTCGAAGAACACAGTTTGTCATGTAGCGACCGGTGAGGTTTGGCGCAAGCACCCCTTTGTTGTGTAGGCGGGATCCAGCTTGCGCCGCCATGGACGCCGGGGCGGAGCTGGCACTGCTCGCCAGCCTAGCGGGTCTCAATGCGTTTGAGATCCGCGCCATTGAGAGTGGCGGCTGGAATGTGACCCGGCTGGCCACGTTGGCTGACCACCCCGGCGATGTGCTCAGAGCAGTGGTTTGGAAGATCCAGGAGAAGCATGAAGAGTTCGCACCTAGCATGGAAGTGATGGAGGACTTGGTGCGTCGTGCTTCGATGAGGGCATCGGTGATCCATGCGGTCGATGCCAAGAGAAGCTCCCAGGTCCTGCTGGATGCACACGTGGCTCATCAACGAGAAGTTCGAAGGCGGAGTTACGAGGAGAGCGTGAATGCTGAGGTGCGAGCAAAGGTGGACTTGGTGGGCACGGCCAAGAGGACGAGGTGGCCCACCCGTCTAGGACAAAAGTTGCATCTAGCAGCGGACGACCTTTCTCTGAGGGAGCTGGCAGAACGTGATCGTTGGGTGAAGGAGATCAAGGACCTCGTCAAAGCTTGCCGGTCGCAGTACGGTCGAGCGAGGAAGCTCTCATGATCCGGGTGGCCAAAGGCCGCCAAACACGTTGAGAAAGCATGTGAAAACGTGTTAAAAGGTGGCGGGCTGGTTGAAGGCCACCTTTGGTTGCGTGTGGCCGGACTCGGCCGAGCAGTTCGCGGAGTTCCTCGAGGCGATGGTGGAAGAACCCTGTGCAAGAAGCTTTCCGGAGTCTGCATACAAGACTCTCATGTTTCTGGAGTACGCAGGAGAAGTACCTGAGGAACAACAGCTCAGCCGGTCGCCTGCCATCAAGAATGCCCTGGAGGAGCCAGCATTGAGGTTGCAGTCGGTTGAACTCAAGCCGGCGAAGAAGGCCCTGCTGATTCCGGTAGCCATCGTTGTGGCATGGGAAGCCTGGGTTTGCAATGACGAGGCCTCCAACTACAGTCGGGCCTATGCCTGGTTTCGGCTGATCAAGTTGTGGACAGGCATGAGGTTCGATGACACGAAAGGCACGCCCAACAGGACGATGGAACTTTGTGAATGGGGTTTGAAGGGCGTGATACACAGGTCGAAGACCTCAGGGCCCGGCAAGCGCATCGTGCTCCTGCCCTTCTACCTCGGCAAGGAGGCGTGGATCTGCCATGAGAATTGGTTGGCAGTCGGATGGAGGTTGTGGAACTCGATGGGCATGGAGGCAGGGATGTTGACGAGGGACTTCATGCTTCCATGGCCGAATAGGGACAGGAGCTGCTTTATCCGGAAGGTCGTGGACTACCCGGTGGCCTCAACAATGTCCCAGGCGTTGTTCGGCGAGATCATGGTGGGTCGGGGCAACGACAGAGGTCCCGTCCTCCTGCCTGGTTTGGGTGTGCTTTGGTCGGAGCACAGCGAGAGGGCCACCATCCGGACATGGGCTCAGGCAGCTCGCATCCCTGAGGATGTGAGGAAAATGATCGGTCGCTGGAAGCCATCGGCCGATGAGGGCTAGGAGAGAAATGTCAAGACGAATGTGGTCCGTTGCCAGAAGGTGATCGCCGCGTTCATACGAACGAACATGGGCAATTCGGATCCCTTTGATGAGACTACTGTGATTCAGTTGGTCGAGCAGAGGATGAAGGGCATGGGATATGAGTCATTGGACTGCGATGGTCAGTTGATGAGGCTGATGTCCTTCATGCCCGGCACGGACGCGGCCAAGCCATGTCAGAGGCCATCTTGGACGACCACTGGACCCGTTATCCTGGTGAAGGAAGAGGAAGAGGAGACCGGCGAGCAAGGTGAGAAGTCGCCGGTGGCGGAAGTCGTGCTCCAGGAGGAAGGTGAGTCGGAGCAGGAGCCGACGGAGGTGCTGCCCGTCGACAAAGTGGCGGGTATGTTTGTAGTTTCGATTGTTGGCAGGTCGAAGACCAGGACGCTCCACCGAATAGGGGAGTGCCATAGGCAACCGGGTTTGCATTACATTACGCAAACTTCGAGATCCTCGGGGAAGAAACCCCGGGGAGCGATCTGTATCACCGGGCATGCAAACAGTGCTTCCGGGAAGGTGGTGCAGGAGAGGTTGGAGCCCTCGAAGGTGATTCTTCAGGGGAAGTGTCGTCGTCGGAGATGACTGACTCGGATGATCAGGACACGGGATGAACGGCGCTGTACAGATGGATAGTCATCCCGTGAAGATGGGACCGCATAAGAGCAAGGGTGCAGCATGGAGAAACGCTGCGGGCGTCTCGGGTGATGTTGCACGGGAAAAGGACAGATTTAGGTAGAGAGGATGAGAGGCAGGCAGGAGGTTAGCGTGGACACTTGAAACGAAACGAGTTCGCTGCTGTTTGACTGCGCTTGGAAGTTGTTCTCTGTTTGTCTCTTGAGATTGTTGCATAGGTTTTGTTTTGTGCTTTGACATCTTTGCATGGGCATGTAAGTTCACTGGTCAGGCATGAGGAGTCTATGGAGCCCTCTCGGCTACAGGGGGTCAACGGTGCAAGCGCGTCGGCGTAGACGGGTGGGCCGGCGCGGGCGGGTGTCCAATGGCCGACATTGGGCACGATACAGAAGAAAGGCGAAAGAACGCCATCGCTCTGCTGGACGCCGATTTGCACGGCCTACTGCAGGTCAAAGAAGTTGATGAGACTTTGCAGGCGAAGTTGGCGGTGGCAAAGGTTAGGGGCATGAGTCGGATGAGCACTGTCGCAGATGACAGGGCTGGAATGCGCAAGTTTTGCGCAGACGTTCTGGGCTTGGACGACACCAGGGACGTTGTTGAGATTGCCTCGCTGGTGGATACATGGGAGTCGGCCAACATGCGCATTTCGGTGCGCAACAAGGCCGAGGCAGAAGCGGGGATAGCCAGCATGCCTCGCGCATTGAACAAGGTGGAGGTGCAAGATTTACTAGTGAAGTTTCAGAAACTGCACGGAATCAAGCTTGAAGATCGCAATACACTGGCTTCCTCCACGCTTGAACAAATATTTGATCAAGTGGAACAAGGTGAGATGAAGAACATGAGTTTGGTGCAGTTTCTCAGCCGAGAAGATGCTGAAGCTGACATATTGGGAGCAACGGTGGAGAAAGGGACCGGCACGCTGAAGATCAAGAAGGGATATGGCGAATGTCAGAAGCCGAAGAATCCCGAGGAGTTCCGCAAGCGCATGGCAGTTGTTGCACATGCATATCTTCTGGCTCAGCTCAAGTACCCGCAGAAGGCTATACTCAAGGATCTTCAGCCTCAGCATTGGCTCAAATATTTGGATTTGATGTTGGGCGATCATGTATTCGGCCTCAAGGCCAAGAACAAAGATGGAGATGTCGTGGCCAGTCCAGATTTTGACTTGATGCTTTCCTACGACTACCAGATTCGTCGGAACATGGTCAAGTTGATGAATGAAGGTGTGCCAATGGTGCTGGCCTTGGAGGAGTCTATGGCAGACACGACGCTCAAAGAGAGATTCTTCCTCACTCCCAATGTGTTCCCGGGTGCCACTTCGTCAGTGCGAGGGGACTACAAGCTCTCTAGAAGCCCCCCGGGCTCATGGGCTCCATGGCAAGGTGCGCCATGGAGGGACGATCGCGACACACCGCGAGGAAAGGGGAAGAGCAAGAAGGGAGGCGGCAAGGGAAAGGGGAAGAAAGGCAAACAGCTGCACGATCGGACACCAGACGGCAGGCAAAATTGCCGGAAATGGAACAACCCACGTGAGCGTTGCCGTTATCAATGTGGCCGCCTCCATGTTTGTCAGATTTGCTTCGGTCCACACCCAGTTCATGCTTGTGACGGTTCGGGCAAAGCGAAAGATACAGCCGGGACAGCACGTCGACACCTCCAAGTCGGCTTCCTCCGCAATGGACACTACGAGGGGCACACGTCTCTGTCGGGCGCTGTATTTATGTTCAGTGGTGCACAGAGGAAAGCTTCGGTGGCATCAGTCTTGCGTGAGCAATCGGCCCAGGCAGGTATACAGTTTGAAGTGCACGAGATTGACATTCAGAATTCACCAGAGTGGAATCTTGCTCACCACTCATTGCAGGAGCGCCTGCTACAGCGACTCAAGCAGGGCTACTATCACGTGGTGCTCATCACACCACCATGCTCCACATGGTCCCGGGTGCGTGGGGCCACCAATGGTCCGTGGCCGGGCTCATCCTTGGGGTTTTCCATGGTTGTCCAAGCGGCATCAACGTGACGCAGAGTTGGGCAATGTTTTGATCAAGTTCATGTTGGCCGTGTTGGAAGTTCTGGACGCACACCCCTATGCAGAAGGCGGCAGTTTAGTACTGGTCTTTGGTGAGCACCCCGAAGATTTGGGGGCCATTTGGCGGGAGGAGGATCATATGAAGATGCAACCTGCATCCATTTGGCAACTGAATGAGTTGCGCCATTTTGCGCGGGACTCGGGCAAGCTGCAACTCTTCACGGCTGGTCAGCCCCGTATCGCAAGCCTACCAGGCTTCTCACAAATTTGGCACAGCATTGAGGCAATGGGGACCTAACACATGGCCTTCTTTCCACGATGATGGCACCTATGAAGGTCCTGCACACAATCTGTGTCAGTGCAACCCCTCGGTCTCTTTGGCTCGGGGGGCCTCAAGACACCGCCTTTCGTACTACGGCAACTTCCATCTATCCAGAGCCCATGGATAGAGCCATTGCAATGGCTATCATGGCAAGCCTCCACTCCACCATCCCCGCTTCTTCTTCTTCTAAAGAGGGTGACCTGCCACCGAGGAAGGACGAGAGCTCTCCAGGTGGTTTCTCAAAGCCTTTGAAGATTGGGTTGAACTCGAGGGTGAGGAGAAGGCAAAGGGGCTCTTTTGGAAGGCAGCGGCAGGCAAGCTGGATGGCACACCATTCGGCGGGGAGATCTTTGGCTTCAGAGAAAGGCTGGATCTTTGGTTGTCGGAGAGAAGCAAAAAGCCGCACAGGAGAACGAGTGACAGGTCGACGGAGATCAACTTCAGGAGGTTGAGGGCGGTGGCAGAGGCGCTGGGCGACGAAGACTGCAGCTTCTGGAGGAGGTCGCAGAGAAGGGAGTGATGCCGGGAGTCGATGAAGAGATGCCCAGGACGCCGGCCGTGTATGAGGAGAAGCTGAAATGGACAGTCGACCCCACGGAGGAGGACTTTGAGGATTCACTGGCCGAGAACTATGTCTCCGCGGAAGAGAATGCGGGTGATATCACCCGGCAGGTCTTGGAGGAGGTGGAAAAGGGCACCATCTTGAGGATGTCGGAGGAGGAAGCCAAGAAACGATTCAAAGGTCGGCTGGCAGCGGCGGCTTTGGGAGCAGTGCCAAAAGAACTGGGCACAACCAAGGTGAGGTTGATCCACGATGGCACGTACAGCGTGGACGTGAACAGGAGGATCAGGGTCAGAGATCGTATGAGGTTCCCGCTCATCGATGATGCAGCCGCGATTCTGAGACAGGTGGAGGTCGAGAAAGAAGAGCGCAACGAGGTTGTTCGCCTGTCGATCCTTTATGATATAGCCAGAGCACACAAGCTGGTTCCGGTGCGTGAGCAAGACTGGGGACTACAGGCCTTTCGTCTGCCTGGGGAAGCGAGTGGTGATGTCTTCGTACACACGCGGGGAACCTTCGGTGTTGCCAGTGCTGCTTATTGGTTTGGCCGTGTCATCGGAGTGGTAGTCAGATCCTGTCATCGCATCATGGGTCGCTACATGGGCCTGCTGCCTTTGATTTATGCAGATGATGGATGGTTGACGGCCACGGGCACCAGGTTTTGGAAGAAGATCCTCATGTGGCTTTTCTTATTTGAGCTTCTTGAGATCCCCGTCACCTGGGCCAAGGTGCGGGGTGGGACGGAGGTGCATTGGATCGGCTACTACCTGAACGTCTCCACCTTTGAGAGGGGGATCAACCAGTCCAAGAGGGATTGGATCGTGAAATGGGTTGATGACAAGCTTCAACAAGGTGGGGTGCTGCTGGGCCGGGAGCTGAAATCTGTGCTACTAGTACTGGAATACGTGAAGGAGGAGGTCATTCGCAAGCCGGCGCGACCATTGGAGCCGCTGACCACCCATCCGAAGGACATCTTCAGAGTAGATGCGAAAGCGGCTGGAGAAGAGATAGTCATTGGCGGTTGGGAGACTGGCGAGGAGGCACAGACGGGCAAAGCACGATGGTTTTCTTTTCGGCTGGATCGCAAGTCAGCGCCATGGGCGTATCTGAAAGGCGATCCTTGCCAGGGTGACTTTGGGAGCGCTCACAGATAACCTTGGGAACACCCATGTCTTGAAGAAGTTTGCAAGTAGCAGGTATCCACTCAGCATCATCGCCATGGAGCTGGCGACACAACTGGATCGCAAAGGCATAGATCTGGAGTTGCAGTGGGTTCCACGTTGGCAAAATCAGGAGGCAGATGACTTAACCAATGAGCGCTTTGAGGACTTCGATGAGCGCCATCGTATTGAAGTACAGTTTGAAGCACTCGATTTTATGGTGATGAATCGCCTTCTGCAAAAGGCTGGTGACTTGGATAAGGAATTGAGGCTCTATAAGGCTTCGAAGGAGGCCAAAGCAGCCGAGCTGAAGTCCGAGCATGACGAGAAGAAGACCAAGAAGGGGCAACTGCGATGATTCTTGGCGGAGAAGGCAGGGGGAGTCGTTCGCTCGAAAAGTCGCTCTGGTTCTCCCCACTTAAGTTTAACTAGAGTGAGGTAATGCGGGCCTCACTAGTAGCTAAAGTGGGGGGGAAGTTCTAGCGAGGCCACGGTACGGAGTTTACTCCATAGCCTTCTATGGGGTGCCTGGGTCAGACTGTGGCCAGTCGAACTGTCCGGTGAAAGAGCACCGGGCAGGGTAAGATCAAGCAGCTTACCCTGCAGGACGTTTCTTGCGCAACCCTGAAAACAGCTATGCTGCCTGAGAGAGCGAAATGACAGACATATGATATATATATATATATATTACTATATCAATCTATATCATGCATATTCCCCAAACAGGTTTACCTGTGAGCGGCTCTTACTCCTTTGAAAGGGGTGCATGACCGGGCCGCATGATTTTACATTTGTCTCCGGGCTTGCGTTTCTGCCACACTGTGGTTTCTGTGGCCGCATGATTTTACACCAGTCCCTTGTGGGTGCTCTGGCCGCATGATTTTACACTTGTCTCCCACTGCCTCCCCTGGCTTGTGGGTGCTTTGGCCGCATGATTTTGGGTGCTTTGGCCGCATGATTTTACACTTGTCTCCCATTTGTCTCCCACTGTCTCCAGTCCTTTGTGGGTGCTGTGGCCGTATGATTTTACACTTGTCTGGACTCGGACCTGGACCAAACAAACTGTTTGGGGTCAACGCTGGTATGTTATGGTATATTTTTGTTATATTCATTGTTATTTAATACTATATGTTGCTATATATTGAGATTCTACGCGGGAGTCAGCACCATAGGCATTGCCTGGCCCTGGGCCGTTCTCAACCCCAGGTCACACTCAGACAAGTTCAACTTGAAGGGAGAGATTGGCATTCCAAATCCTAGTATAGGGGATGTCTATTTGTACAAACACTATGTATATATATATATAGGTTTCTTTTTGCCATTCGCTCATGCCAAGGCTGTGGTGGATGAGCTTGAGGCAAAGCGGCGGCATTCTTTGGGAAGGTGCCAGTGTGAAAAGATTGCATAAAATCAAGAACGAAGAGAAGGTGCATACTCAAAAATAACAGGTTGGGTTTCTACTGGGCAGTGTCCAAGCTGACCAGCGTTGTCATTCCATTTGGGACCCCTTTGTGGCCATGTGTGGGCTTCCTTCGTCAGGCGCCCCTCAAAGATCATCCAGGACATCAAGAGACACTCACATGACTGTGCCCCGAGATGTCTCAAGTACAAGGGAGCGATTTGAAGCATGTGTGTGTGTTGTTTATTTTGCCAGGAGGTGTCAAGGCTGATTCTGGGAAAGTACTGAACTTGCAGCAATGATGTTTGTTGCGAGCTGGTTGTTATTTGGTGAGTTTCTAAGAATCCCTCGGGCAGGCTTTTGCTAGCTTCGGTTTGCCATCTTCTCTTGCAAATCCATAAGCATCCATATACAAAATCATCAAGCATCGAAGCATTGCCGAGCAAAAGCGCAAGGCACCCCATGTGTGCCAGATGATTTCGAACACAGTAGAAAGACTCAGAAGACTCAGCGCTGAGTTTCAAGTTTGGCCCGGTGTAGAGTTTGCACCTTGTGCATGGGCCTCAGCAGCTTCAGCGGCTTCAGAAAGCATATTGAACGCGAGGCTCGAATTTGCTAAGTCAAGGGTTCGGCCTCAAGCTTTGAAGCGTTTGGTCAAAGTCAATGCTCTCGTTGTCGCATATCCGTTTCCTTCGTTCAACTGCAGTAAGGTACAAAACACACAGAAAACAATGAGGTTGGTTTTGGCGCGTCTTTCTGCCTCATTTGAAGTCTCCTGCACTGAATCAACACATTTTGTGTTGAATAATTCGTTTGTTGCCGGCAGCGTCTGCCTGGAGTGGTGTACATGCCCCGAGTCCGACCATCACATGCTCACAGGTTTGTAGGTATGTTTGCTGCAGCTCCACTCGAACTAGATCGAACTAGAAAAGCTCATACGGTGTGTATTTCGGGCTGTGACCTGCCAAGACTGGCAACAGTGCAGATTGGAACTATTGTCTTTGGACAGGTCCGTCGCATTGTGTAATTGTGAACTATCCTCAATTAAACGCACAGAGACCTTGATCTTCGTGCCGTTGCCAAGCAGATTTCAGCTATGACGCCCATAGCAGCTAGCTGTTGCATGCTTAGGTTTGAAGTTGCTTTGGCAAAGTAGAGGTGACGCACGAACGTCCATTGTGCCGGGCGTTGGTCTGAAGATCTTTAAGGATCAAGCTATACCGCCCATTGGGCCAGAGACTGGGGAGTGACAGGAAAAACGGCAGAATCCAGCAAGCAAAAAATGCAAGCCAGTAGGTGCTCGCATGGGGACCTGCAGCGTTCAGAGTCTTTCGGCCACAAGCCGCAAGGTCCTGGATTGGAAAGATCCCAAGAGTCTCAGAGGAGGCCTTCATGTTTCAGCGCGTTTTGTTGACAATTGGTGTCAACGAAAAGGTCAGCATTGACACAGGGAGCCATTGCAGATCCACCTGTACCGTACCCGAAGATGTTTGTCTAAAAGAAAAATTGACGCATGTGCTGCCGCCCTTTCAGGTTACAAGTGCAGATCAGCACGCGTTGGTTTCCGTGGACCTCGGGCACTGTTCTCAGAGAAAACTGAAATCCCGGCAATCAGTGCTTGAAGCGGTCAGCGATCGCGCAAAAAGCCGCTGCAGCGGAGACAGGTTCTCACCACAGGAGCTGGAAGAGGGTGAGAAAATGAGGGAACACTGTTGAGCGCTTAAATGCCAAGGGGTGTTCTCGCTATTGTTCGATTTGTGGAATCAACGTTTTGTCTCATCGAATTACAAAGAGCATTCACAAAACTACACAAATAGAGAAGGTAATTATGGTTACGTTTGCTGCCAGTGTCAGGTTTGCATGTGGAAGCCGGCGAGGTTGTAGAGGCCTACAACCTTACGTTCCGTTGATCCATGGTACTGTTGGGGCAACGTTGACATTCATGTGACATTCTATGATACTCTCACAGGTCTTGGCTGGTGGAGCAGGTTGGCTCTACGGCCAGGCAACGGCCCAGTCGTGCTGCGGAGCGGCTGAGCAGGTTGCAAATAACGTCAGGTGTCGGGACACCCTGAGCGAGCAGGATACTTTCCCCAAAATCGGGCCAACTGGCTTGGTCCCGGCCTCAGAAGGCACAGCGGTCCAAGATACTCCAAGTAAAACCTTTGCTATGAGAAGGTGTCACATTGGACATGGAAGATCTGAGGTGCAAATACTGGTAACGAAGAAGAGCCTGGCAGGACTTGCGACGCGAAGAAGAGCCTTGTTTCAAACATTTTGTTGTCCATTTCACACGTAGATGATGTCGCCCTGTGGTTGGAACTTGGTACCGGTCCCAAAACGCTTGTGCCATAGAGGGTGTAAGCAAATTGTTCGCTGCAAAAAGCTGCTTGCAATGCAGCCAGAGTGCACGCACATCCCCCAAAACCAACATCATCCGCCGTGTTTTGCTGCCAAAACCAAAACGATAAACCTGGATTGATGACATGGCGACATTGCGATATTGATGAAAATCACGCCGCCAGAGCCGGAGGAAGGAATCTGTCAGGAGGAACATTGGTTCTTCGGTGACGCTGCAGCGAGCCTGCAGTGTTAATGCAGCGCTGTGAAATTGAACTGGTTTGTCGGCTGGCGATTGCATAGGGCAAGGGGTCGACAGAGAGAGAACGTTATAGGAAGAGAATATATACGTAGATATACACAAAAAATATATACTGTATATACATGTTCCCCTCAGCCCTCCGTTTCATGTTTGTTTATCCATGATTATGGTGTCTTATTTTTGTCGGGGCGATTGTTCAAAGATGTTTAAGGTTTGACGGCCCTCAACCTGAAAGATCCTTAGTGCGTGTGCTTGCCGTTGCCTAGCCTCCAGGACACAGGGTGCGCAAGGATCCTACTGTTGCCAGAAAGTCCTTCAGTGTGTTCACAGCCGCACCGAGCAGACTGGAGGCTGGTGAAAGTGGTGCAAGATTTTTCTCCTGGCAGCCGTTGGCCCAGCTTGAAGGGAATTGATGCAACCATAATATGTTCATTGTGTTGCACAGCACGAGGCCCGGGAGATAAGGAAGAAGAAGCAACTTGGACAATGTCATGGTTCGGTCATCGCGAGAATACAATGCATAGAGATATGTCGTTCGAATCGTTTTGATCCTGTTTGGTTTGTTTGGTCGGGCAGCTTTGCACAACATTTGTGAGGCCGCTTTTGCGGACTCTTGCTTGGCCCTAGCGGAGGCACGTAGCCAGTGTTAAGCATCAGCATATAACCAGATAAACAAAGTGCAAAGTGGATGTGGTCTTGGATGAATTGTGATAGACTGATTAAGTGAACACGTGTTGATTTCGGTTGGGATTTCAGACTTGTGAACTGTTTGCCGCCTGTGTTAAGCTTGTGTAAACACCTGCAAAGGGCGACGTGGTGGAGGTCCCGAGCCTTACCGAACAGAGACATTCACCATTTCAAGCAAATGATTCCGGCACAGCAAGCTCTACGTAGGTTGCTGCGACTGGTGGCGGTTGGGTCTACGGTGGGGATGCTGATGTTCTGGAGTCTCATAGTGACAGTGTTCTAGATGTTTTCAGTATATTCAATCCCTTACTTCCAGTCAAATCGCCGGAGACACCGTGTGGTGCAGGCCGTGTCGTTGGTGCGCCGGATCGCCATGGGTACTTCCCGGAAACTCGGGTGCACGCACCTGAGAAGGAACTGGGACACGTTGGATATGATTGAACTAGGTCGAGGGATGTCAAGAGCGAATTAGTCAGAATGCACTCGACGGCTTCGCTGGACTGAGGTCATGGCTAGGGAGGCCAGATGGGCAGAGTCAACGTAGCGAGATATTCAAGGGAGAAGGGTAGCTGGAGAAAGTTGAGTAAGACGTCGCATATTGATGCATGATGATGCATGTTGGTGTTCTCAACTCGTTGGGAAACTGCAGCATACGGTAAAAGCAGACTCGATTGCTTCAAGGCCAGTTGAAGTCGAGACGGTCGACCCGCCTGACAAGCACAATGATCTCAATGAAGACGAGCTTTGCTCCAAGTTCTATTTGAGCTTTGTACTGGCTCAAAGAGATGAGAGAGATGCCTCAGAACATCCAAATACGTACAACGCCTAGGTGTGCAGCTTTGCGTGAAGCAGCAGCTGCAGCGGTCGGTGATTTGCAGGAGTGCAAAGCTGGGTAGGTTGAAATATAAATATGTTGAAATGGTTTCCTTTGGGATGCCCTTTTTTTGCCAACCTTAGACTGGTGCAGGTCAATCAAGACGGCATCTCTGCATCCAGACCGACCATTGTGCAGGAAAGCATTTGTACTTCAATAGTAAGTACTGTAGTATTACTATGACTGTATACTTATTCTATGGGGTCTATGGGGATGTGAAGGTTGCACGACGAGTCACACCTTTTTCGATGATGGTGCTTATGCATCAGGCTGTTTTATAGACTGTGTGGTCAACATCAGTGACCACAATGATTTTGTTTCGATGTTGGCTCCAGCAACGGCTTCTGTCCGTGTGTCATTAGCTGCAGCCATGATTGGATAGCTTGCGTGCCAAGCACTGTGCCACTTCAAATGCCAAAGTTTGTGATGATGCACGGGGGGTCATTGTATACAGCAAGGTAGGGAAACATCTTGAATCCATGAATGAGGCACCAATCACTATGCAGGACCTACTAGGCATCCAGGAACTCGTTTCTTCAGTCTCTTTGCCATGTGGGGTCGAGCACATAGCCTCGTCGGTTTCTCATGCGTGCCACTGCGTCGCTCGGAGCTTGGGCACCGCGTTCGCTCATCGTACGCTCCCGGTCTCCTGCAAATTGTGCTCAAAGGACTTGCACCTTCGACCGTGCAGAAGTCGGCCTCAGGTCAAACACACACAATGGCAAGGAAGACAGTGTGATCTACTGTCTATAAATAAGTATAAATGTATACAGTATACAGTACAGAAAAGATTTCACGCGATTTCACGAAATTGCAATTCCAAATGATTCCGACTGGTCAGAATGTCAACCCTTGGCCAGGAACTTTGCGCTTAGCCAGCACCCAGACAAAGGGCGCAATTCCACAAACAGAAGAGGCCTCTCAAGTTCTTCTCAAGTGTTTGATGTCAATTGCCCTGCTAGAAACCCCAGCAATCGATGGCCTAGTGCAACTGTGCAGAAGTCTGTGCACAGCTGTTTATCATGCTGCACATTGCAACCAAAAAGGTCCCAATTGAAATCCATTGATGCGTTCCAATGCTGGTAAGCTTCACTTATGTCCCTGCTTGGCGTTTCAGTCACAGCGTCCATGTCCGGTTGATCATTCCTTGACAGGAAAAAAAAGAGAGTAATCCTGACGATCTCGGGCAAGGACATGATTTCGGTATGCATGGTGTTATTGCCGCAAGCAGCAGTTCTCACCAGTGGCACAAGGCATTAGAGCCATTAGAGGAGTCAAAAAAGAGCAACTTCCCTGGCAGGTAGGTGCATCGGATGGAAGCGATCTGTGGAATCAGCTTGCCCAGGTGCTATTGCAAGTCAGTAGCATATTCACGGAACATTAGCTTCCTTATGCATGTGTATTGCTGCTGCATTTTTGCTGGGCGAAGGGCATTGATGGTTTTCTCCATAAAGAGAGTCAGTGAGCGCTGAACACCTCAAAATGAAGGCAGTTGGAGCCGCCAACATCAATGAACGTTTTCACTACACAATCAAACCAGCTGCGAAGTACAAGAAATGAACCTCCAAATCCCAAGCCTAAGATTGGCGGGAAATGCTAAGATTCATGAGCAGTTGTGTCCTGCCTCTCCAGGTCATGAGAGCAGCGGATGCCAACATTGAAGTGTGTGGAGGCACCTTCGTACAGATGCAGAGTAACGCTGGAGCGAATGAGGAGGCCAGCACCCCAGCTCTTGCCATCCGTTTCGGCATGAGTGCATGTTTAGCAACACGTAAAGATGTGCGTAGCATGTTTGCGTGTGGCAATCCTTGTTTCATGTTGTTTCCGTTGCTGCATAGCTGCGTGCAAGTACCAGAAATCATCGGCCAGGATGCTCACAGTGATCAAAGGAAGTTTAATAGAACGAAACTTCCGTGTTACGGACATTCAAGAACTGTTCATACACCACTCATCAATGCACTACTCATCATACACCACTCATCATACACCACTCATCATACACCACTCATTATACACCACTCATCATCCAGTTAGCTCTAGTTTCAAGAGCTCTAGCTCCAGTTAGCTCTAGTTGCAAGCGCTCTAGCTCCAGGTAGCTCTAGTTTCAATAGCTCCAGCTCCAGGTAGCTCTAGTGTCAATAGCTCTAGCTCCAGGTAGCTCTAGTTTCAAGAGCTCTAGCTCCAGTTAGTAGCTCTAGCTCCAGTTTACGAGGCAGGCGCAGCACTTTGTGAACCTCCATGTGCAGATTTCGTGGCAGGCACAGCACTTTGTGAACCTCCATGTGCAGATTTCGTGGCAGGCACAGCACTTTGTGAACCTCGCTGTGCAGATTTCGTGGCAGGCGCATTACTTTGTGAACCTCCATGTGCAGATTTCATGGCAGGCACAGCACTTTGTGAACCACCATGCTTCTCCGAACCTCGACGGGGAAGCTCCGCGGAACGACGGTTGCGAGACGGTC
>CAXAMN010026517.1:472422-495546 GCA_963970005.1 Durusdinium trenchii
CGTGGCAGGCACAGCACTGTGTGAACCTCCATGTGCAGATTTCGTGGTAGGCACAGCGCTTTGTGAACCTCCATGTGCAGATTTCGTGGCAGGCGCAGCATTTTGTGAACCTCCATGTGCAGATTTCGTGGCAGGCACAGCACTTTGTGAACCTCCATGCGCAGATTTCGTGCCAGACTTTGTGAACCTCCATGTGCAAATTTCGATGCAGGCACAGCATCTGTGGAGCTGGAAGCTGAGAATTGGCGACTTTGTAGTACAACTTTAGTACGCGGAGTATCTGCGGACCTGGAAAATGAGAACTGGCGACTTTGTAGTACAACTCTAGTACGCGGAGCAATCTGTGGAGCTAGAAGCTGAGAACTGGCGACTTTGTAGTGCAACTTTAGTACGCGGAGTATCTGGGGAGCTGGAAGATGAGAACTGGCGACTTTCTAGTACAACTTTAGTACGCGGAGCAATCTGTGGAGCTGGAGAACTGGCGACTTTGTAGTACAGCTTTAGTACGCGGAGTATCTGGGGAGCTGGAAGATGAGAACTGGCGACTTTGTAGTACAACTTTAGTACGCGGAGTGTCTGGGAGCTGGAAGATGAGAACTGGCGACTTTGTAGTACAACTTTAGCATGCGGAGTATCTGGGGAGCTGGAAGCTGAGAACTGGCGACTTTGTAGTACAACTCTAGTACGCGGAGCAAGCCGTGGAGCTGGAAGCTGAGAACTGGCGACTTTGTAGTACAACTTTAGTACGCGGCTGGGCTGAGTCATCTCTATTTTGTATTTTGCAAAAATGCATGAACAACGTTATTTCCTGCGAGACAGTTGACGGTGGCTGCTTCGCTTTCGCTCCATTGGCCGGTCCCAACTTGTTTTGTCAAAGAACATCGCAGCTCGGCGAATCAGCCTGCCACATGCCCATTTCCTATATTCTTTTGGAAACTTCCGCCGCCGGCTTGCCTGGGAACTACTTGTAAGAAGTTGCACCTCCCATGCTGCTTTATACAAACTGTTTATTTAATTTGTATAAGGCACACGTTGGTAGTCCTGCTCGTTTCGCACAGAGAAGTATTGTATTTAAAATGTGAACACACATATAGTATATATAAATATATTTATTTCACATATACCATTATAATATGTGTGCATGTGTATGTGTATATGTATATATAGATATTTTATATATACAAATCGCCGGGCCGCCTACAGTACCGAGAGAGTCGTTTTGGCTGAACGAGCAAGCGCATCCCCATATACATATATATATGTATACTGTATAACATATGTATGCCGTATAGGTAGATGCTGAAAAGAGTTGGCCCGCGGCTGCTGTGGGACAATCACACAAAGACCAAGAATGGAGCGTTTGCCCGGTTGGCCGGTGAAAGCCGGTTACAGTGACGTCGCTCAGCGCTAACACCAAGTCGTGTGCCTCAGGTTTGAATTGTTTAAGATCAAACCCTTCCGCCACCAACTTCAACAAGTAACAAGATGTTGATAAACGGAAAAGACATGTTTGATGGATCAATGCGCAGCCAAGTTGCTGTGATTGTTTCGCACAGGCAGAGAGCTTCTCAGTCCATGTCTCAGCCTGGCAGTTTTTGATTAAATCATATTTGCCTCAGCCATAATTTGTTGGAGGTCACAGACCGAGCGAGAAATGAAGGCAGAAGCAGCTTTACCAACTCACACCTTGCACAATGATGAGGTGAGTGCGTTTGGTGCCTGCATTTCTCCCGCTGGTTTGCCGGCCAGAGCCATACGGGGAACCAGCGAGATGAAAGCTTCTGATTCTTCTGCAGAAGGCAAATGAAACTGGTGGCACAAGAATGTCAGGAAGGTGACTCAGAGGATGACACCCATTTGGGCTGCACGATGTTCATGAAGGCTTATCGAGATGAGTTTGAGCAGAATAGAGGATGAGAACGGAGCGTTTAGACATGCCAGCAAAAGTAGGGTCATGGATTCAATTGGTCGGCCATTGGCAGGCAGTTTTGCCTTCCGCCCGAGTGCCAACCCTGATGAAGCTTTTACAGACGCACAGCCCAGCACAGGTATACACAGCCAGGTGCCTCAGTCAGTCACCACAATACGTTCCATGTTCTTCGTTTCTTCTCAGCTTCTTAAATGTTTTTGTGGAAGATCTTCCTTTCAAGGCCAGCTTGAGCACGCCAGAAGATTTTCAAGCAAGATCTTCAATAGGCTTGAGACCCCGCAGTGACCAGACAGGGCTGAAATCATTGAAAAAATTAAAAACAAAAAATAATCAAAAAATAATCAACTCAAGAACTCAAATCCAAAACAGACTCAACAACAAAACTCAAAACACACTCAAAAACAACTCAAAAACAAACTCAAAAAAAAACTATAAAAAAAACTCAAAAACAACTCAAACACCATGTTTGAGTACAAATCTGAGTCCAATCTGAGTCCAATTTGAGTCTCTCAATTGAGTGGCTTTGGAATCTGAGTTTCTGGTCTGAGTTTTTTTTGAGTAGGTTGTTGTTTTATTTTTTTTTCATCTTGACCCCTTGCTCGTTGGGTCCGCGTTTTCTTAACAATAGGCCGACTCTGCAGTACTTCACAGTAATTTCTTTGCAACAGTTGTGTAAAGAGACTTCAATCTTTGCTGCAACTCTTTGAGTTCCACAGCCAACTAAGGGCAGATTGAAGTACTTCCTCACCCAAAATGCTATTATGGTGAATATGAATTAATTAATCCTCTCCTCACTTCTACGTGGCGTCATGGGCCACATGACTCCAGATGGGTGGAGGCTGAAACAAACTAAGGAGATTTACCCCGGCACATCAGAGCTTTTTGCTTGCCTGTTGGAGTCACACTTGTCAAACCCACTGCTTCCGACAGAACAGTGCTTCAATTCTCTTCATAGCCATCAGCAGACGGGCACTATATACCTGCTAGGTCCTCAGAAATCAGCATAGTACGCGCATAGCCCTGCAATGCTGATTTTTGTGCTCCAGGTTTGGTGTAGACAGACCCGGGCAGCTTGCAAAAATTACAGCTTCTTGGTTGCAAGCCTTGAAAATCAGAGCTTCTTGACTTGCGAAACTCCACTTGTCAGGAAACTTTGACCCGATTTGGGGTGGGAGTGCCACAAGCTCAGCTTACCCAGACCAGTCACCGGTCCTTGAATCATTCCAGCTGGATTCAAATGGCAGCATAGAGAGGGAGAGAATCGGTCTTCCACAAATGTCAAGGATGCATTGTGGAGACCAACATTGGCATATTGTGCGCGTACATGCTCATACTGGAGTCATACACATGTGGATGGATAGATCTATTGTATACCAGTGTTTGCTTTAAAAGGTTAAATGCATTTTTGTTGGTTTCACAGGTGTGCTTTGCATCCCAAGGTCAAATCTGCGTGTGCAAAGTGGCAGTTTTGAACCTGGTGCAGTGTTCACTGCCAATTCCTACAGTTCTCCTGTTGAGACGAACGATTGACCCAGGTGCCGATAGCAGCAAGGGCGACTTTGTCCCATGTCCAACTGGGGGCCCGTTGGCCCCCTTCTCAGCACGCTGAAAAGTCTTCGATCAAAAGGCACGCTTCATTGTCAACATCTCTGAGGCTGAGAATAGGATCCGCATTCGCTTTGACAATTCCTCCATTGACACCGCCGACAGGCCGTTGTGATTCTTTATATCGCACGGCGCAAACACGCCTACTTGATTGCGTTCAGGCTGCGAAAGGATATTCAAAGTGTAGGAGAAGAACTGGGTTACGTAAAGAGCTGAGCAACAGAGCACAATTTCAGTCTGCCAGTTTACCGGACTGGAAGACTAGGACTAGGACGACGTTCTTGTCCAGATTGCACGGCCAAGGCTGTCACTTGTCTTACCTTGGATTCTCATGCGCAATTTCGTGCCTTTATGCCGTGCATCTCTGAGATGTGGTTTGGGTGCTTGTGGTGCGTACATGCTGGACCTAGTGAGCCAAGCCACATGAAATTCAGGAGCTATTTGCTGCGACGAAAAGCTTTTGTAGTGTGCTACCTCATGGAGATGAGTGGCAGAGTGTTTGGTCGCAATGGAATTGTTCTTTGTTGTGATTGCATTAGTCTTGGACTGCTGGTGAACTGCTTTGAGACTTGCTTTTCTGAGGCCAAAGTGCGACTGCGACGACCTGTCCCAGCTAAAGCTGGAAGGACGGTTTGAGTCCACGACAAGCTGTGAAAAAATCATCTCCCTCCAGCCTAATTCTTGAGGAGGAAAGTGGCTTCAGAATCGGAAGCTTCAAAGTGAGAGCAAGCCATAGAGCAAATTGTTTACTTTAAGTTAAGTTGAACAATTGTACTTCAAGGCAGCTACTCCCAAATGTATATAGAGCTGCTTGTAGAATGGGCATACCCCTTACCTTACCTTACAAGGGTATCCTTGAGCCTTTAAGTCGTATACATAAATTGACCAACAACAGCACAAATTGCATCAAATTGCTTAGATGTATGCAAACGTAAACATGTATGTATTGTATATATATACTATATATATACTGTAAAGGTTTGCGTATGTTGTGGGGAAATGATTCATACATGATGCGATTGTCAGCAACATCCGGCAGCGCAAAAATGCAAGGGAAGGATTTCGGAATGGCTGAGGAGTTTGCAAGAGCTTGGCTTGAGACAGTTACAAAACTTAGAGCTGTGTGTTGCTTATTCTTGTTTTTGCGGGCATTCTATTTTCTATAATATTACATAATCTAATCTAATTATGTTGTTTACTTCATTTTCCTGTGGAGTTAGCAGATGATACATCCCGGATTCCCATGCATCCTGGCACACGCGCGCGCCGCGACTCCGTGCCTGGAGTGCTGAGTGAGGCTGAGTAAGGGGTATGCAGAATGGCACCTTTGATTTGCCCCCCCTGGGTCTCGATGGATAGAGAACCTCTATCCCCACAAGGCAAGTTCATGCCAAGTTCATGGTTGGCATGCCTCGAGGAAAAAGGGGTTTGCAGTGCAGACGAAGCGGCATGCTTGTTTTGCCACACTTGACTGGAGTCAAATGCGTGAGAGTTTCAATCAGATAGGTGTACTTACTTGTTTCATATTGTTTCAAGGAAGGGATCAGCTCATCAACCCCTGCAAGCCCTGTGTAAGGCGCGTGGCCTTCGCTGTGCGCGTTTTGTTTGGCAGTATTGGTGCAAGAATGTGTAGAATGTGTGGGACACGCCAGGTCGATATGCGGCTGCACAGCTTACGTGCTAGGGGTTGCCTTTGACTCTCAGAGAGGAGTTTTTTCAAGCAACCACCTAGTCCGTGTTGTAGTTCTCAGTATTTGCAAGGGTCACCCTGTGGACTCGCAAATGCCTTTTTGCCCGGATTTCAGGCAAAGGTTGAAACCAAAAAACTCACAGCAGGCTAGTTTGAGCCTTCTGAAGCCAACTACGACATGCAGTAACAGCTGCTACAACATCAAGTGATGAACTTGCGCAGTATGGTTATCAGATATCTCATGAACCGTTCTATGTTTGGAGGTTGGAGACAGTATGAGGCTTCCAGTCTTGAGCTAATCTTTGCTCCTGGAAGTCTTCGTTTATGCCAGAAGGCACAGCCTTGAGTTTGTACATCTTCATCCAATCTTTCCTCAACGCGAATGCAAAAGTATTTCGTGGAAGTCTGGGAAAGCGCAGTTGAAAAAGGGAACGTGCAACATGAAGTTCTACTAAACAGTATATAATGTATGTCTATCTATCGGATTGATTTGTTTTCTATGGCCAGTTGTGAATTAATGAGGTCCAAGGAGTCTGGAGGCTCATGAGAACACTGTACAAATGAGCAAGAGACAAAACTGTTCATATAATAGTGTACTCTTTGATGTTCTCTGCTATGATGTAGGTTTCTCCAAACCCAGAAAAGAAATATAGTGAACTACTAACTTGAACTATGACTCTGAAACAAAGCTATCAGACTGACTGGCCACGGGCAAAATGATTGCGCCACTGACAGACTGCACAACGTTCGCTCCGTTGCTGAAGCCTGAAGCCTGTGGGGGCAATGACTAGAGCAACAGACCTTCCTGCACAAAACTTGGGACGACAGCTTTGGAAGGGCGCGCCCTAACGTATTTCTCCGACAAATATTCCAGTCGGTGACCGATAACCAAATCGACACAAACAAAGACCGGTTGTTGCACACATATTTCAGTAGTAGTGGTCAACTTGTCACTTAGGTGACAGGTTGATGCCAATGTTCTTACGACTTCATGTGGACCATACGGGAGACAGATTGGTGACAACATCCTACTTGGAACAGCCAAGCGGCCAGTGGATTGGTCAATGACATTTCGCTCCACAAAAAATACTGTACGGAAGGATAGCCAACCCCTGTCGAATGATATATATAGCGAATTACCAAACAGTATAGTCGCGCTGGGAACATAGTTTCCTTGAAAGTTTTGCCAGTCGCTCAAATACTTCTTGACTCTTCGTTCAGAACGACAACCTTCAGACTTGCACTTTGTCCTTCGACTTCTTGTGAGACACCACACAAGAATATTTCAGACACTGGTTAGCTCCAAGGTTGTCCATTGCTAATGTAGTGCCTAATTCTTGGGTAAGATACATTGAACAAAATCGAATCAGAAATAGAAGCTTTCGCGGGGAAGGCATTCATGCATGCATGAACATATAATCAACCTCAAAAACACCCTGAGGAGCGCAAGTACGCTTCTTCAAATCACTGCAATGCACTGCCACATTCCATGTGAAAGGCCTTGGCTCGGCTCCGTCGAACTGAAAGACTCAAAACTTCACCCACTTAAATACAATACAATTAACCTCATACATTAGTAATGCCCTCGTAACTAGTAGCTTCTGGTTTTGTGACGTATACGTGACACAGAAAAGTTCAACTTTGGAGAAGTGTCTTGGCATCACATGTTCATTCTGCTGCCCCGGAGGCCAGAGCGGCCAGAACATGCCCCCCAGATAATCCTGCATGGATTGTGAATCCGGGAATCACAATCAAGACTCCTCTTCCCCTCTACAAGGCGCTGGACGAAGCATGTTCCTTGAGAGTGGCACCTGAGACGGGATAGATTCAGAATCACGTCCGGATCCCTTCACATATTTTTGCACGAGACTTGTTGGTTTTCACATTTCTTGGTTAAGGAGTGAAGGGTTCAAGAATGAGAAAGTTTGTATGGACAGCATGACGTCACTTTCAGCCAAAGTTCTGCCAACAATGCTGATTCGTTGATGAGTTAAGGACAGCTCTCAGCTAGCAGCTCCAACGTAGGGTTGCAACGGGTCACGCTCCACCTCATGATACATATTATACAAACTGAGTCAAGTGAGTATTTGGGCAAATATCGATACAATTTCGATACATCTCAGCGTGCAAGCCTCAGAGGACACTTGATGTACTGCAGCTGCCTGGCTTAAAGTTTAAAGGCACATGGTTCTGTCCCTGCAGCAAAAACTTTGCTTTTAGAAGCAATGAAGAAATAAGAAGCAGTCCCTGCACAACACATCAATAGATAGATAGATTATCTAAAGCAGACATTTGGCAGATTTGTGCGAATTCGATCTCCTTCGCTTGCCTTCGCCTGGGAGCCAAGTGGAGATGAAAAGCAAGCCATGCTAGAAGAGAGAGGACCTTCGATCCAAGTGGGTTTGAGCATGGCTTAGAAGAGATTGTCAGACTGTCAGATCTCTGACAATTTGCTCGTTCGAGTCGTTACGGACCTTTTGTTGAAGGGTTTTGTCAACTTTGAGTTTTTGTTGACCTGGCACAGGCCTTGAGATGGAGGCAGGATTCCTTTTGACATCACAAGCGTTTCTGCCAAGCTGTTATCAGAGAGTTAGAATAGAAAGCTGAAGCAACTAATCAATTGGCAACTTTACCAAATGAACATTGGAGCTGACAGAGTTGGACAGCTTCCAAAGCTGTCATATGTTTGCCAATACTAAGACGCTGCGATGCTTCTATTGAACGTGCCTGACAGCCTTTGTATGAATCACGTCAGCATCAGCCTTCCTTCAGACCAAAGCATTGCACTGTGGCCAAGGGGATCCCTTATAGGGCCTATATCAGTTTCACTTCTGTTCGTCAGATGCCCTTATCACGAAAGCTAGCACCAGCTAGCTGGAGTTGTTCTTGCTTTAGAAAGTGAGGGGCTTGAATCCTCGAGAGCGCCGCATCGCGCGAAAACTTCATATATACGAGGGGCCCCCTACCCCCCCGGCGCCCCGGCGGGTTCAACTGCTCCCTGGGGCGTCTCTGGGACGTGTGTATTTCCGCTGGCAGGGGGCTGACTGTTCTATCTTCTTACCTTTCTCGGTCGGATATCCCCCGCTTCACCCCCGCCCTGCTAGCTTTTGTCACCAACCCGAGATGCCCTTGTGGATGTTTGTCGAGGAGTGCCAAAGCTTCGTACTGGTCGCCAGTGAAATTGAAAACGAAGCCATTGGCCTTGATCGCAAAGGTGCCACTCGCCAGCAAAAAAGGAGTTAGTGAGAGCGCCGAACACTACGAGTTGCACTTTTGTAATAGTTATTCTTCGAAGGCTTTTGAAGCATACATTTCTGTAATCCTTTACGCCTACATCCCTTCAGCGTCCAAACAATTTACATATTTTGAGAAAATGCCAGGAGTCTGGAGGCACACGAGGTTTGCAAACAATCAGTAAATGGAATTATTTGTTATTCCAAATTAGCCGCAATGAATAAGGTTCTGAGGCCTATGAGAGCTCAGAGTGCTCACATTGACTTTGAGTGATTGAAACAAGCATCGGGAAGAAGTAGGGACCCAAGCTGGAACGTGCCCAGGATATTAAAGGTGCCATTGCGAAATACGAAGAGAGCTGTGGATCCCAGCATTTCATGGCAATAGGAAGGCAATTTTGCTGTCACGGTTAGGCAGAAGAGGCAGATGGTTGCGAAAGTGTATTTAATTTACTGTCTCGCCTTGCAAGCACACGCTTGTTCTGAGAAAGATTAATCTCCAGACTATTTGTGCCGTCAGAGGCACAATTCAAATCAAAAAAAGCATATTTGAAGACTTCATGTTTTGGTCAAAGCATCTAACAAGGCATCTTTGTCGCTGAGGTCAAAGCCTTTTGCAACGAGCCATTGCTCATTCAGCTTTATCAGCTCATGGGGACCGTGCCAAATTGGAGCAGCATCGGCGCGAGGCCAGATACACAATAGTATTATCCGTGGCCTCGCTTTGAGCCAAATGGATGGAAGGTTTGCACTTTGTGAAGCCACTACATCTTAGCATATTGATGCAAGTCTTAACAGCTAGTTTGTTCTCGTGTCTTCTGTTTTGAGCACTCAACAGAGAAACTACAGCCAACAAGAGCCAATACAGCTCTCGTGTCTCGAAGTAGGCGACATAGAAGTTTGGCTTCAGTTTTTTTGTGAACGTTCAATGCGCAAAAGAATGCACTGAGCATTGAGCATGGGACATTATAAGCAGGCTTGTCACGTCGCATGTCCTCATCCGTGGCATTGGCAGATCTTGGACCGCATTCAACACTTGAAGTCCTTGAAGGGTGGACCATCGACAATCCCAGTGGCCTGCCTGAGCCGCCCTTTAAGTTTTTCATGATTGTTCCATTCATATGTTGTCAGTTTTCCATAGCCTGCATTTCCTTGCATGTTCTTTTATGTTGTTTCCTTAACTTCCACTTTCCAGGGGCGAAGATATGCGTGGATAGAAGGATCCTATCCGACTACTGTGGCCTGAGCTGTGAGAGCTCCCTGGCACTGAGGTGGAAGATCAGCATGGGGTTCCAAGATGAAAGTGTATTCCAGTGGGCAGTTGCTGTCAGATGGCTTTCCGCGATGACACACGAAACCTAACCCTTTCACCACAGTGTTGAGAAACATCACGACATACTGTAAATTGCATCATCATGGAACGTTTCTTGTTCTTTGTTTTAATAGAAACAATGTTCGCTACTAGGAACAAGTGCATCGCTTCTAGTATCTTCTAGTAACAAGTGCCTTACTAGTAGTAACAATGTTTGCTAGTAGAAACAAGACTTAGTAATTAGTGTCACGGACTGATGGGGCGAGGTGGGGTGGGCCAGTCCGCTCTTTGTTCCTTTTTGTTGAGTGGATATGTGCGGAAACGAGTTATGTTATTTGAGACGCATGAGGGAGGCAAAGACAGAAAGCCGGGCCGCCTAGGATCCGAGCAGTTCAACTCGGCATGCAGGTGCGAAGCATTTGCCTTTCACGTTGGTCCTTTCTTTTGCCGAAGCGGGAAGAGAGAAAAGACTTGTGACGCACCGTCGTCTACGATCGAGCAGCTAAGACGACCCTTTCTCCATCGCGGAGTGAGTCCGCTTGAGCCATCATTGATGGCATGAACCACGAAGTGGAAAAGGCGACTCTTGGTCAACAACATGAATGGTCTCCAGTGGTGCGTTTCGTCAGTCCCCCCAAACTCTCATTGACCAAGAGGCACAGAAAGTCCTGCATCTGCTGCTCATACTCTGCAAGCAGCCGCTTCTGTGCGTCTCTTAAAAGCAGGATCTTCCTTTCGGTGACCCAGTTCCTCCTGCACATCGACAAGACTGAGCCAACCGCTACGAATGAACTGATGCAAAGCATCGTTGGCCTTCAAAGGGTCCAACTTGGTGAGCCCATCCACCAGCATCTTCTGGTGGGGAACCCACCGAACCATGGACTTGGTTTCTTGCAAGTCCTTCAAAATGATAGCCAGCTCTAAAGCACTCTTGCGATCCTGCTTGCCAGTGGGATTCTCCCGAAGCAAGCAGTCAAACAAACTCTTCGCGTCCGTCACTGAGCACTGCTGTTGCCGCCCTCCAAGGTGACATTGTCCGCGCATCACCAACATGTGTGGGCTCAAACAGTTCCTCCATGACGAGAGCTGCACGTCATGGTAGACTGCATCCCGGTACATCACCTGGAGCCAGTCCACCTCATTGACGCCTTGCAACATGGCTTGTGTCTCTCCTCCGAAGGTAGAGAATACCTTCCGCCGAAGGCGGGAGGACCGCCAAGTGATTGGTGAGGCTCGCACTGCCGTCTTTCCCTGAGGCAGCTTCTCGGCCGTGAGCACCATCCATGCCCCCTGGGTCGCGTCCATCGGGAGGCCGTCATGGTCAACCAGGTCACTTCCCTGCATGTTGATGCCGCCCGCGTCGGACACAGCGATGAAGCACATGCCAAAGGGGTCGAACTTCCACAACTTCAGCGGGCGACTGGCAGTAGTGCGCAGGAAGTTCACGAATCGGTTAACAATAGCTACATCTCCGACGTTGGCCTGAGGAAGACGACTTGCCATCAGAGATGCAATGCCAGCAGCTTCCGGTCGGCTCTCTCTCCCAACCCAGTTGATCTTGAAGATGAGCGACCTTAGTGCCTTGAACTCTTCCTCGTTGAGGGCCATCGAGTGTTGTCCGCGCCTGCCACGAGGCAGTTGAATTGGGTGGATCTGCTCAGTGATGTACTTGGCCTGGTCCACGTAGATGGCTTCAGGAGTCACTCGCACATGTCGGCCTGCATACTCAGCCTCATCTTTCTCCCACTTGCCGAAGTGGAATCGTTTGGTCATAGCCTGGCGTAGAGCCTCATAGTGAGATGGTAGAGCCGTGACGATGAAGTCATCCACTTCCACCAAGACCTGTGCAGTGCACTTTCCTTGTTCGGAGTATCTCGAGAACCAGCAGGGCTCCACGAGGTTCCTCTTGAAGCCAAGATCCTCCGTCAAGAAGCTGGTCACAGTGCGGCGCCACTCAGCAGGAGCATCATCCAGCCCGTAGACTGGCACCAGAATGCGGATGAGAGCCCCTGGTTGAAGACGGAGGCCCTCACAAGGTTCTGCAAACAGTGGACCCCGTTCACGTTGAAGAGGACGGGATTGGCAGAAAGCATTCTTGACGTCTGCAAAAGCACACGTCATGCCCAGGTTCAAGGCCGTCTGTAGAAAGAGCATCAGACCTTCCCCTTGGGGAGTTGGAGCATAGGTGCTGAGCCACTTGGTGTCTGGGTCGACGTGTCCGTGGATGCACCAGCGGCTCTTTGCCTTCCATGAGTGTAGCTCTGGTTGTGGCTTCTTGCGCCTGACCATTCTTGAGGAAAGAATGCGATCAGGGTATTGCTTGCGAGCCGCTTCTGCCTCCTTGCCATAGATGACGTCGACGGCACCCGTCTGGGTAACGGCTCCCCACTCCACCTCGTCAGACTGGTCGAAGAGAGTCTTCTCCTCTCGGCTCAAGTCCTTCAAGGAGATCTCGTCGTTTCTCTTGGCCATGAAGTTCCATTGTCCAGACTTGTCGAGGTGCAGGTCAGTGTCTCCGAGGGAATAGTTGAAGAGCGATCCACTCCAGAGCTCGAGCTCGTCATCCGCGAGCGTATCTTGGCGCTGTTGTCTCAAGTTCTCGAACTCCTGGACCTGTTGGGTGACTCGTCCCTCGGGAGGTAGAGTCTCCGCAGGTGTGAGAGGTGGCTGCACTGAAGATGAACTAGTGGCCTCTCGAGGGATGCGGCTGAGAAGTCGGTCGACCGGAGTTCCAGGTGCCCGAGTGTGAGTTCCCTCTTCTTCGTCATCCAGTCGTGCTTGCTTGGTGGGAGGCTCAGAGATCTCATCTGACCCAGTGCCGGAGTGGTCGGAGATGCCACGTGTCATAGTTGGAATTTCCCCAGCCGTCGAGGGAGCAGCTGGTTCAGAGGCGGGCTCGTTGATGGACTGCCTCCTTGACTGGTTCGGTGTGAGACCAGGTGGAGGATGAGGTACCCGCTGAGGGAGGTCTTCTGCCTCTGCTTCTTCTGGAACGGCCGGCAAAGGCGAGGACGTCCTCAAGGGAGTCACGTTAGGCAGCAGGCCCGGTGGCACCCATGTCGGTGAGCGTGGTGCCTCAACTGGCACAGTCTCCGACGGTTGATGAAGAGGAAGCTGACATTCTTCTACTCTTGAGTCGGGCCCCAGATTGACCCCACGTTCATCACGCTGCACTGGTCCAAGCATCTCTTGCGGAGAAGGGTTGCCCTCCTTGGAGACGTCCACGGCTCCTGCCTGCGTGCCGGTGACTACTTGCCGGAGAAGCTCTCCTAGTCCAGGATCCGAGATGAGGTCGCGACCGAGAATCTCGCTTGGAAGAGCCGCCCGCAGCTGTTCAGGGGAACATCGCCAAAGCCTGGAGCGCATGCCGACGTAGACAGTGTCATTGTTTGCCAGAACCACGACCCCAGGGCCCACCCAACGGCTGCGCAGGTGCAAGTCTTGATTCTGCTTGGCTCTTCGGAAAACATAGACCCATTGGCCTGGCGTCCAAACTCGTTGCTGATGAGTGGCTGCATGCACTGACCTGCGGATGGCATCGGTGCTTGCCTGTTGCATCGCCAGCTGCCTGGCTCTCTCTCGGATCTCATGTCTCCTCCGATACTCGCCGGCTGCCTCATCGACCGCCAGAGGGTCCGCATGTGCATCGTGCATGCCGTGGAGGGCCAACTCATCCTCAGCCAGCAGCTCTCCTGGAATGCGTGGAAGCTCACCAAAGACTAACTGTGCTGGAGTGTAGCCTCCTCTGCATAGCCAGCGGTTCTTCACTGACGTCAATGCTGCAAGAAACTCGTCCAGCTCCTCAAGGGATTCCAAGTTGCAACGTCCACCATGCAGCTCTGAGTCCAGCCGATTCTTGAGCCATCCACCGTGTCGTTCGGCACGTCCATTCTGCCAAGGACATTCGGGAAGGATGACGTGTTGGAGGACGCCGGCCAGCTCAAGACCACGCTCGAACAGCCCTCGGAACTCATTTCCACTGTCGCAAACGACCAGCTGGGGCATGCCAAAGTACCTCTGCCATGACTCCACGAAGAGCTTCCAGGTCGTGGCAGAAGATGGAGTACCTCCATGTGTAGTGGTCACCGGTGCCCGAACGGCAATCTGGTATGAGGTTCCGCCACAGACCATGTTCAAAATGGGAATGCGTTGTTCCTTGAACTTGACGAACAAGAAGTCCAAACAAAGAACTTTGTTGAACGCAAATGTCCGTGGCAGTTGAGCCCGTCGCCTGACATCGGGCCCCTGCTTCAAGTTGCAGTCCTCACATGAAAACTCTTCCTTGATGAATCGCAGGATCTGTGGCAGGGCTCCTGCTGCCTTGAAAGCCCGAAGCATTCGTGTTCGATCAGGGTGTCCTGTGTTGACATGGACTTTCTGTACCAGCCTTCTCTGACTGGCCGTTGCCTGAGGAAGGTTCTTCTCGATCTCGATCTCACCGGATTCCTCTTCTCCCAAGCGCGTCGGCGCTTCTTCCTCGTCGTCTTCCTCCTCACCGAAGAAGCTGCAGTTCCAGCTTGGTCCCACCGTGGGCTCATAGTCGGCGATGAAGGAAGGAGCTGGTGCTCCCATAGAGGCCGCCTTAGCGCTGCGGGCGATTGCCATGCACAGTGCTCTAGGATATTCTTGTGCTTGTTGAGGAAGTCCTCCAATGAGAGGTCGGTGTTCATGATCTCCTCGGCACTGGGCCATGCAGAGCTCGAAGGCGAGCCAGGGATTGTTGGTGGCCATCTTGGTGCCCTTACGGCTCAGTGTCCCATCCGGGACGACTGACAAGCCAAACATACATTGATCGAAGGCGATGAGGCACACCTCCGGTCTCTGCACGAGCTGTTGTGACTGCGGTAGTGTCCAAGAAGCCGCCCACTCAGGATGTTCAAGGGCGAAGTAGTTGTCTTGGCAAATCTGCTCCTTGATCGCCTCAAGACTGAAGTCCCACATCAGCAGTCCTTCAGCTAGTGTGGCACGAATGGCCTCGGGCGAGGTGCGGTCCTGGTTGATGTACCTGAGCTGGGTGAAGGCGCGACACTCCGGAGAAGCCATCAGCATCTTCGGCTTCTGGGTGTGCTGTCTCTTCCTAAACAGCTGTCGGTTGGACTTCTTTCTCACGTCCCATCCACCCTTGATGTCATAGACTTGGGAAAGATCCACCCGGAGTCCAAGCTTCTGGGCCAGAGGGGCCACCCGAGCCGGAGAGAAGAGCTCCACGAAGTCCAGCGATGCACCGCCTTGATGGACAGCTCGTTGAGATAGCCAGGTGAGGTTGCGGTGACAGCGTAGGAGATCAGTCTGGTGTCCCTGATTGCTCATCTCAGTCAAAGTCTCTTCCGCTGGTTCATCAAAATGTGGCACCTCGAAAGCCCAAAAGGGTCCAGCTGGACTAGCATGACCAGTTGCGTCGAAGCTCAAAATGGGGCTGTCTGGTCGCGCCAAGGTCAACCTAGTCAAGAAGTCACGAGGAGCACCCCAGATGTCCGTGATGAAGCCATCTTGATAGGCTTCCTCCGGAAGAGTAGTTCCGATGGTCGGCATGTTCACCAGCAAGTGGCCAGAGGATTCCTCCAGAACCCTGCACCACACCACATCCCATTCATCAGGTGGAGCTTGAGATGCTCCCCTCAGACGCTTCCCAAGGAGAGCCGTTGGCAGCCAAGGTGGACGATCCTGAGCCGCAAGATCGCCATCAGGCACTTGACGTAGTCCTCCGAGGGCCTGCTCAGGGCCGGGACGTCGAAGGGCTCGTACACCATGGGCCTGCTCAGGGCCGGAGTGCTGAAGGTCATGATCGCCGTGGGCCTGCTCAGGGCCAGCGTGGACCTGCTCAGGGTCAGCTTCCTCCCTCACGTACTCCCCGCGAAGGTCATAGTGGAAGATCATAGAAGAGCTGCCAACCCCATGCACCTCCAAATAGTGCTGCAACTGTGGCGAAGCCTGAGGCCAGGTCAGAGCCGACGCAGTAGTGCTCAGCAGACTTGAGAGCACCATCCAACCAGGCCAGCTCATTCGGCCGCCGGAGACTCGATGTTGGGATTCTGATTCTCTCCCTCGGTGTCGGTGAGATTGCTCTCCGGGGATGCCGTGGGAATCGATGGGAGGTTGGACCAGTCCACCTCGGTCGCCGACCAGTGATCTGACATCATGTCGACCTGCATCTCCGAAGGCATCTGCCCCTGCGTCTGATGATAGAGGCCAGTCTGAGGAGCAGGGTAGGCGGCATTGGTGTTCGCCATCATGATCATCTGTCCCTGGCCGTGCGCCAACTGCTGCAATGATTGATTGATCTGCGTCAGAGCATTGGCCAGCTGCGTGTTCTGGACCTGCAGGATGTTCATCGCCTCGCCCACGATCTGTGTCGCCTCGTTGGAGGCACTGGCCGCCAGGGAGCTGGGAATCGGAACAGGGCCGGAGGTTGTCGTTGATCGAGGAGGCATAGCCGTGGTGCCCTTGGCCTTCGCTTTTGGAGAGGTTGACGAAGTTCCCCGACCCTTCTTGGAGGCATAGCTCAGGCGTGCTCCGCACTGGAGGCACGCGGTCCAGGATGCGTACTGGTTCGCTCTGGAAGCAACTTGATTCTCGGGGTGCAGACAGCGCCCCGGGGCTTGATTCTCTGCCTCCACATACTTCTTGCGATTGGACAGGGTGCTCTTCGTCTTCAGCTCGGCAGCCACCAAGCGCTTGTAGGCCTGGCGATTTGACTCCACCTTCCCCAGAAGGGAGTTCATGAGGGCGGTCCATCGCTCCTCCAGCTGCTGCTCCTGTGGGTTCCGGCGAGACCCGTACGACATGAGAGGCAGGAACAGCTTCGAATTTGGATGTGGCAGTAGGTCGATTGCCCATAGAAATGGTCGAGCCTGAGTGCTGCGGCGGTGGACGGTCATGGGCGTGATCCAACTGCTCATCAAAGTGCAACAACTGCTCGACTGAGTGGTGATCCGTGCCGTGGACGGACATGCATGTGTGCAGCTTAGACATCGGCTCGTCCAGAACTACTGGTGGTACATGACTGACTGCATGACATGGTAGTGGATCTACTGTGTTGGACCTCGAAGGGGATGTTTGCACAACCTGCTCAATCTCATTGGGCTCATTACAAAGGTTGAAATTGCTCGGAGGGCCTTCAATCAAAGACACTTCAGACATGTAGTGCTGTGAATGGCTCCCTTTCATGTACGCGGAGGGGTTTGAGAGGTCGAAACATCCATCTTCGAGCTGATACTTCTTCATCAGATCGGGGGGCAAAGGAAAATGCTCGCCCTTCGTCCACTGGAACAGCTGCATGGTGCGGTGTCCAGAGCTCAAACGCTTCAGTGGCAGCTTCGCACTGAGCTTCCGTAAGTGGACCTGATCTGAAGGGAGATCGATGATCGTCTCTAGAAAATCCAAAAAAAAAACACGCTCAGCAAAGGAGGGATGCCACCCTCCAACACAGTGAACTCCAACACCCCGGGATGTCCTCCCGGAGAGATCGGAACCAACACCACCCGTGTCACTTGAGCGGTCCCACCAATGCCTGCCGGGGTCAAAATGGGAGCGTCCACCTCAACAAATTGCAAGCCCAGGTGCTTCAGGTGGTGTGCCATGGAGGACAAGGCCGTCTCACCGATCAAGTCCTGGGTTGCACCGATGTCCAGAATCGCGTCACCCGAGGGGATCGTCAGAAAGTTCCATTGTGCCTCTAACTTCTGACCGGTGGCAAGAACCTCGGACAGTGATTCTCGAAGCAACGACATGGTGCAGTATGAGAAGGCACTTTGAGATGGGCCATTCTGGCTGCTGCTGTAGGAGAAGGCTGACGGTGGTGCTGACTTCTTGTTCGCCTTGTTCATGTCACAGTCCTCGGCCCAGTGGCCCTTCTTGAGGCAGAGCTTGCATCGGGAGATCTTCTTGAGTTGCTCTCGATTGAGAGCATTCCGCCGGCCGCGGAAGTGCCCATCTGGCTTACGTCCATGGGGCGTCTTGTCGTCACCCTTCACGAAGGAGGTCCTTTCTTTGCGCATCTCGGCCTTGAAGAGCTTATTCTCCTTCCAGGTGCGAGGCTTCCTCTTCTTGTTCTCCAAAACCGCAAAGACCTCGTTTACTTGGTCCTCTGTCAGGTCAAGTGGTTCGAGCTCCTTCATGAGCTCAGCCTCATCAAGCGAGTCTTCCTCCTCGTCATCGTTCTCCTCGACGGTGGACGCGAAGCTGTCGGTGCTGGAGTGAGGCTCAACGTACGCTGCCATACGATCTGAACGAACGTCCAGTCGTGCGAGAGCTCGAGCGACAGCGTTGGGGTCCTCATCGTGACCTTGCAGCAATGCGGTCAAGTTCTGCTGGTTCTGGTCGTTGAGACCGGCTCCCTCTCGGAGCATTGTCGCCTTGAACGAGTCCGGGATGATCACACCGTAGGCGGCGGCATTGCTGAACTCTTTCTGTCGCCTGACAGCGAACTGAGACAGGGACTCTTCTCGATGTCGATGCTGGTCAACGATTGCTGACTTGAAAGCTCGACGTTTCTCATCATCCTCCCGGACGCCGGCTTTGTTGTTGATGATCTCGATGATCACGTCCAGGTACGCCGAGGTGTTCAGCACGGTCTCTGGCACATGCTCGAAGTCAGGCTGCATCTCCCATCCAAGAGATCGAAGGACTTTCTCCGCCTTGCGAGGCACGGGAAGGTCAGACGTCTTGTCCCAGCGCCGAATGGCGGTCACCCAGTAGCGACGGTGTGCCCAGCCAGGCCAACCAGGAGGATCTCCATAGTCTCCTCGATAGCCACCAGAGCCAGAGGACCAACTCGACGCTGATGCATTCCAGTCCCAAGCCTGCCAACTGGCAGAGCGATTCCAACTCCAGCTGGTCCCATGCCAATCTCTGGCTCCCCAACCGGAGGTGCTCCATGAGGTCGCGTCAGGAGGAGTAGGGGTTCCGCCAGCCGCGACTGGTGGAGGAGCGGTCGGTGCCCCCATGGCTGACTGTGCCGTTGGGGCCGTCGGCGGAGAGGTCGTGGACGTCGTCCCTGCACTGGTACTCGTCGGATTCGTCGATGAAGTCCCATTCAAACTCGCCGTGGGGGGACTCGACGGTGTAGCCAGTGAACCTGCCATCGGAGGAGGCGGTGCCGTAGTCGCGGGCGTAGTCACTGAGCTTCCAACCACTGGTGCCGTCGTCTGACTCCAGGGCGTCGTGCTCGGACAGGAGGTAGTGCCGCCGTCTGGCGCTGCGCTAGGCGCAGCGGCGGCGGCCCAGGGGTCATCCGCCTGCAGGGGATCCACTCCAGGACTCTGTGTGGTCGCCATGACCTCTGAGCTCCCCTCAGCCGCGACACCATTCAGCGGCTGACCATCAGAGTGTCCTTGCGCCCACCAAGAGTCATCCCACGTGGATCCAGGCCAACCATTCCATGCGTCTCCACTCCCGCTCCAGGCGGGGTCATCATAGACCTGCAAATCGGGGACGGTGCCGCGAGCGGGATCTGACATGGCTCCGGATACCAACTGACGCACCGTCGTCTACGATCGAGCAGCTAAGACGACCCTTTCTCCATCGCGGAGTGAGTCCGCTTGAGCCATCATTGATGGCATGAACCACGAAGTGGAAAAGGCGACTCTTGGTCAACAACATGAATGGTCTCCAGTGGTGCGTTTCGTCAACTTGCTTGAAGAATGAAGTACAAGATGTTCATAGCATGCTTTAAAGATCAGATTTCTTGAAGCGTTCACAAAGAATTTTTGGTTTGTAAAATGCTAGTAGACACGAGCCTTGCTACATCACTTGAGCTTTGGAGGCGACCACAGCGGCCAACGAAGCCACTACAGCTGCAGGTCAGTGCTAAGATAGGGGTTGGACAGGTGGTGGCATGGCGGCCATTTTCCCTCACAAAGTTGATAAAACCGCACAAGAACGAATTCCAGAAAAATCTGCCCACGAGCCAAAGAAAATTGGCTTCTGAATGCTGTGATTGCGAGGAAGGAGCAATGCTATAGAAGAAAAACGGTATAGTTAAGATATGTTAAGACAAATGAAGTGAAAAGGTGCTGGAAGGTTCTACTTTGCAAAGCAAGACGTTAGAAGTTGCCACAATGGGTTTTGGTCGATGTCCCTTCTTTAGGGCTTCGTTGGGAGGTCTCCCGATGCATCGATCACACCCATGTATGGGCAAGTAGTAAACTTAGTAAACAGTGTAGGTGTATGGGAGTGCGCCCGGTCAGTTCCTCCTTCGGCCCTTTGGGACTGGGAGCAGCCAATGGAGAAGGTGCCCTCAATCCTCACAGTGCTTCTAAGTTAGATTTGGGGATAGGACTCCAACCGTGTTTATGGACTCATGTTGAAGCTTTATTGTTTAAGGCGCTCTTAAGGAATTCTTGTTTGTTGAACATGTCCAAAGGACTTTGGATGACTTTTGTGGATATATCCTTTATATATTCGATGCACATTGGTGTTGATCCTTTCCGTTTGTTGTTTCACAGTTCGACTTTTCGATGAGTCATTTACACTTCGTTTACACTTCCTCAGTATTCTCTTGAATTATGATTCTGCGCATAAGAAAGGTGGCGTGAAGCAGATGGCCGCTGTAGCAGCTGTTGGAGCTGTTGGTGGTGCGATCGCTTCGGCACCCAGAAGCAAAAGAACCTTGAACGTTTGCACTTTATTCAAGCCGGGAGAAGAGTTAAAATGCGTTTGGGACTGCACACGCTAAATTTAGTTTTTTGCGGCACTTGTAAGCAGACTTGATATGTTTTGGTTCGTTTGGCCAAGATGTGTTTCATATGTTTCATATTGAAGTTCTTTGCTTGTTGTTTTGGCACAACCGAGATATTGCTTACAGTACACAAATGCGCTGTCGATGGCTGTCACCCCTAAGGTTTTAATGGCTCTCACCCCCTAAGGTTTCTGAGGATAAAAAACATCCAGAAACTTCTCGGGTTCTGAAGAGGAAATCTGAGTTTCAAAGGTGTCACTGTTGGGAGCTGCTGGGTTCACATCAGTCTTGCTTTGAACAGCGAACCTCTACACCTTCAAGGTGCCATGCACCTTGCATTGGGGATAGCCTAAAACCCTGCCCTGTTTCTCATTGTTTGGCATAGCTTGAGCCGAGGTCTTGGGAGGTGCTTTGGGCCTGGCCACAGTAGGTACGCATGGGGCTTCAACTTTTAGACTGTTTCTCGAAGACTCAAAGTAAGTTTCGAACTGTCTTCGAGTCATGCCAGATTCTGAGAATTGTCAGCTCACTGCCTTCCAGATTCCAAGATTGAAGGAACACTACATGTCCATGGGTTTCAAGAAGATGTTGAGAAGCATTGCATCCAAACATTCAAGATTAAGTTATTCATTCGGTTTAGTTCCGTGTCACTGGCAGGTGCTGTGGGAGGTGCTGCAGCCGCAGGGCAGCTTAAGGGGCCTGTGGAATCACAAATGGGAGGTTTTGTGATTGACATCAACAAAGGACAAGTTCGCAAACCTGTCATCGTATCTATCTAAAGTAAAAGCAGGTTCAAGAAAAAAGTAATACATTCTATGTTCTTACTTAAAAGCGCCGTAAGGATGACACATAAACATGACGGAACATGCTCCGTCGCATGATGGATAACACCTTTAAATGCTGCTCCAAGGCCGGTGTGGCTGCCACCCGCTCTGATGCGGCCTGGGCCCAAGGACTGTGAGACCTGCGCGATTTGGACTTCATTTGGTGATTTGGACTTGTGACTTGCCCGCACATTTCTCATAAGAAGATGAACTGAGCACCTTCCTGACATTGCAGTAAGAGGGCGGAAGCCTGCGTATCCGACAGCCATGCTTGCTATGCTGGTGCCGCCTGGCTCGCCTGAATGCTGGGAACGACAGGTCGGTGATGCAGCGAGGGGCGTCGGAGCCCTGACATTGAAGGGCTACGACAAGGCCAGACGACCTAATTTTGCAGCTTTCCGAAGATTTCAAGTGAATTCAAATCATCGTTGCTGTCACAACTCCACGGCCTGTATTTCACGGCCAAGTGTAATCCATTCCTAAATAATTAGAGAGGGAGGGAGAATTGAAAGAATGCAGGAGCCTTTGCCATATTACTTGATCTTTGTGCAAGCTTAGGCCAAAATCCATTTGTAGATAAACTGTAGATGTGGTGAACGAAGCCAAAGTTTCACAATTTGCGGTGCTTGTTTATAAACAGATGTGTGACAGAGTGTGTATGGGGGTTGTACACCGGTTTCCTCCCAAAAGTTGGCTAATGAGAAGAGTGTGAAACTTCGAAGTTCCATTAAGTTCCCAAGTTGAAGGTGCTGATCAAACACATAGGAAGGTCAAGGTTACAAGGTCAGAGGATGAGAAGTGACGACACGGATTGAGGCCAGAGAGTTGGACCGTGAACACGATATCTCGGGCAAAATGATGCAAGCCGGCTCCAAGGCCGAACAGTGACACAATCCATAGACTGAGGATGTCAGAGGATAGATAAGACAGATTGGTCCATCCTTGACAGTCTGGAAGCAAAGAGGATATATATATATATGTGGATATATTATTTTATATAGCTCTCAAGTTGTTTTGCCTTCCCAGAGGCAGTCAGCACTGCCAGCGCCATCAACGAACAGTATGGCATTACTGACAAGGCCACTTAGCAGCCACCTTTGTGGAAGTCTCATTGCTTGTTGCCAATTTCATGAGCCACTCTTGATAGCTACCAACTTGGACCCCAAGTGAAGAGCAAAAATAACAATTATAGGACCGGATAACCCCACATGTGAACAACTTCGAAAGATTGAGGCTGCAGGGGTAAAGTGCGGAAGAGTGAGCGTGGGGAAGAGACAGGCGAGACAGATATAAGGCGTGAGGGTCTCTGTGTGTACGTGAGGTGTGTGTTTGTGTGTATGCGCTTGTTCGTCAGTGTGTATCAGTGTGTGGGTGGATGTATGCTGCTTGGCGCTTGTACTAAAGTTGTACTAGAAAGTCGCCAGTTCTCATCTTCCAGCTCCCCAGATACTCCGCGTACTAAAGTTGTACTACAAAGTCGCCAGTTCTCAGCTTCCAGCTCCACAGATTGCTCCGCGTACTAAAGTTGTACTACAAAGTCGCCAGTTCTCATCTTCCAGCTCCACAGATTGCTCCGCGTACTAAAGTTGTACTACAAAGTCGCCAGTTCTCATCTTCCAGCTCCGCAGATACTCCGCGTACTTAAAGTTGTACTACAAAGTCGCCAGTTCTCATCTTCCAGTTGTACTACAAAGTCGCCAGTTCTCAGCTTCCAGCTCCACAGATGCTGCGTGCCTGGCACGAAATCTGCGCATGGAGGTTCACAAAGTGCTGTGCCTGCCACGAAATCTGCACATGGAGGTTCACAAAGTGCTGTGCCTGCCACGAAATCTGCGCATGGAGGTTCACAAAG
>CAXAMN010026517.1:495946-512114 GCA_963970005.1 Durusdinium trenchii
CCAGACGACGCCAGACGACGCCAGGGCGTACATCCGACCCCTTGGCATCCGACCCCTTGGCAAGCAGCGGGCGTGTTGGAGATGTTGTGTGAGTGATGTTGTGTGTGGGATGTTGTGTGAGTGATGTTGTGTGTGTGAGATGTTGTTGTGAGAGACGTTGTGTGAGTGATGTTGTATGCGAGACGTTGTGTGTGGGATGTTGTGTGAGTGATGTTGTGTGCGAGATGTTGTTGTGAGAGATGTTGTGTGAGTGATGTTGTGTGCGAGACGTTGTGTGTGGGATGTTGTCTGAGTGATGTTGTTGTGAGAGATGTTGTAGTTAGAGAGGAGGAAGGAGGAAGGAGGAGGACGAGCGAGGAGGTGCAGCAAAAAAAACAAGAACCCCACACAACAATGTGGGGAACAAATGGCTGTGAATGTTGTGGGCGCGCTGCACTGCAGCGACTTCAAGGATCTTCAAGGCGTGTAGAGTCAAGTAGCATGTCAGAACATGTCAGAACTATACAACTGGTCATGCCAAGATATGCCAAGCAATTAGGATTTGCAGAGCTGCAGGTTCCTCACACGTTTGTCAGCTCGCCAGCTCGCTGAGGTCTCCAAAGGAGTCCATGCAGCGATTGCGAAGGCAGATGTGAGGTGTCCAGGAACTGTCAAGCAAAATATATAGTCAACAAGTTACTTTCTGGACGCCATAAAAGTGGGAAAAAAGAAAACGACGAGGATTCTGTTTTGACCCTAGCCAGAGTCCGGAAGTATTGAGCCCCAATGTTCAGCTAAGATGGATTCAAAAGTGATTTTAGATAGAGGCGCTGGTACCAAGACGTGTGTTGCAAATATGGGCTAATGCCATGACCTTGAAGTCCCTGACTTGAGATCACCTGGCAAGGCGCAGGAAGTCGAGGAAAAGCACCATGTCACTTCAAAGGTGCTGGGGGACGTTGCAGTGCCAGTCCATTTGAACATCAAATGCCGAGGGAGGGTTTCTTAGTGTTGGCGTTGAAATCTCACAGCGCAGGTGGCTTCTGGTGTGGCCTTTGGGTTCTCCAAGGCAGCCGAAGGCTTTGACAAGCTCACAGAGGCCCATGGAACAGAGTTCCTGCTTCACCTTTTTCCAGTCTCCAAACGTCATGGTTTAGAGACTGCATGATCTCAGCAGATGGCACGCCTTTTTGTGAACAGTTTTCGGGTTGAAATGGGTGGAGGCAGCCTCCAGTCGTCGTGGATCTCGCCTCACCGACAGCGCACCCACACCTGGTCAAGGCGATAATTTTTGTGGGGGCCACAGTTTGCATGGGATCAATTAATTGTTTATCATTATCATTTTGTTTAGATTGCATTATATATGTCAAAAATCAAAAATTGTGGATTTGTGCGGGTGATTCAATAACATTGGAGGTGGTTCAACTTAATACAACAATAATATCTTTGACATTCTTTAAAGGAAAATATATTATATACATATATAATAGTGGCTGCACTAGCTAAATTAATCAGGGGTCACCCTGAGGTATCGATAAATTGTTTCCAATTAAGTGTTCAACTTTGAAGACAATACAATGTAGAGTCGGATGAGGAGAGAAATCCAGAATTATTTCGATGGAAGCTGAGCTACATGCAGGCGAGGAGACCCCACCCCAGATTAACGTGTTTTCCTAATTGGGGTCTGAAATTGAGTGAGAAGTGGATGCACATATATATATATATAACCACTGGATTAATTTATTGAGTCACTCTCTGACAATTGGTTGGTGAGTGACAATTGGTGGAGGTGCGGAGCGAGGAGGAGGAGCGAAGGAGGAGCGGATACCATATTAAAAACAAAACCCTACACGTCAATGTGGAGAAAAGGAATTATATTAGATTAGGATATATTAGATATTAATATGCTGGTCTCAATCAAATAAGTCAAATCGAATAAATCAAGATATATAAGAACAAATTTGTTAGAGTAAGATATATTAATATTGATTTTAATATATACGAAATATTTCGATTTATTTTATTTATTTAGGTTGTTGTTAAATTTATATTGTTTAAATAAATATATTTAATAATAATTAATAAATAGAAATTTGCTATTTAATATTTCTAAAATATTTACAAATTATGAATTAAATAATGAAAATATATACATTAATATTATATTATTTAAATCTAAATTATAATTCATTAAAAAAATTTAGTTATTCCGGTAAGAGATTCTATAATAGTATGTGTGAGGTCTATAAGTAAAAAGTCTAGAGATTTAGATGTATTGGGGTCTAGAGAGGTGATGAAGGTGGAGATCGTGGTGATGATGGCGGTGGTGGTGAGTGTGACTGTGAGTATGAGGGTTAGTGTGAGTGTTAGAGTGAGTGAGTGGGTGCGTGGGCGGGCGGGTGGGTGGGCGAGCGAGTGAGTGAATGAATGAATGCGTGGATGGATATTTTACCATCCCATAATCGAAAGGTGCCATAAAGAAAAAAGAATCTGCAAATATATATTAATTAGGATTAATGATAGCATTTTAGTACAAATTATAATTGTATATTATATATATATCCCGATTTTAATCCTAGGATTTTTAACATATTTTGATCTTTTAGAAGGCAAAAAAATAGATGTTTTTTGTATTGTATTTTAGTCCACGGAAATTACCTTAATTCCGAAGCATTTTATAAAAAGAATTTGTATTATTTAATGGATATAAAATAATATTGTATTTACGACGAAAATTATATATTTAGGCGGGGTAAATAGATTTATATTTCGGAATTCGACGATTATATTAGTATTATATGATTTATGAAAAATGCATTTCGGTAATTAAAAATAATATGATTGAAATAATATTTGTATATCGATGTTTAATCGTTTCGATTAAATATAGTTATTATGAAAAAAATATATTTAATTACAAAAATTCGAAATTATATATATTTATGGAATCGAAATATATATAAAATGATTGCGAGAAATTTAATTGTATTATAAATAATCGAAATTTAATCGTTTATGGTCGTATATTTTAATATATTTAATATTTATTATTATATATTTATATAGTTTAAATAATTATTATAATTTTTTTTAATGAATTGAATTGAAAGGTTGTTTTTTACATTTATTATCTATTATATTATTTATATAATAATTGATTAATGTTATTTTTTGTTGGATCCTTATTTTTCGTGAAAAAACAAAACAACAAATATTTGTTATAATGGATTTCTATTGGGCCATTCCCTTTATGCAACAGACCTCTCTCTACATTGTGGTTCCCAAAGCAGCGTGGTGGCTGCAGCATCCAGAAAGCGTGGCAAGGCGACCTCGGTGTGAGTCCAGGAAATTGCATGAGTATTCTTATATTCGAGAGCTGGGTAGCGCTCGAATTGGAGGTAAACATTGGGGCTGATCGGAGCATTGTCATACCAGGCTCCAATGAGAACCTGAAGAGTCTGTGCATCCGGTGGCAAATGCCTAAGAACTACGGGTATATGCAAACAACCTCTGTCTTCAATATTGACCTCAAAACGAGATTCCCAGCCATGGATTTGGGGCATGGAGGCAACGGTCTATTTTGCCAGCAGAATGCCCCTGAACCATCCGGCAAATTCCCCTGCGTCATGTTGCGCAGTGGCGGGGTGCGAAGCGAACCATTCGGTCAACAACTGTCCTAGGAAATCATCCCGGTAAAGATCAATTGTTTCTGTATATGAAAAGCTAAGAAGGCGTATCAAAAGCGGAGCCCATACATCCCACATTTCATGAACAGAATTAACCGTCATGGCCAAAGTCCAAAGCTGAACAGCTACCACATTATTCAAGTAACACGTGGCACCATTTGAATGCATCTTCGTCTGTCGGAGCCAGCGGATCACCCTTTCAGCCGTTGTGACAGGGTCACTGCAAGTGGCGACCTTTGGAGGCCAATTGGCCTGATGCGAACCAAGGCAAATTATGTGATTCCATTCCCTACGAGGCGCTGGATAAGGTTGTGCAGCTCGTTGGCCTCGCCGGATCGAAACGAGATTTCGAGCTTCCATGGCACGGCCTTCATTGCATCTTGCGGAAGGGCATCCTGCTTCAAGGGTCTCAGAGCCGCAAAACGATGCACCACATGAGGATTGGAGCTCAAGGTCTGAATCCGCTGGAGGATGGGGAATATCTCCTTGGAGCTAATGGCCTCGTGCTTGGTGGGTTTGAATATCGTGGCTTTTGCATTCCAGGCCAAGAATTGCGATTGAAGATCCGGTATGATCATTCCTTTCGTAATCAGGGAGGTCACCAATTCGTCGTCTTTTCGATCCAGTTGCAGCTTGCCCACCCTCGTGATCAATTCCTGGATGAAGGCCTGAAAGGGTCTGCCTGAAAGATTGAGTGATTTCTCCTGTCTGCTTCGAAAGGTTCCAAAGCCTAGATTTTTCCAACAGCAATGGCATCAAATTGCCCCGTCCACATTGGGCAAACAGGAGAAAGGATCTGTCCAGGTTCACGATATTGAGCTGGTCTTCGTGTCGAAGACATAGTCGGGCCATTATGTTCAACAAATCGGTGGAGCGACCAGAGCCGGTCGACCCAGAATCCCAGGAGTCTGAGTGGTTCCTGTGCTGTGCCCGGCCATTGGGATTGCGTTCCCCTGATGGGGATTTGGTCCGGGATCGTTTTCGGAATTGCTCGCCACAGGCGGCCAGCAAGTCCGCGTACGATTGGTGTTCGACCATCATCTCCAGGTCGTCCGTTATGTGTCAAGGTTAAATGGTCGATCCACAAATACCAGTCAGCCGACAGAGCCGAAACTAGATGGGTCAAAATATCAACCAAGATTACATATTGAATCCATTCCGTATATTAAGGTCCATGCCCAATGCACTAAAACAAAATGCTCAAGATCAACAAGGAATCAGAAGATCTAATTAGCCGTGAAATAGGTTGGCGACAATTCACAAATATAGGTATTCCATCGGACCGATATCACGTATCATCGAATATGGAAATTTTAATGCAAAGGACGTCGTTTTATTCAAATAATGAACGAATATCAAATCCGATGTCCACAGCAATTCATGAAATTTGGCAATCATCAATCAATAGTTGTATTTCGAGTGGCATCAATCCACAAGGAATTTCAATTAGAGTGAAGTGCTAAATCGATATGCTATCAAGCACCTCAAGACAGAATTCGATCGATGGCACGACCGCATCGTAATGTCGATTCGAAAGCCATCGGTAAAACAAAATTAGACGAGATATAATACGAAAATGGGTCTCTAAAGCAAAGTCCATCGTGAAAATATTGTAACAATATTTATATGCAAATTCCCGATAATTAATTATATTCAAGTGCAAAAAAAAATATCGATAAATGATCAACCTAATAATTTTTCCGAATATATACCCAAAGAGCCTCACGACCAACCTATATATAATAAATCGTAAAATATATATCTTTGCCATTTCAAAATATATAATAATAAATATATCCAATATATTACGAAATATCAAGGGTATTTTCGAACGAATCAATTCAAATAATTCAATATCCATAACCATTTCAATATCAAATCAATTCTTTCTATATATATTAAAATTCCTATATTTCTATATAGTATTTTATTGTAAAATTAAATATATCCAATTCAAAATATAAAATATATAAATCAACAATAATAATTCAAATCGAATTATATAATATTCTATTCAAAGAAAATTCCATATTCAATAATATAATCATAATTATCAAATCAAATCAATAATCCAAATATATCAAAATTCATTATATAATTCTTAAATAGAATATAATTATTTAAAATAATTCAATTATCCACAACCTCTAAAAAAAAATATATATATATCGATATATCGTAAAAAAATAAATCTATATCTATTATCAATATCATATATAATAAATATTTATAGCATCGATATTCTGTAGTTTAGTTATATATATATATTAATATATTTTATTGATATATGATTTCTATTTTAAAGTTTGAAGCCATTGGAATCTGAGGAAACAGAATCTATACAATATCGATCAATATCGATGAATCCAATCAATTGAGGCAAGCACACACGAGTTGCTAATTCCGGATCATCTCTTCGTTTGTCTGGATGCCACTGTCGAAATAGCGTCCTTTGACATGCACAAAGCCCAACGAAATGATTTGAGATGCATGGCTGGTTGTCCTCAACAGCTTCTGGCGTTGAGCAGGCTCAATACTACTGTCCAACCTTGGTGAAAGTGGCTTGACTTTTGCAAGATCTGCTTAGCTTGCTTGGGGCCGCACTGCCCTTCAATTGCCTCAAGTACCTGTGACAAAAGCACTTCAAACGTTGTAACATCGAACATCTTTCAGGATAAACTAGGCTTCAGGCTTCAGGGTGGGCATCGCAACGATAAGTATTATTGTCGACTTCCTTTACTGTGGAGCACGAACCATCCAGTTCTAAAAGGAAATCTGGGTCAATGTGCTTTTGAAACTTGCTTGTTTGTTGGATTCTTGGGGGATTATCTCCAAAGGCCATCTTCAATGTCGGCCAGTTCTGTGGTCACCTGGAATTCACATTAACATCTTCAAACGATCGCCCGACTTTAATCCAACGTTGAAAGGTTGGCAAAACATGTCAAAACTTAGCAATGACAAAATTCAGTGCACGTGACTCACAGGATTCGTCAATATACTCGAATAGATTCTGTTGTGGATGGTCATACGGGTCATATTTGCTCGTTCAAACCAAACTGTGTGCATACCCAACCAGCCTCAAACAGGTTGGAGTCCTCACCAGCCTGAAGCAGCACAAAACTTCAAAGGGCATCAATGATTGGTTTTTCAAGCTGGCAAAAGTCTCCCTACACCCAGCTTGTAGATGCTACGTACTAATTCAAAGCAAAAGGTTTCTTGGTTTTGAGGGAAAACTAGGGACATATTCGCAAGCAAGGACATCTGCCTCCTCTCGGGCTGAGCGCCTCTTGGCAAAGCAGGGGATGTCCTGTGAGAATCAGTGAGAAAGCAATCTGCGTCACTATACATTATACAATTGATCTGAGGTCGTAAGTTGGCCTCATCTTCTCCAAATGTAGCACCGAAAAAGCGGTTGTAGCCAGAAGGTTCCTGGAGCATCATGGTGCTGCTGGTAGACCACTTGTTGCAAACGTCTGACTCAGTGCAGACTGCAGACCTTGTCCGTCCCACTGCCTTTTGAAAAGTCCGTTCGACTGAAACGTGCCTCAGGAATTCATTCTGAAGCGGACTTGCCGTCAAAGCTGCTGTCTGCCGGCTTTTAAATTCGACGGCATTCGCTAGAAGAAGCTTCGATAGCCAAAAACGCCAGTCGCTTGCTTGAGAAGCACTCTGAAGAGCCAACAGAGTTAGCTGGAGGTGGCTTTGGCGGAGGTCCTGGCACCAAGTAGCTGGAACACAAAAAGTTGGAGGGACGAGCTACCAGCCAGTGCATCAACGATGATATGGCAGGTGTTGCATAAGTTCAGCTTATATAATTCGGTTGCATGAAGGAAGTGCCTGCGCAGGACAAGCAGTGCGATGGCTTGACTATTTGTGTTCATTGTATGTTGCAGAAAAGCACCTTGTTGATCCTGGTTGACTCTCGGTCTTCAAGTCCCCACGAAGCTGCGGTCTCCTTGCCCCCACGAAGCCAGATCATCTGGTAGAGCACTCATCCTGGAAACTGCGTGGTTCAAGCTTACAGCCGTTGATAGGTCATGGAGGGTGTTTTGCTGTCTTTAGAACCTACATGAACCTACTACCAAACTTTGCGACTTTGCCCTTCATTCTGCCCTTCTTAGTGTTGCTGCGGAGTTGCCTTCTACGACTAGTCCTGCTACGAGTACCATTGTTCCCACCCAAGAGTGGCGGGCACAGAATATCACAGAATCACTCAGACAGCTCTCAGGATGTAGCTGTGACCTATGAAGCTTGATCACCCGCAAGGCGTCATACTTGTTCATAAGATACAGCCTGTCGATACATCATTGCTTCGGCAAGAAGATTTGGCAAATCAAACATCCAAGTTGGGTTCCCAACGTTCGTCTTAGTGGACAGTGTCCGTGCCTGAAATGCTGAATTGCTTTCATCAAAATCGGTCTCAATTTGAATCGGCCAAGTCGCTGGGGCAATTGAAGTGACTTTCCAAGAGGAGTTCCGCCTAAGAACTGGATGTGAGTCAAGGGATGGTCCAAAGATTGAAGGAACAAGTGATGCAAAGTAAATGTTGCGAGAAACAAAGAAAGCTCAACAAAGAAACAGAAGGTAGCGGGCTGAGATCGAGAGTCTTGAGCACTTGCAGTTCATCCAGTTTGTCTGGCAAATCATTGATGAGATTTGTCCTACAGCTTCGAGAGAACAGTTAGGTTTGTCAATATCTTTTCAGGTGCCCCCCTCCCGACGGTCCCCACCAACCCCGGAATCATTCTGGATTATTCAGCCTCCATGTCACACAGTAGGAAAAATATTTTCCTGGGGACCAAGTGAGTTTCTGGAAAATGTTGTTGGCATCTTGGTAGGAAACGACTTTCCAAGCATTTGCCAGTGTGTACCTCAGGCAACCAACGGATCACAAAGCTCTTCCAAAAAATAGTCTGAAAAGATTCGCGCAAAAAAAAGTACCTTGCCCTTGCCCTACTACCATCCACTACCTGGATTAGATACTGTAAGTATTCTGCTGCAATTGACCAGGTGACCCTTGTGCTGTTCTTTTTTGGGATACTCGACATGAACAAGGTTGTCGACTCGTCCTGAGCCCCAATGTTGTCAAGCAAGTCAACTTGCTAAGTCTCTTTGGTAAGCTGCTCCTAAGCCAGCACGGATACCACTGAAACTCCAAAGCCAACTGTTCAACATTCAGAAGCTGAGTCTCACGCAATTTGTTCTGACCAACCTCCAACCTGCGTTGAGTCGGCATGATGAAAATCGGCGTTGCTTGAGACGACGCTGGTCGCCAGGCCTTGCAAGGCGAGTCAAATCTCCAAGACCTGTCGCGTGCTGCAAGGTTTTTGCGTCGTAATGCGTTCTTTCCAACGCCCCCAAAATAGATAGAGAAGTGCATCCCACTTCTATTGAATGGGACCATATGGGACCCATAAGAATGAAAGTCCCTGAGCTTCCCACAATTTGTGTTTATTTCGGAGCTTGCCTCAACATCCCCTCTAATGCCTATTGAATCCTATTGATCGGATCAACTTAGTAGAGCATTGAACTACAATCACAGCTGGACAAGGAGAGGAACTTGGATCCAACAGTTGCCCGCAGCTTGGACGTAGAAATGCAGCTGAGCCACTCTCTGGAAGCTCCACAAGCAAGTTGTTTGAGAGATCCAGCCTCGGGTGGTTGCTGAACAGTGTACTATACTCTTCATTTCTGAAACGTTGTAAGTGAGCGACTCTGTGAGGCATTCCAATTTGCCGATGTTGGAAGGCAAGCCTCTGAGAATTCAGTTTGAAACTGGTGAATCAGTTTAATCAATTTATATATATAACAACAATATATAATCATATGTATAACCTGTTCAAATAAACAGATCAGGCCTGTCAATTTGTTACTGTACAGGTCCAGGAATTGCCTCGACTGGGACGTGGCACAGCTGTGTCTTTCAAGGGCTCTGAGAGTGCGACAGCTTCTTCAAGGAGCAAAGCTCTGCTGGGAACGCCTGGCAGTCTTCGCTGTGGAAGACGGCCGGACAAAGCTTAAGAGACAAATCATCACGTCAGTGCCTCAATCTCATTTCGTTTTGCTTTCAACTGTCGCATGGTGGTAAGGCCCTTTAAACCTTACACCGGCTCAAGGCTGGACATTCGTAGTAGTTGTGCTTTCGGGTGGAAGATGATATTGGTCTTGAGAAATCAAGCACTGGTACTATAATTTATACTATACAATCGCGTGCTTAAAAGAGAAAGAGTCATTGTGCTCCAGACTCGAAGGAATTGCCCGTAGTTGCAAATCAGAGAAATCTAGCCTGCACAGCGGAAACTGCTGACTCAATCACTTGGTGCCAGTGCCAAATGGAATGTGCTGGATGCTCATGTTCGCAGAAAAAATGTACTGGACGCCATGGCCGGACCGATTGAATTTCATAAAGTTAGGACATGCCTGTCATCCCAGGACTCTGAGAACAGGGCTCATCAGACTGCAGCTGCCTTAGCAAATCCTTCTTGTATCCGTCCTCAGCATTGGGCAAAGCACCTCCTACATTGTACATCATTGTGCATCATGATGTTTCATATGATAACATGATATGACATGCTCTGACTGCAAGCAGTAAAGACCATGTGATTCCAATATGCAGAAGAGATGGACTGCAGGACATATGCTGTTTCTGTTAAGGTCTTTACATCTTTCTCAGAACGAATGCGAAGATCTCGTAATTCACCAAACTTCAGAAGTGTAGCCAACCTTGGATGTCAACACCCTCAGAAGATATGGTTGCCAGCTGAAGATAGCTCTGCCTTGCACATCTGTGACTGCTTGGTGTGTCCTTTGGCTGAAGATCACACCAGAGGCTAGCTGCATTTCGCCGCTCAAGAATAGCAGGCCTGGACCTCTGCCAGACTCAGCCAAACGCAGGACTGACTGAGCTAGTGCCAACCGCAGAAAGAAACGGTACCTATAGTGATCTGGCCAAAGATTTGTGTGTCTGTGTGTCGTTGTCAAACAACTCAAGTCATGGGGGTTGCCAAGAAGAACGTGCTGCACGCGGAAGTAGCGGTTTTAGTACCATGTAGAAATGACACAGGCCCGAGAAGCGCCTCTTCTCTGACACAGACGTCAGCTCAGGGTTGTGTTGCAGGTCCAAGATTTGAAGCTTTTGCCTTGGAGATTGGAGGGGACACTATGTGACACCGGTTTAAGAATAAAGTATACGGATCGTTAATTTGGCCACTGCTTGAGTTATGTTCCCCTGTCATCCCCTGTTTGTCTTTGTCTTAGTCCTTGACAATCGAAATATGGGTGGCAATTCAGACAGCTGATTTTGCGCAAGGCCCAGGTCTTTCAAATTAATGAGCTCTCCTGCACCCAAGCGAGAATTATTCTCCTCCCTTCTGTGCAAGTGTTCTTCAGCTTCTGAGCCTATTCCACTTGGAAGCCATCGCAGTTCATTACCACCTGAGTAAGCCAGCAGATTGGTGTTGGGCACTGCTTGGCTCCTGATGCTGAAGCCTAAGGCAACTTGAACAATATTACATAGTTTGTTTCATTACTGTCATTGTTTTTCTCCCACATTTCCACTGCGGTAGGTCAAAACCTGGTCCACACCCACATGATATCTGTCTGGGTCTTATACTGTAGATCTCTGCTTGGCTAAGAATTGCCTTGCTTGTCTTGCTGCTTTCGAAGTAGCTGGCATCGAGTGATGTTAACGATGTGAGCTCGCAAACCTTAGGAGGACGAGCGAAGAAGGTGATTGGAAGCTTTGCCAGAACAAGCAAGCATCAAACAACTGCTTGACTTCGGCAAAGAAATAGAGGACAACAGATTGTTCAAACATCTTCAATCTGTATATATAACTTATTTATAACTAATCCCTTTGTTCATGGAGGATGGCAGCGCCCTGAGGCTCTAGCACTTTCTGGCAGTGCCTTGAAGTCGTTGTATCTGCAAACAGGTCGTTAACGCGGCTTCAGTCGTTGTTTCGTGGGAGGCATGCTGTTGTTTCCACAGCGTCATGAGTCCAAAAGATTGTTGTGCACCGCTTTTCACGCGCGTCATTCTGATCAGCTTGGCTAGCTTGGCTTTGTCCTTGAAAGCCAGAACTTTGTTGCACTAAATGGTTAAATTGTCTTTTGCTCCTGAGGAGGACACTTCAAAGGATGTCTTCCTGGAAATCCGCCAGCGATAGATTTATCTCCACGCGCGCGACATGATTGAGGCAGACTTGTATAGCTCTGCACAATTTGCTTCACTGCGAGAGCCTAGCACGATTCAGATTCAGGAAATGCAAGCTGAATTCGTCTGGCTCCAAGATTAGCAATCCGCTTGATAAGTATTTTGGAGTAGGCCCGCAATCCCCGCCGAGGTGAAGTCTAAGAATTACATGGAGAACATGGCATCAAAAGTCTCAATAATTCAAACAGGCGCGCCTGCACAGTCAAAGCGTCGTAGCCTGGGGCCCTTCAGGACATCATGCAAGTCGGACTGCGAAAATGTGCGAAGAACTTCCTGAGAGCACAAAAGCGTTTCAGGGTGTGCGAGGAATCGGACGTCGGAGGAATCGAAAATCGGGGACTGCAACTGATGTACTCTATAGAATTCAAAAAGCTTGTGAACTGTTCTAATTCTAGATTGTTCAGACAAGCGGCATAGTGGTGCTTCTCCATCTCCGATGCCACCACAGTGGAGCGCCTCATCAAGACACGCCGGCGTCCAACAGCTGTGCGAGCGCGTTGTGCTTTTCTTCCAATGATCAAACAAACAAACAAACATCGTCCCCCCCATTCTGGCCCAGGCACTGTGAACTCAAGGGCGGCAAATTGTTTTCATCAATACCCGCAAAGAGGCTTTCCCATTCAGACCTAAGAGTTGGCGCATTCCGGGCCATGCCGGAAGCTAGAAGCTAACCTGCCGGGTTCCCAGCCATGGTGTCAAGGGTGCATTTGGCAAGGGGCGCAATCCTCTGGCAACTAGCTGGTCATGCTGAAGCTTGGCATCCTCGTAGCCCTGCTTGATCCTGAACTAGGAATGGAAAGTGTTCAGAATATCTTACTTTGAAATTGGAAGCGTTTTAGGTTGTTTTAGCACCAAAGGAAAAGAATGGAAACTGAACGATCCAAGCTGCAGCTCTCGTTGGTGCTCCCACGGGTAAAGCACAAACACCTGCTAGCTGCTCTTCTCCAAAGAAGGAAAAATCAATTGTGAGGGAAACCCTTCCCGTCTGCGGTAGGACAAAGCTTCAAAAAGACCTAAAAATTCAGCAGCTCAGAAAGGATCTTTCATTCTCGTTCCATCAGCTGGGAACCGTACTTCGGTAGGCATGAAGCGATAAGGCTGAATATCAGCTATGCCCAGTGCAGGAGGAAACAATGTGGCCCACCAGGGGAAGCAAGTGACCTTGATGACCTCCAGTCGTGATGCTGGAGAATGATTGAAAGCCATCTGGAAATATCTTGATTCACTTCTCAAAGAGCATCCAAAGCAGCAAGAACTGAAGCAGTTTTCTGCAAGCCTCGTCCCACCGTTGACCAGGAGGAACGGAGTACATTGCTGAGAAACCACCATCAATGTAGTACTTTCCTGCGGATCATTGGACAAGCATTTTGCAAAAACATGCTATCACCGTTGCCGGTGAAGGCCCAAAAAGATCAAACAGGTGCAAACCAGGTGCCTTCGTAAATACCAGGTGTGCGGAAGAACGGCACGACCTGACACATGTTTTCACCCATGCCAAACTGGCAGGCTTGGGAATTGTGTTTGACACATGCTACACAGATATTCACAGGATGCAGGGGACATAACATGGAAATCAATGACTTGCTTTGCTCAGACATTTGTCAGTAAAGGAGAACCAATTAAGTTCAGGTGCGCTCATCGAAGAGAGCACCAAAGCCACCAGGTCCCGAAGTGTGTGAGGAGTTTCAATGCAGCAATGCCCAGGTGGAAAGCACTTTGTAACTCCTCTCATGCTATCTTTGCAAAGCTTCAGACTGAGGACTCCTCTTCAACCCTTGATAAACGTGCCATGCTGTGCCTATGTGGCACTGCTTTCTAGCAGCAAGCTCGGCCACATCTTCATCTGAGATTCCAATCTGCTTCCAGTGTTGCATGGTAAATTCCACCATGTCCTCGATTGCTCCAGAGAAAACACACAAAGTAAAAATGGCTGCACGATGCTGCGCGGCTTTCGGCATACTGCTTCTTGCTGGTTGAGGACCTCAAAGTCATGCCAGTAGATACCCTTCTTCAAAAATATTTGTTTCATGTGTAAGCCCAACCTGAGCGCTCAAGATTGCAATGACATGTCTGGCTGTTTTTGGAAACGAGTTCCTTTGCTCACCCTCAATGTTGAACAGGTTTGCCACCACAAACAAGCGGCATTGAAGTCTGCCTTGAAAAAAGGTACTGTATACTGACAGGATCTGGAAATGACTTCTGAGCATGCTGACCAGCAGCAATCATGGTTCAAGGGTTTGGGCGGGACACTTCTTACAGCAATCCATCAGATGTCATTGTCAAGCTTCACAAATTAGCATGCATCTTACTACAAGATACGACGACTACTACTACTACTAGTTTTTGTCATTTAATGAAATCAATGCAAAGCAACAGAAGGATCTGATACAAATCAATGCCCATGGCGAGTGCAAGAATTGTTGAGCAGCCTGGGAGGTCAAGTCAAAGATCTCACTTCAATGCATTTAATTTGGTGATTCGCAATCATCAGCCTATATATAGATAGTTTCCACCAGGAACCTCCACTGATTCCCGAGAGCTGCAGGTTCTCAACATAGAAATGGTCTCGTATGTATGTGACCTCGGCACAAGAGCGGATAGAAGCAGCTACTGGTCAAGGGCAAAGAAAATCTAGTTTCAATAAAACAGCAAACCTCGCGAAAAAAAAAATGATCATGATCGTTCGTTTGTTTGGTCCTTGGGCATCAACGTGTGCCACGTGGGAGTGGTCAACATGTGCCATGTGCCACGTGTTTCATACCATGTCTGACACTGAGAAGCACTTGCGCGCGGTTTTCAAGGGAGCCTTGCCAAGCGGCGATGCCATGAAAATAGCCTAGGAGAAGGCCAGATCCAGAGAAGGCCATGAAGGGTTTCTTCTCCTCATGCTTGGCGAAAGACCCGGAGCAAAGCAAGTTGCATCCCATCTCTTAAAGTGCTGAGCCTACATCTGCATTCAAGCGCAAGTGGTTGCACCAGTTGCAAGCAGGTGTCGGGCTGCAAGGATCTTGGGATGCAGGAACTCCTCAATCTCCGCTGCAAGCTATACCTTGGTGGTGAGAATGAGTCAAACAAAAAATAAACGCACAAAAGTCTAGATTATTCGAAGCAAACCAAATAATTCAAGTGATCTTTGAGTTGCTAAATACTGAAACCAAGTTGTTGAACAAGAGTAATAATTGAACCCATAGATTGAACTATTTGTGAAATTTAAATGGTGTTTGTTACTTTGTTCAGGGTAGTGATCAACTGACTGGCTGCTCAGCTATATAATATATAATTAATAATTACATTGAATTGAATAAACGAAAAATAACCTCAAACAAAGGTGACAGTTTTCCGTAAAAGAGCTTTCCAACTAGAGTCTGGCGCCTGCTGACTTCAGTGATACTCAGAACTCATCTCTCACGTGCCGGGATATCAACTGCAAAATCTGTGAGAATTGGTGTTCGGGCTCAGATATTGAAGAGGTATGCTGGAGCTTTGATGATCTTCAATATGAACTAGCTTACATGATCTTACGTCGGTCAGGGAGCGGACCGTCATGTGCGCTTAAAGCTATCGTTTTCCAAAGACGTGGCCAGCACCAAATTCCCGCATAAGGATAAGGATCATGTTTGTAGAGAAAAGCTACGCTAGGCAAACCAGGTGAGGGTCTGAATCTAAGAGCATGTGTTCCTCATGTGAACTGTCACGTGGCCGTGGTTCTTTTCTTAAAAGAAACGAAATTATCATCCAAAAGCTCTAGGAACCAAATGAATAGGCGAACACTTCTTCAAGGGCGGGGGGAGCTTCCTTGAAGCGTGAGCTATCCTGCGTCCTAATACCTTCGATCGTGTTTACTAGTACTGTGCCTAATAGACTAATAATCCGCCGACCCCGGCCTATAGCCAAAGCCTAGGCGGGGAGGCGCCTGGGACACCGCAGTGTGAAGCAGCTGGCCAAGCCTAGCAGAACCCTTCCAAGCACTTCCAAAGGCCTGTCCGAGGCCTCGCCAGCTGGCAGGCCTGCTGCGGCCTCTCTGTGGCCTGTCCGAGGCCTGCCTCCTCTCTCGGCAGGCCTGTTGCGGCCTCTCTGTGGCCTGTCCGAAGCCTGCCTCCTCTCTTCTTATGGGCTTCCGAAGGCGACGTTAGGCATTTTGGACCGCCTTCAAACCCTCCTCGGCAGCTGGCAGGCCTGTTGCGGCCTCTCTGTGGCCTGTCCGAAGCCTGCCTCCTCTCTTCTTATGGGCTTCCGAAGGCAACGTGAGGCATTTTGGACCGCCTTCAAACCCTCCTCGGCAGCTGGCA
>CAXAMN010026517.1:514095-541006 GCA_963970005.1 Durusdinium trenchii
TTTGTGGGCTTTAGCACAGGCCACAGTTAGCCTGTCCGAGGCCACGCCTAAGGCTAGAACACCCATCTTCTTTCCGCAGACGGGCAACCACCGGAACGACACTAACGCCTTCAGTTACACATGCTACACTCCTCTTGAAAAGGGGTCGGCGGCACCCGGGCGAAGCCCTTACAATAATAGAGCTACTAACTAGTAGCCTTTACCGACCTCTTCCTATAGCGGCGTACCCCCCTGCTAAAAATTAAGAAACAGAGCGAAATCCACACACCCGTGCGGCCTATGCGGAGCAAGACTCACTATGCGCGCCAAAAGCAACCACAGGATTGAGCGTGAAAGCTTCGACAGACCTCGAGAGCGTCGTGGGGAGCCGGAGGCTGCCGGAGAGCATCTCGATGCGTCCTTGCTCCTAGTAGCGATGCCCTTTGCTCCGTTCGTAGCGTTCTCTTGCTCCTAGTAGTAAGGCCAGGAGCCCCTAGTAGCGTCCTTGCTCCTAGTAGCGATGCCAGTCGCTAGTAGCGATGCCCTTGAGTTAATGCAGTTGCTTCGTTGCTTCTTGGGCACTTTGAAGCCGCCTTCCACTTCGCAAAGGGAGCAATTCCATGGTGCCAAGGCCCGTGATACAGAAGATCTTGCAAACGAGGTAGCTTTGCAAAAGGGGCTCAGCTGTGGCTCTTTGCCCCTGTTAACCAGCGGAAGCGGGTGGAAACCGTTGTCACCGGTGGCGACCTTGTGTATGATTTTTTTCAGCTGCTGCACTTCTTCGTGTCTTGTTGTCTCTCTGTACCAAATGGCTGAGGAGAGAGAAGGCTTGAAGGTTCACAAATGCCTGGCTGGTTCAGCGCTTTTGCGACACAAGAATGTCAAGCACTGTCCCAGCCTGACATCGAGCTCTTTCAGCTTGCTCAACTTGCCAATGTTCGGTGGCAAGTCCTTTGAAGTGCTGTCAATGCGGCAGCACAAACCTATCGAAAATGGCATGTGCCTGCAGCACCTGCTGCAAAAAAATGCCCTCATACCGGGGCCCCGGTATCCCTCCCTCTACATGTCAGCAAATGAAAGGCTGTCTTCTGCTGGAGCGTGCAGAGAGCTGTTGCTTCTCCACAAATCACACGCTAGCTAGGTCTACAAAACATCCGCATAGAAGATCATAGAAGGGCAACTGTCATCCCTATCAAGGAGATCGCATGACTGACTACAGATTCGGTCTTACACTTCTCCTTTAGCTTGTTGTTGTGCACATACAAGATCTCCAGACCTGCATGGCACATTAAGTCGAGTTAGGCTGAACCATGGTGAACCTCACCAGTGTCAACAATAGCTTCGTCTTCCAACAAAATTCGTTTCAGAGTCCTAGGCTCTCCAAGTACACCACGGACTCTGGGAGAACCTCAAGGGCATTGTTTGACACCTCAGCCGTCGAGACGCAATCGTCAATCACCCTGGAGCCATTCTACAGTAGCATCTTAGAGCCCGGCATCAAGCCTAGATGCGAGAGCGAAAGCGATGTGGGCGAGCAGTTGGTGTACAACCCCACGGTGAACCCCCAGAGAAAAACGCACAGTGTCCGTTCAAGTCTTGAGTGAGTATTCACAAGGGAAATTAAGTTGGCAAGGACGCTATTAGGTTGGAGGCTACTACCAGGAACAAAAAGCTACTAGGAAGATCTCTACAGACCTTCACCCGCTTTGTGACCTCACCCACAGCGACTACCTCCACAACTGTTGCTACAGATACGTCGCTCGCTTCCGCAGAAAACAACTCTAGTACTGTAGCTTCTTGCTCCTAGTAAGAAGGCCAGGAGCCCCTAGTAGCGTCCTTGCTCCTAGTAGCGATGCCAGGAGCCCCTAGTAGCTTCTTGCTCCTGGTAGTAATGGCCTCCAACTTGATGGCCTCCACCTCGTAGCTTCTTGCTACTACACTGACTAGAAATGTCGGCAAAACTTCCATTTGGTCAGGGGAGCACTCATTTTCTCTACGAGTACGAGGAACACGACCAAGGCGGAGGGAGGCGCGGGAGAGGATTAGGAGGGAGTGGAACATCACCCTTTTTTTCATCCCTCAACGGTAATCATCATACATGCACCATACATCACCATACCATGCTATACTATACTGGCAAGCCTGCAGCATCCATTCGACTGGTTGCATTCACCGGCCTCTGCAATCGTGTCAAGCGTCCGATCTGAGCTGGGAGAGAATCTCCCGCGAGGCTATTTCCTGCCTCAGCACTCTTGCAAGTTGCCAAGGACGGGATCTGCCTTTACTGTCCCGAGTCCAGACTTGATCAGACTTGAATGCGTGCAACTACTTTCACCATGGTAACACCGGTCACAGGTCTGGCTTAGTTGGACTGGTCGCCTGCTGGGTCAGTCCAGAACACCTAAAGTGTTGGGTCAGCTGAGGCTCAAGACTAAGGCACTGGCCACACTGAGCTTTACCAACCGTCGAAGCTTTGGAAGATGAGGCCTCACCAGTGCATGTCAGCTCGTGGCTATCCTGAAACACAGGAAAACGAAACCAAACGCTATTCACTGGGAAGTTGACACATAGGAGAGCTTGTTGTAGCTGAGGTCTAACCTCGAAACAAAACCCTTTGCCAATAAACATGGAGACACAACGCACACCTGATTTGTTTGCCTTTTTGTTTTTTCCTTTTGCGTCCTTGAGGACCGCTTTGGTCAACAAAGCGTTCACAATATCTAGAATTACTATATAATATGTTATGTTATGTTTGCCCCTAGCTGTGGGCTTTGATTGTCCCTTTTTCTTAACACTTAGACCTTGCTGCGTTCTTTCCTTGCTCCCTGACTTTCTTTATCGTTCTTTTCTATTGAAGCCTTCTTCAAATTGGGCTTAGTGAGACTCTGGCTCTTCCAGCTGCTGAAGTTCTCCAATGCTCCGAGGCAGCCGATCCAACCTCAAAGCTGATCCAAGTTTTTCGGAGGATTACTGTAATGGGCCTTGAGTTACCTATCCGAGGGAACCTACTAGGCCCATAAAATATCAACTGTCAAGTGTCATTACTGTACCAAATAGACTAATTACTTCTGGGAACTGCATCGGTACCAAAACTGTTCAATCGAAGAAACTGGAATCTTCCACTGCATCCCATCAATCTTTGCAACGACACAGTCCGGCACACTGCTGCAATTAGACCGATTCCACCGAAATTTGGCATCGTGCTCGTTGTTTGACAGGTTCAGTTCCTGCAGTTGTTGCAGTTGGCCTGACATATGATGCGTTGCGACAACTGTCTATCGTGGAATGTGTTTTTTCTCCACATCCTGGTCATGCAATAATAAGCCAGTTAGACCAAAGCTGTCTGGCAGGAAGGTGAGCCGATTGTCAGAGAGGCACACCCCTGCACTGTCACAAATGTTCTGACAGGTGTCCCCTATTTGGTGCTGAGTGCAAATGTAGCATTTCAACAGACACCTTGCAGCACTTCCAAGAGGCCAAAACTTTCGGGCAACGCGGTCAAGCCTTAGGACAAACCACTTCAACATGTATGTGATTATATGGGATTCCGAAGAATTCACCGATAGCGTTGACAAGTACTGATCCTGTTTTGCCTCTACAAAAATTGTTCTCAAGTTTTGCAGAATGTTCCACGCAAATAAAGGCACAGAACCTATCAATCACTGCAGCACATTGGTCAGTGGAAAACGTTGCCATTGGAGCTGTCGTCTGGTACTGTTGATGCGAACTCTTCCTTCTTGCATGCGCGTTGAAACCATTCACTTCCTACAGCACCCCACTTCCATCGTTGAAAGTTCACAATGTGGCAGCATCGCACCATCCAGCTGCATAGTGTTTGTGTGTGTGCGTATGTATCGCACAGTGATGTGTGTGTGGTCACACTCTGTACTCAGTGCAGCAGGGGACCACGCAGGGTACATCGTCGCCTGGTCAGCGAAGCTGGCGATGTATCAGTGAAACGCCATTTCCACGTACCTGCTTTTGTTTGTGGAGTTGACAAGCTGTTACCCAACTCTTCCGAACAAGGGACCGAGTCACTCTTTGTTAAACATTTCTTTTGCGCTGACTTCTCGCCATACCGTTGTGCAAGTCAAGGTCTAATTGCTGTAAGGTCAAGGGCTAGTGCAGCGGCGAATCAATACTGAAGTTTATGTTCATTCAGTTGAACTATATATCTGAGTGTGTGTCAAGCCCTGATCCTATCCTTCACTGCTGGCTTAATTCACATCGAACTATTTAAGTGTACAGTCCTGCAGGGGGGCAAAGGGATCTCCAGTTGTGGCCTCTGCCAACGACGCTCCACACTGAACGATCAGGTAAACGTACCTGCAAAGGTGGTGCATGTGGCGCGCATTATAAGTCGCAGCTGGTGACCCTCTCTCCATTCTTTTTGCTTGAACCGTTGTCTAAGCCTAAGCTTTTTGCTCCACTCTTCCGTAAAGGGCGAATGTGAGCGTTCAAACACTACCGTTTGGCCGACTCTTCACCTTGCCGTTCCTTCAGCCAAGGTCTATTTGCAGTCATGTAAAGTCCTGAAGCTCTGCCAACGACGCTCCACACTGGACGATCACGTAAACGTACCTGCAAACGTGGCACCTGGGCGCATTATAACTCGCAGCTGGTGACCCTCTCTCCATTCTGTTTGATGAACTGTTGTCCAAGCTTCTTACTCCACTCTTCCGTAAAGGGCGAAAGCGTTCAAACAATACGGTTTGGCCAACTCTTCACCTTGCCGTTCCTTCAGCCAAGGTCTATTGCAGTCATGTAAAGTGCTACTGCATCAGGGCTACCAAAGCTGACTCTTGCTCTTGCAAGCTCTATATCTAAGTGTGTGTGTGCGTGCACGCGAGCGCACGCGCCTAGTAGTTTGGTCCCTTTCCTTGACAACACGTCACGTTGTGGCCAGTAGCAACACCACAGTTCTGAGATGCATACCTTCAGCACGGAGATCCAGGATTGCGAAGTCTGCCAAGTCCTCACGCAGCTGCGCAATGGTCACTGGTCACAATGGGAGGACGGTGAAAAGAACTTGCACCCCGCGAAGAACAAGAAGTATGACGCAACGCTCCTTAAAGTGCCTGGCCCAAAGAATGCAAAACTCCCTCCAGAACTATCTGTCCTCCACTGATTCTTTGCCCTTGCTAGCAGGTCTGACCATTTGACGGGTTCAGTTCCAGCGCCGGTGTTCCACGCGTTTGCGCTGTTCAGGTTTCTTTTGGGCCGGAGCGCAGGAGAACGCACTAGACCGCACAAGGTTGTTCTTTCCAGGACACGAAACGCCGAATTTGATGCGCTCAACATCCATTCGGCTTTGAGTTTGGGTTGGCTCATGACCATCACTACGACCTATCGGTTTTAGTTCCCCGGTGGGTCCGGTGAATAACCGCAAAGCTTGGGATGAAGACTTTTCGGCTTTTCAGGATCCTCACAAGATTGAGGCCTTTTGTGACAAGCTCAAGACTTTGCCTTGCTGCGCCGGGAACTAATACGCATCAGCACGCTGCCTGGCTTGAAGCCAAAATTCTCGAGTTAGCGCATCAGGTCTTTGGTTGTCAAAAAGGTCAAACCTAGTTGAAGCAGAGGGATCTGAGAAACGCAAAAAATTCGTGGGGTCGGTCGGCTTGCTAAGAAAGAATAAGTTGAGACCTCGGCCCTTGCATCCTGCTGACGGATACATTTGTTCTGCAGTAGAGCTACGAGAGGTATTGCTCCAGCAATTCTGAGAAGTTGAAGTAGGGCGTGGTTGTAGCATGTACTTGAGATGGTGCAGACACCGAGTGGAAACACGACATGGAAACGCTGGACCGAAACCAATGTCGGTAGTAATGGCCGAAGTCTATCAAAGTCCTTGGCTGGACTTCACTTTGACTTCCTTCATCGTCAAGGAGAAACCCGGGAAGAAGCGTGGCAAAGCGACACCCCGAAACAATTATTAGCATAGCCGATAGTCTTCCTTGATGGCCTGGCATTCTTTGCGCAGGAAGAAGGCAACGAAGAGCGTCTGAGTTAAATACCCGTTGAGGAGCTTGTGGCCGCTTTTGCGAGAAGGGGTCCTTAAAGCCACTTGCGATGCGCAGACCGCAGACCGAAGTAGTTTTCCAAGCGCGCGGTAGTGACATTAGACTAGATCTTTCCGGCAGGGGGGGGAGCGCATTGACACGCAGTCTAAAACCTTCATCATCACTGAGAACGCTGCAGTGAAACTTAGACTTGGAAGAGCCTACCAGCATTGGGGTACCACGTTGCAGGAGAACCGAGCAGTTGACATTGACCGCGCCGCCAGGCAAGCCCATAGGCCATAGTAGGCCCGCGTGTGAAAAGGTTACACAGTCGCCCAGAAGCCACACTCTCAAAGTCAAGAGATGGATCTTCCAGGCGTTGACCATGCCAAGGTTGCTCTATGCGCATGTGTGGGTAAGAGAAATGTGTGCGCGTGTAGGCATAGTGATGCGTTTGAGAAATGGAGCCAAGGCAGTCGGAAGGTTGTCACGCCATTGCTCAAAAAGGCAGATGCGCGGGGGCCCGCAGTATAAATAGGCTCATTGTCGACCAGCTTTTCAGCCTTGCGCATTAAGGCGCCAAAGCAACCTGTTGCCGCGCAGCGGTTGAAATGCTTTGGCACGTTACTGCAACAAGGGCCTTTGTCCATGCGGCGGTTACTACACGCAGCACATGCTTGGGTTAAGGCCTTGCAGGCGTGCGAAGATACAATACTTGGGTAGCGCAAGTCTTGCTCGCAAAGGAGACTGGCTTTGTTTGGGGTAGGCAAGGCGCCACCTGGCAGTGGTCCGCCTCCTCCAGAAGTATGGACTTGCTCGCGCTATGCCATTACTTTTGACAGCAGCGAGCACTCGTCATACGCGCACACACAAAGCGCATGGATACCGCATCTCTTGTTTGTCGTGAGGAGTATCACCAGCGCAGGAGGTTTCTTTCCCGTATCACCACTAGCAAGGATGCGCACAGGTGTTGGGGGAGCTCCTTCCGATGTTCATTTCCAGTCAACAGGTGGAACAGAGGCTGGGCTGATCGAAAAAGAAGTAGCTAGCTTTGGAGAAGGGGGAGTGCTTTATTGCAGCACCGGCTTGTGCTTGGAACGGCAGACAGGAGACCTGATGGCCTTTTCAAAATCAGCGCCTTTCGGTCTAAAGAGTCATGGTAGGAGCGATTGTAGGAGCAGCGGGAGCGTCTTGCTTTCAATGCTTGACTAAAAAACAACAGGGTCAAGTTACAGCTGGTTGGCAGTCTTGCTGCTTTTATGTTTGAGACCTTGGGAATTTTGGCCGTGACAGGGGGACGCGGTTTCTTCGAACATCCGCAGTTCCTGCTGTGGGTTGCCAGATCACCCGCCGAAGCTTTGCAGGGCACAGACTTGACTGGGGAGTTTCGTAGCCAGATGCAAGGGTTAGTTTAATCCAGAGGAGTTGAATCGACTGGTTGCGACGGTGATCGTCCAAAACGCTATCAAACTCTGCGCAAGAAGAAGCGAGCCGCGGCGTTGCTAAAATCCTCTTGAGGAGCAGCTGCCGAGTTTGATCACGAAGTGGTCCAATCATGAAATGGAAATGGACACAACTCAACATTACATGCGCCTGACCTTTCTAATGCCCACCAACAACATGTCCCAACATGTTCCCAAAGTTGATGGGAGCAATGTCCCAGTCGCTGACACCTTCAAGCCTTCCAATTCTTGCTCTCTGTCACACCATCACAGCGCAAGAACATTGAAACAGGGAAAAACCGCCCTCAATTACTCGAAGACGTGATCAATGATATTCAGATTCAGTGATATTGTGGGCTGCAAGCGATGCAAGGAAAGCCGCGCGCGATCCCTCGCAACAAGGATGAGGAGACCAAACAGCGCAAAGACTTTGAAAGTCATCAGAACATAGGGTGGCTCCTTGCCTGCTGCTCTGTGCTTTTATACACACCTAAATGCCGGAGGGGTGGGGGTAGTTGCTTCCAGATGCATGAAGCAACAACTCGCTCATTTCACTTGGCCCAACTCATGGTTCCACCACCTCCAGTCATCACGCGATCTCTGACCCTTGCAACCGCCACCAGAAGAGTGCCAAGCCGGGCCAAGCCCTACATTTGGAAGCGAGAACAGTCACTTCACTTCGGTTGCTTGCGCTTCTTTTCCATCATCTGCGTCCACCAGACTGGTGAAAAGCACCCACTAATCCGAATGCGATGGCTTTGCAGAGATCCAGGGGCCTCTTCGCATGGATATGGCGGTCGTATTATATAACTCCACCAAGTCGGGACTCAAACGGTCCCCCACCAGCTCACCATCAGCGAGAACGCCACAGCATCAAGGTACAGAGGAGCAAGCCATTTCCATCCAGGCGCCATTGTTGCTTTACCCACCGGGATGAAGGCAGAACTGGAAAGCTCGTGGATGACTCAGCCATTCTGGGCCTCCTTGGAACCTGCATTATGCCAAAACTGGTAGTGTTGGCAGGCCGAATGGTCGGAGCAAATAATGACTAGCCGAGCTTGCACAACATGGCCAATCCAATTGGTTCCATCAAGTTAGGTACTGAGTAACGCAGCTGAACGAAAAAATCCTAGCAAGCAAAGGTCGCTCTCTTGCCTTTCCCCCAAGCAATGATTCTTGCTTCTTAATTGTTAATTACTACACAGGAACCTGCACATCGCAAGCAATTGTCCTCGAAGCACTCAACGCTCGCTGCAGTTGCCAAAACTCGTTCCTGGAGGCATGGCTTTCGTACCCGGACCAGATTCTCCATATGCATGCATGCACTCAGTGATTCAGAAATTCTTTATTCTTTGCCGTGGATGGCTATGCTTCATGCAAAGCAAATGCCGCCATGCTTCAAGCTCCAGGCAGCGGGCTTCGAGTGCCTCACAGCAGCGCCAAGCAAAATTCGCGACTAGAAGGTGCTTCTTTGCCTGTTGACTGCATGTCCCACCAGGTCGAATGGAAGGCACAAGAATCGCTTCCATGGCGCGGACACTCCAGTTGAGACTAAGTCGACTCTCTGAGATACGAAATGCGATCGATGCCAAATGATGCCAAATGCTGTCCGAGCTGTGCAGCTGCATGTAGCATCATGCAGCTGCACCTTACTCCATTATTGTCATGCTCTGCAAGGATGACTGGCACCTTGCATCCTGCTCCTCGACACTGTGGCTTGACGCACTGAAGCGAATCAACGAACTCATGGTGTGCACAGGGTAAGCCAGGTTAGCCCTCTGAACATCCTAGCTTAACGAATAGCTATGTTTCAGTCTCAGTGCGTTGTTCAATCATTCCGTTTGCTGTGAAGTCTTGTTTCAGCCGCACCAATTCCGTGGGAAAACTCCAGTCACCTTTCGGGACCGAAATGCACGGCTTCGACTGCGCTCATCGATCTATCCCCGGTCGTAAAGCATTGGGAACCAGCCATGATCGCTCAAGTGTCAGAGCCGATCGAAGAGTTTGAAGTGGAACTCACGATGAGTGGTTCATCACCTCGGTCAGAAACGTGCCGAATTGATGGTCAAAAACATCTGGCACCGTCTGATGCAAACAGAAATAAGAACCAAGCCATCTGGGTGTCCACTGAGAGGCAGCGCTACCTCCCCATATCCGCGAGGGTACTTTTCCCAAGTCCTCAGTCAAGAATATGCCAGACTGACGAGTGTTAATATGCAGCGTAACTCAATATGACGAGCCGAAAAAGCGAAACCAAGCACCGAATATGTCAGGTTCCCTGTTTCTTCTTCACCCAGCGAACCCTGTCGCCAGGGTATCCAATTCACGACCTTCGATATGTCTTATGCATTCACTTAGCTCTCTGCCAGTCAGGGGTCAACGACATGGCCTAAGACTCCATGAACAGCCGCCTTTCTGCTGCATGGCTAAAGTGCATTGCTCAAGACATGCAGTAAGTTAAACACATCGTTTACCTGTTGATGAGGTCTAACCCGTGACTCTCCGCCTCCAAAGAATGTTGTAAAAACTCAAGGTATAGACTAACAAATTGAAAGTGTTGACAAAACAATTAACAAATTCACTATGCAGTTGTGCTAGCTGCTAGCATTGTTCACTGAGTACTATCTGATTTGAATCAGCTATTGAGACCCACTCTGAGCATCGAACGACGTCCGGCTCCAATGCAAGTAGCAACAAGTCTGGCCTCGGCATCAACAAGGTCCGAGACTGATCTCAAAGAGACCTGCTTATTGTACATCTATATACATGTTTTGGGGGTAGCAAGACAAGTTAGTAATAATGAAGCTGAAGCTACAGTAAGTAGTAAGAGAAGTTACTACATGCAAAGACACAGAGCTTGGACTCGTCAAGGAGGCTTCTCCCACTTGAGGGCGAGAGAAGCTTCCTTGAAGAATCCTCCAAGTGATTTTGAGGGATATTTAGCATGTCATGGCCTCCAACCTAGTAGCGATGGCCTCCAAGCATGTCAATTCTTTCGGTCTTCTCAATCTGTGCTACCAGCTCATTGACTGTGAGAAGGTGTGAGGCTCAAGCAGGTTGACATGCTCTTCACGAAGCCTCAAGAAATCCTGGCATGACAAGTCCTTTCGTCAAATCAGCCAGGTGTCGGTCGCTGAAGTCGGCCTCCTCACTCGTCCAAGTCTGTCCTGCCTTGGGTCAAACTGAGATGCTTGGAGCTGGGAACAAGCAACTGCTGTGAGGGTCTAGCTATTGTTGGCTGAAACGAAACATGCTCTATGTGTGTATACATATATCCTATATCTATATATATATATATCATATATCATATCATATTTCCCGAGCTCCGCACTCTGATGCAAGGAGCTTCATACTCCTTCCAAATCTCCAGAACAGGGGCCAATTCCTGAACCTAAGAATGGTCAGAAATGGCTTCTTCATTCAACTTGGAAGAGTTTCCTGGCAAAGGCCTTGTTGTCCGGAATCGGTAAGGTCAGCAAACCAACATGTCCTGCGCGACAAGGAGATTTGCAAAAGCCCAAATTTCTGGCAAGGAGCTGTGGAGACGACTCTCTATTGCAAAAGAGACTTCAGCATCCATGTCCGTCAGCATTTCCCAGAAAAATGCAGAGTTGATGCGTAAAGGACTCCTTGGAATGCCATACGTCCCAGAAAAGACTCACACGGAGGCTAACGCCGAGCACTTGGCTGAGGTTTGCTCTCTGTCGCAACTTTGACCTGCGAAAGTGTCTGAGTTAAAAAGTAGCAAAAACGAAGATAAGAGACCCTCAAAGAAGCCCTCAACCTACAGAGACGATCAAAGACCTTGCTCAGACTGTCAGACCAAGTCCAGTCGAGCAGAGTCAAACTCTGCATGGTCCGCCAAATGCGTGCTGAGCTGCTCTACTGCGTGCCCCGGAATGAGCATGAACAAAAAGTTGCCCTCCTGCCTTGATGGGATGAGCTATCTTTGGCTTCATCGGTTTGCCCTGATGGATGAAACATGACGCAACAGCGCACAGCACTGTGCAACAGCTAGCTCGCAATGCAGACACCGCAGTGAAATAAAAGAAGTCAACTGTCTCCTTCACCAGAATCAGGTTTCTTGGCCTCTGTTCCAGAAAGTGCCAAAGTGCAAATGAAGGAAAATGAAGTCCCATGCAAATGCGTTTTCGCCAAGAAGACCTTCATCTTGCGTTCTCCATCATTCCCCCCTAGAATTCCAAAGGCTTTCAGTTACTCCAGTGGCCCTAGTGGCTTCCCCGTGCGACCCACGTCCGAAACGCGGACGGTCATGTCATCAACCTCAGCTCACCGCTGGGCGGTTCGCTGCACGAGAGCCATTCGCAGCAACAGCGGCAGGAGGTGGCTCGTCCCCTCAGTCGCCCAAAGCATGTGCTCTTTGTTCTTTGTTTCCAATAGCGATGGCCTCCTACCTACTTGCGATGGCCTCCAACCTAGAAATAGGGTCGTTCTCCATGAGGAAATGTGTATTTCTCAGGATCTGTTGTTTTCTCAATGGTAAACGAACCTCTCGTGTACGGCGGGGATGCCATGCAGTGGTTTTTTTTGTTTTGCTTTTATCAAGTGCCAAAGGTCTCTTGAGGGGTTCATGGCCCTGCCAAGCTACCACACCGCATTTTATAAATGCTCATTAATCGGCCTTTAGCGCTTGCCCCACTGGAGTAAGCTAGTCTCTTTGAATCAGGCTTGGAAGGAGTGGATTGCTATGCACGTAGCAAGATGCGTTGCTTCGTGGCTTCAAACATTCCTTTAGATTTGTACTCCTAGGCCTCTAGTCGAGTAAAAGGTGAGAAAAGTTGACCTTGCTCATTCATTTATCCTTCTCTTGCCGGTGAGCTATCCAAATTGCTCACTTTCAGGAATGCACAGGCGCAATCGCTGACTTGACAAAAGCCACAAGCTTTCCACGTTTGTATCCTGTTTTGGTCTAAAATGCTTCAACAATGTTACAATAGATGAAGCCAATCTCGTAGATGTTGGATTGAGCGCCAAGCCTAAATAGTAGGCTCTTCCAGGAAATCGATGATCCCCTCCTTGAGGCACCAACAGCACTGATTGTGTGGCCGAAAGCAGTGCTTGGTCAGATGAGTGCAGTCCGTTTTCAAGCTGGCCATGCAGGGGTTCCAAAACGGCTTTGTGCAGCTGCAGCCTGAAGGGAGAAGTCCGTCAGGCGTGACTCGACATTTTAAAACATTCTGATTGGCTGTGACTATTCTCAAGATTTGCACGGTCTTTACATCCTGCGCACCAAAAGCTTGCGCTCCTTTTCTTCACATATGGCAAAATGCACATAGTTTGGGCTACGATGGCTTTTGTAGCTCTGCCCTAATCTGTCCACATTGTGTTCATGGGACTTTCTTGGCACATCCCGCCCACCTGAACAAACACTCTTTTCCTCTCTCTCTCTCTCTAGTGTCTTAGCTGCATGGACCGATCAGAGCATCCATTTGGGATTCAACGACTCAGAACTGCAAATTCAGCAGCTCTGGAATGAGCAAGGCTGGTTTGCAGCTCCGCTGCAAACCAGGTTCGAGGTGCTACCATCCTTAGCATTCAAGAAAAGAAGCAGGCATGTCTGCACCTGCTCGTCATGCTTGATGAATTAGTCCAAGGATTCCACCTGTGTTTAAAACTTATCCAATTATTTAGGTTGTGGATGCATCCTGTCTTTCGAATGCCGTCCACTGAGCAAAGTCTTTGTTGTGCTCATGAGCAAACTGCTTGGCCAAAAAGGCGGAGTAACAAGATCAGAGTCATAACTTATCATAACTGTCATAACTTATCATAAAAACGGTACCATTTTGGTGTATTTCTGCTTTTGGGAGGTAGTATAGATCGCAGATTGCTAAGACAAATGACGGTGACATATAGCTCCTACGCCACACTACCAGCTGGATTCCCCGCAGCTCTTAATAGCCTCTGCCAACACTGGGAATCGAACATGTACATCATGTAACAAGCATAATAACAGGGGAATCCAACAAACACATTAAGCTGTCGGGCTGGCAAAACCAAGCCATCGCTCTGATAAAGAAGCTCAGCAGCTGCTGAGATGCAAGGCCACGAGATTCACAACGGCAGGGACCTTGGCCACTGTTGCCGATCTCTGCCCAGGGTCAGCGACGTACGCCTGACAGGGGGATAGAAGCCATAGAGAATCATAGAGACAAAGTGCAAAACTGCTTGCTATGTTGAAGGCTTGCACAAATGCACATTGCATTTCAAGTCTGGCAGTCGCACGCCTAGTCTTGTGCAAAGTATTATGCAAGCTGTTTTTGAGTCGGATTGCAATTGATGTTGCGCGCATCCTCTTCAACGACCTCAAAATGACCGCTGGCATGCTGCACCAATAGATGGAGGGGATTGCCCATCGTCTCATTCACAGCAAAGGCAGGTCAACAAGAAGGTAGTGTAGCTGACCCATGTGCAATTGGTTTTATTGAGCATGGAGCATGGATAGAGCTCCCCTTATCAGGCCCTTATCGTTTAATAAGGTACCAATGGGAGGTTCCCCGGTGACTTTGTAGTCTGATGACGTATGTTGTGACTGCTACAAACATGATTCTGTTTCGTGTAGTGGGTGGGAGCTGGGGGGGTGAAGTGGGTGGCCCTGGGGCCAAGTCGTTGTGGCGCATGATGACGGACCTTTGTTTCGAGCGCGACGTACGAAGATGACTTCGTCGTAACTTCCGGAGATCATGTTGCAAAACTGATTGCAAAATCCACCAGAGCACCGCAATGGGCTAGCAAGTCTTTTTGAACAAGTGTCCTAGTTTGATGCATAGGCAAAAAGCTATGCGGAGCGTGCGAAGAGGGCATTTGGTGCAAGTCAAAGCGGACAAATCTCTTGTTAAAATCCATGAAACTGCAACAATCCGCGACATAGCTTGACTGGGGAGTCCATAAACGGGATTAAGGTGTCGTACTTCCAACATGCATGACTGCAAAAGCATCACGCTGTTCACAGAAACTCGGTCAGGCTCAGCGTTCTCAACTCAATCTTCAACTCCTCGGACTGCGTTCTTGTCGGGGAACCTTCCCTCCAGCCTCACTCTTGAGCGCATGTAAGCCGCAAATGCTGGAGGACACCTCTCTGCCCTGAATCACAACGAATCCTGGAGCTGCTTCCCTTGTTTGTAACAGGAATTCTCATGCGAGTGTAATGGCGATTTCCCAATTGCCATAATCGTGTACTTCAGGTTCACCGTCATTGTTGCAAGTTGTGCGAGTTCTTGTAGAACTGCACCATGGCTACATCAACGTTTACGCTGTCGAAAGAGGCAAATTAGCATGATACTCGGCAGCCGTGATCCGTGGACCTTTGCAAGCTTCCCGGCAATGTCATGCAGCAGGGTCGACGTGAGTATGTGTAAAGGAGACCAATTTCAGAAAGTGCTCAGGGTTGAGCATGGGGCATCTGGAGCATGAATGGTTCAGGTGCCGACACCTGTTCCTTTTCTTTCCTCTCCATAACCTGCAGCTGTCAGTGCATGGTCCTCAGCGCTAACCTGCTCTCTACAGTTCCTAACTAACTAAGGCCTCAGGTAATCAAGAAGAAAGTAGAAATATAAAACTAAGATCGTTCAAACGTTGTTGCATGAAAACCCGAAGGTTTTCACACTGAGTCATGTTGCGTCACACCTTTTCCTTGTTCGTGATTATGAGAGGATATGTGTTCTTGAATAGCCAGGTGGCTTCTTTTGTATCATTCATGTGATGTCATGTGGTTCGATGTGTATGTGTCTCTCCGGATGGTTTGTCCATGTTTTTCCAAGGGACTTTTGCCTCGGAGTGGTAGTCACCGTACCAGGATGACCTTGCTGAGTCACTTCGCCTTGGCAAAAATATATCGCCAAACAAAGTATATATATTTTTTAATGTTGCTCATCATGGTTCTTTAATGTTCTTTATGGTTATATAGTTATTTGTTTGATTTTGTCCTTGTCCATCGTTCCAAGTTAGACCTTGAGACCTTTAGATCTTTCCGTTCTTTCCTTATGTTCAATGCACCAATCCGACAGTCGCCTATGCCCTTTTTGTGGTCAGCAAACAAACAAAACAGAATGTGAACATGTCGTGTGCTGTCTTGAACTTACCCTGTAGGTCGGTAGGCTGTCTACCACAGGAAGCGGCTTGCACGGGAGTCAAATACTCTGACTATAGATCTGCCATGGCACAAAGCCAGTCCAATTTTGCGTCCATGCGATTGCTGTCGGCCATGAGCACAGCCAGGTCCAACGCCTGCATACCAACTCCATAGAGTCTAAGACATGCGATGAACGCAAGTGCAAAGAAATTGTGATGAAGAAGCGAACCCCACGCGCCCGCCTTCGCAGGACCACGCAACCGAAACCATCCATCTACCAGCTCTTGTGGTGACAACGTTCCAGTCTCGTCCATGTCCAGGAGCCTGAGAACTAGACGTCTGATGTCACACGAAGCGTGAGCACTCAGCAAGCTCTCAGCAGTGCAGCACTCAACCGACCAAGCCTGAATAAGCTCTCGGCGTCATTTACATCGACGTCGACTGCCTCAGAAAAGTAGCTTAACTACACAAAAAATATCAAACATTATGTGAGACAAATATGAAAGTGTCCAATTCTCCGCAATTGTGCCTGGAACAGTTCTCGCAACTCCTTTGTTTGCAACATCCGCTGGAATTCTTCAAGAGTAAGCTCATCTTTCCTTGGTATACCAGAGGTATAGTCAATATCTCCCACAGAGATGTGTCCAATGATTTTCATGATCCACGCTCTGCGACGAGGTTCTCATTGAGATTGCTTTTTTTGAAAAGAGAGAGAACATGCCGCACAACATAATTGTCTTTGTCCTCCTTTGAGAAGGTAGAGGCATTCTCCACAAAAATACCTCAGGACAGGTTTGGCAACAAACCGCTTCTGAACACGAGATGAGAGTCTTGGCTATTTGGAAGAGTCTGGAACTGAACTTTCCACAACATCTTCTTAATTTGCATGAACACCAACATTTATCTCCCATCCACCCCCCGACCCTCCCACCTTCAAGCTAACAAACACACATCTTCTTCCTTACAAAAACACATCTTCCTCACACGATCGACCTCATCAAGGCCTATTCTGAGTCGCCTTATGAACAGAAAAACAAAAAACACAAACACAATCTTCTCTGCCCAGTCTGCCGAGCCCCAGTCGCTGGACTCACTCCGACAACGACTCGAAAACCCGTTTGGACATCCCGAGGGACCGGTGATGACGTTCATCATCGCCAGGACCGAGAAGGCGACATAGACGGTGACAGCTGCACCCATCCAAGGAGAGATCTCCTGCATTCGGACCCCGTTCTGCATCCAATTTCAATGAGAATTGCTCTTTCAATTTGACATACAGTAACAGCAATAGGAATTAAATTCTGATCCAGATAATTTATTAGAAACAAATAGGCAAACAAAGACAGAAAACATCAGAAAACTGGACTGCAATTGGTGAAAGATGCTGAAAGATAAATGCCCGCTGTAAATGTTGGGCATCTGGATTGCACGCAAATCACAGCCAAGGCACATTCATCAACGGGTCTGCTACGTTTTTCCAGTCTAGGCCCCCGGTGATGCACATCCAGAGGGTGATGGCTGCAGTGCCAAGACCTGAAAGCGACTTGCGTCTCGAAGTTGATGCTTCGTGGTAGATGTGGGGTGGGGTGGGGTGGGGCACTCAGTTGCTTGACCAAGTCTGGCGACAAGTGAAGAAATATGTGCCATATAGTCTGGCGACCCGCGAAGGTTTAGGACAGCGTGACTCAAAACGCGTCGATCAATATGTCCGCAGTTTCAGTTTCGGTGGAACAACCGAGGAAATTTGCTTGAGGCGTTGGCCCGAACGTGGCCGGAAGTGTAAAGAAACTACACCTGCAAAACGCGTGTGCGCCAAAAAAAGAGTGCACTTTCTGCTCTTCCCCATTCTAAATTCCACCTTACAAGTGCTGACCCTTGTGAAAAATGGGATGAAAGCACATATGATCCAAACTCTCCCAAATGAAAAAAAATGGGAGGTTTTGAGCACTGTCCACTTTGGCAATGTGCAAATCGCACAGGGTCACTATTAGCGGCGGTACCTAGTTTTTGCCCTCCTGGCACACAATCTCCATAGCCCACAGAAATTATTCCAGGGGTTCAGTTCTGGTAGGGGCCTAGAATAATATCACCTCCCCTGTTTGCCTCTATACCTAACCATGTCTGCCATTATGCCTCACCCAATTTCCCAACCCATACCAAAAGACTTACTAGTATTTTTCACTCTGCTCCCAATTTCCTGCACAAGATGAAATTGTTCTGTTGAGGGACTGGAATAATATCACCTGCCCTGTCTGTCGCTGCAGAAAAGACCCAAAACATTAAACCTCAGCAAGCTTTCCAACCCTACACCACAAGCTTTACTAGTGTTTTTGCTCCTAGAACTAACCCAAAGACACCAACCCCTAACCAGAAGCCTTACTAGTTTTTGCCCTCCTGTATGCAGTCTCCATAACCCACATAAATTATTCCAGGGGTGGTTCAGTTCTGGTAGGGGCCTAGAATAATATCACCTTCCCCAGGGTTGGAAAGCTTGGTAAGGTTTGATGTTTTGGGTGTGTTTCTTCTTTCCAGGGACAGACAAGGCAAATGATACTATTCCAGTCCCCCACCAGAACAGAACCACCCCTGGAATATGTTTATCTTGTACAGGAAATAGGAAGCAGAATGAACAATATTAGTAAGTCTTCTGGTATGGGTTGGGAAAGCTTGAGGTTTAAGGATTTTGTGATGGGTTTTGGGTGAGGCATAATCGCAGACATGGTTAGGTATAGAGGCAAACAGGGCAAGTGATATTATTATAGGCCCCTACCAGAACTGAACCACCCCTGGAATAATTTCTGGTGGATATGGAGATTGTATACAGGTTAGGCTGAGTTAGCTGAGTTAGCCATCACTGCGTCAGCGAAAGTATACCAAAGTATTCATGACTATCTTGAAGCGTTAAAACATTTTAAAACAGATTGTTTTAGTAGCAATGAAAAGTGCGCAAAAACCTGTCCAGTGTCTTTCTGACATTCCGGCATCGCCAGAGGCCAAGCTTGAGTCATCGAGCTTTTCGGCAATGGTTTTGTGTCTTGGGACCCCTTGTCACGTTCGTAGCTTTTTATGTTACTAGTAGTAATGCCAGGAGCACCCCTAATTAGTAGTTTCTTATAGCTTCTTGCTACTAGTAGCGACTAGTAGCGTCCTTGCTCCTTCCTCTGACAACTCACATCAATTCACTGTATATATCTGTATACCTCTAGTTATAGATTTTGTTGAACAGTATTCCAAGGGTACCCTTGACCTACCCCCCCAGCAGTTTATTATTCCTAGAAATTATTCTGAAAAAATTATTCCGTGAACCCACAGGACCCCGGGAATATTTAAATAAATCATCCCATATGTAAAAAGCATAACTGGGCTAATAATGCTAATACTGGGGCAGCTGCTTGAGAAGTACATGTCAAGCGCGGAGGATGCATGAGGATGTTGAGCCGCTCGGTAGTGGTTGGCGCTTTCGGTCAGAGTGACCTCAACTGGACAAATCTGCACTCCAGGTGCCACTGGCAGCAAGGCTATGTAAACAATCTTCTTCACAAGGAAATGTTTCCCGCACTGCTTAGCCAGAATACTGCTACTGTGTAGACCAGCATGCCAAATAGCACCGAAGCCCAGATCAAGGGGCGAAGACATGCCTGAGCATCGTTGATCTGGTGTTTCTATGTTCCAGTCTTTGGCAACAAGACAGATTGAAAGGATTCGATCGTGTGATGCCTGAGAATGCTCTTGATCGGTTCACGACCTGTTGATACTTGGAGAGGATATGGGCAGAACACGTTGGCCCCTCTGTGCCAAGGTTCGATTATCGAAGCAACCATGGAGCGTAGCTCCACCATCAAATGGATTACCTTAGTCGCACAGCAACTGCTAAAGGTCCAAAAAAGAACACATGAATCACGGAGCGCCTTGAGGCAAACTAGGAAACCAAATGAAACCAGCGGCTAATCTTTACCGAGCGGCTCGAGCAAGGCGCATGATGCGAGCCAAACGCAGCATCCGCAAGCACATTCCTCTCATCATATGGAACTCTTGGCGCCACAGCGTGGCAGAACTGCACAATCTAATAGCAATAGCATCCAACCCAATAGCTTCCAACTTCCAACCTAGAAGCAGTGGCTACTAGCGATGGCCTCCAACCTAATAGCCTATGAAAGACGTCACAAAAAGAAGCACAAAGACTCTTGTGCCAAAGGAGCCTAAATTTCCGGATTGAACAAGCTTTCCGGGCATCATCTCTGCAGCATAGTCTGCCCACTGCAAGCCCACGACCAATGTGTCAAACCAGTTCCACTTCCTCAAGTATGGATTCAAGCACTGTTGTCACTGCTGAGATAATGTTGGAGCCTTTCTTGGCTGTAGGGTTTGGTTTGAGCAAAGGCGTGAACGGAACTAAGGTTCGGTCCAATCACTGTCTCGCCAAAAGAAATGCTCGCCTCGCTGGAGAGTGTCACTGCGACTTTGTAATTCAGTTCCAGCTTCGCAGACCATGACAACGTCAACAATCTGGCACAGCCAACAATGCAGACCAAGCGGCAACCATACACGAACACCTTGCAGCAAACCTCTGCAGTGAAGACGATACCTTGGAGATGCAAAGCCCCGTGAGCCATTGATGACCTGAAAAACAACTTGTGAACCAGTGTGCTCGAACTATGTCTTCCAAGCTGCAAAAAAAGTGATTGATTGGGCCACACCATGGCAAAGAGCCTTGGCTGATTCTTGGCTCCAAGGACATCCAAGGGTCTTGGCACTTGCCTTGTCGCCCTCACTCCGTGACAGACTTGCCAAGTGACTTGCACCCCCGTGCTGTGCTGCATAGTCCGTCTGTGCTCCGATCAGGATGGCATTCAAAAAGACCAGGATGGAGACCTCACAATTCATGGAATCAGTCGACCAGTCGGTTCAATTGTTAAACTCCAACAAACATGAACAAACAACCTCTTTTTAGCCCGTTCCTGCTCAAGTCCAACAAGTAGACACCTACTTGAAGTAAGGGAGACTAGTTCGCTACTAGGAGAAGCTCGGTCCTAGGGCCAGGACGGATGGCGGGGGGGAACTTCCTATCTTTTTAGGAGGATGCTACAAGCATTGCAGTCTCGGAACCGTATAGTTGAAGGCATTGCTGTTCCTTATTGAAATGCTGCGCAGCAAGCAAGCCAGTGCAGACTTACTAATCGACACAAGCACACTTTTCTAGGACCCGTGCAACCATCTGAAGAGGATGCCTTTCATTTGCAATGCACTAAGCAAAATCAAATGCACTGGCCTTGAGTTTCCACCGAAGTTGCTCCTTTCTCTCGCCCTCTCGCCCTCTCTCCCTCTCTCTCTGTGCTATTGTGCATGTGCCCAAAACGATCGTTTATCAAGTCAAATACGTGCGAAGGAAAGGCGCTATGATTCTTGATTTTAGTCTCTTCGTTTTCTGCGTTCTTGGCCTCGGAGAGTCTTTTCCTCATGTTCAGGCAGCACAATGTCTCTGCCTTGGAAACAGCAACAAATGTTGACATGGACAGTACAGGGGTCTGGCCCCACCAAGCCTCGCTACCCCGTACCCTTCTGAGCCCGTGGCTTCCAAGTGTATCGACTACAGAGTCATCATCAAGATCCTCCAGCAAAGCCCTCCTTGGTACAGTAAGGATATAGTAGTGAATAATCAAAAGCACAAAATACCTTAGAAGTATAGTGCATGAACACGGCCAAGATTCCTGTCAGCTCCTGCAACAAATTGGAAACCCATGCATTCTTGAGTGGAAGCACTTCTCTGGGAGTTCGGTCCTTGAATCTCCAGTGGCTCTGGATACCTCAGCGTCAAAGTGTTCGCACATCTAACACTGATTGCGGGCCTGCTACAGGAAACATGGAACGACTCAAACAGCTCGGAATTGCCCAGGTGCGACCCAGAATTTCGGTGCGATGAAAGTAGGCTGAAGCGACCAACCTCGTGGTGGACCATCATGCGTGATCCGAAAAGCTTGGCTTGTGGGGTAAAAGTCGTAGTTTGTGATATATATATATATACATACAGTATGTATTCTAATGTTTAACTATTTGTTTTTGCTCGCTCTTTCAGGCGCCTAATTACTTAACTATATATATATACATATATAGAAGTAAGCCAGTAGCTACTTATATAAGCTACTAGTGTGGGCGCAGGATAGCTCACGCTTCTTCAAGGAAGCTCCCCAACCTGAGGGCGAGGGTAGCTTCCTTGAAGAGGCGCTCGCACTAATCTTAATGATTTGGTTCCTTCCTTTTGTTGAGACATGTTCAGTAAAGAGCTAAGCTATGCCAAGCTTCCTCCTCCACCGGCAGTGAGTTTTCCCTCTCCTAAGAGCGAGGACTGGAATGAGTACTCCATGTCCAGTCCAAGCCACGCATTTGTTTCTGTCCGCGATGTTGGTCCATTTCAGCAAAGTCTCTGAGTACACCTCCGCAGAGAGCAACTCCACAGATGACTCCTCACCAGCTCTCTCAGCAGAAGAAAACCATGGCAGCGTCACAAGTTCTTCTGACTCTCCTGCTGTTTGATCACAAGGCCATGACAAACAACATTGGCAGATTTCCACTAGAACCGCCTGGTCTTTGAACAGTGCAGGTCCTTATTGCTTGACTTCTCCCCAAGATAATGAGTCTCCAGCAGCTCGCAAAAGTCCTCGAAACCAGATGAATTCTTTTGAATCTTCGTACAGTAGTGAGTCTGACATCTGTTGCCCCTAGCCCTAGCAGCCACAAACCCCTCCGGTGAACTATACAAACTCTAAGAGGCCAATATAATTCAGCACAACACCACAAGCCAACATCCTGGCCGCCCGCCCTGGCCGCACTGGCCTGTTGCAGTTCTTTTCGCAGTGCTTTGAGCTGCTGTTGCATCTCGTTGGTCATCACATCATGCAGCTGCTCAAGAGTCATTGGGTTGTTCTTTCCACCTCAACGTCAAGTATGAACTTGTCCTTTCAACCTACTGGCTCTGGTCGTCGCAAATCTTTATCTGTTCTCAGAAAAATGAAACGGCAACACCGGAGCAGGACCTTCCAAACCACCTGAAAAACATTTAAGTATATACATTACATAACATAGCTGTCAAGAAACGTTGTATAGGAAAAGGTATAAGTCAAAATAAGTCAAGTGTGTGTTTGGTTTGAAGCCAATTGTTCCAACACAACGATTTCAGCAGATCTGCTTCCAGTTGGAGATGGCACCCCCTTCCTGGACCACGCCATGTTGGCAAAGGATCACAGGTGGAGATGCCTTGTTTATGGCTGGTGGAGATGCTCAGTTCTTCTAGCTCATGTCATCCTGATGTGTTGCCTTGCTGAATTCACTGGTGTTTTTTGTGCTGGATAATATGCCTGAGACATGAAACTGGGCGTTCTTTGAGCTGCACAAAACCGCAGATTGTTTCACACCACATGTGCGAAGACTAGGTGACTAGGTCTGCCATGGCAGCTCTTTCAGTTCTCAGACTACACGCAAGTGTTGAACCGACGGAGACCATGAAGATTACTCAACGGCCACTCAGCAGACTAAGTTCTCAGCAGCCACTCGGTGGACTTGCAGTAGAACCAGCTGGACCTTGCCATATGCTCCACGTTCTCACAAAGGCATTACAACTGCACCGCCAACAAGGATTCTACAAGAGACTCTCTCATGGGCAAATGCTCGTATCAATTCAGGTGGTAGAACAAAAAGCTGAAACTGGTGCAGGCCAGATGCTCATGTGTTCCCAGCCGTATGTCAACCTCGTCGATTCAATGCAAAATGCAGAAGGTATACAGTGTGCCCTCAATACGCAAGCGCGCAAAGGAGCTGAGCTAAATCTCAAGAGGGCTTCGCAGTGGAGCGCTTTGCCCAAAGCGATTCTTCCAAAGGCTCCCACACCGTAGAACATCGCCGAACCTTCACGCGAGAGTGATTGCAGGTTGCGGCCTTGGTCATCCACGGTGATGCATGTCTGGGTCGCATCAATGGGGCACTTGGGCCAGGCCGAAGGATAAGAAGTCCCTTCCAAAGTAAAAGGCGAGGTTTTCAACCACCCAATCCTAAATAGTCAGCAGCTTGAAATTGTTGAGAAGAAAGAAAGGAAGCGTGCAGCGACATGCAACAGATCGCGTCCTGCATCCGCCTCCGCAGCAGCCTTGGAAACGCTCTGCTCTTCACCACTTGAGAGTCCACATCTTCTGAGAGAGAAGGATGCCTTTTTTCTTGATCGAAAGAATGTCATTGTCAGTACACACCATTGCACACTGTTACACCCCAATGTCGGTGTGGCCTTGGCAAAGCCAAGCTTGCAGAAACGCCTGTGACGGAATAGCCAATGCCTTAGCAAAAGGGTAAAAGGATATTAAAGGTAAGCACAGGAATGCTACAATGTGCTCAACAAAAATTGATAAAAGTTCTGAAAAAAGGATGAAAAAGGTCCCGACCATATCGAGACATCACATAATTTGTCCACGCATTGCTTCCCGTTTGGTGCGGCAAGGTCCACCCAACCTGCAAAACAAGTTCTCCGGGACACACCGCTGAGAGCAGCGAATCGCGCCAAAACGTCTCAGCGCCTGGGATTGGGCGACACGATCCAAGCTGGAGCTGGCACCCATTGATTCGCCTCTAAAGAGCCTCTGATTAAACAAATTAAAACCGTCAAACTTCAAACACCACGGAACTGTTCAATGGGCGCAAGAGTATGAACTTGGCTAGTACACTTCCTCAGTTTCGGTGTCTGCTTGTGATATTCAATGATCGAGTCCATTCAGAAAACCGCAACCCTCGCCTTCGGCAATGCCGATTCAAACCTTGGAACATGCACAAAGAACCCGGCACAGGGCGACCAAACTCATTTAGTCAAAGTGCAGCCTGGTTGCAAAACAAGATCTCAATCAATGTCCATGATTCTCTGGATTGTGCAAAGACACGTGGTGGTGATATTCGATATATATAAAGGGAAGCCAAATGCGGTGCTATTGCTGAAGTAGGTGCCCTCCGAATGCAACTTGTGTTCTATTTGTCTTGGTGTCTCCTGTGTATTGTATTGTGATATAATATACGCTCTTGCAGCAACACAGGATATAGTGCTGCAGTGCTGCATGGGAAGTCTCAGAATGCCTGGAGGTGCTGCCGTGTCTACTTGCAACACGTTGCCGGCATGCTTGAAGAAACTACAACAAGTAACAAGTGCGCCGCTAAATGACATGGTATTGCACAATCCTGCAGCACGAAAGCAGTGCTTCTGCTTGGGGCGATCTTTTTCAGGCCAGGAACGCGGATTTGTGCTCTGGAGATGCACCGTCTTTTACAACATTGCAGTAATGGAGCTAGCTTTGAAAGCCCAGCACAACAACATGTAACATATAATGTCCCCCGTTCAATCTAGACTTTCAACACACCTCATGCTAAACATTGCTTGCGATTGTCCAATGAATTTCTTGCGTCCTCGAGCTATCAAGCTTCGTCAAGCTTCGGTCTCCGTGCTTCACTCCCAGGAAGTTGCCAATACGCCAGAGGGCGGGCAAAGGCAAATGCAAAGCTCAAGCAGTCTGTTGCTGAAAAGGGCATTGCGACAGACACTGGAGACGTCATCTCAATCTCACTACTGTAGCCTGCAAGAGAGCCCATTTTGGGTCCCCTTCAGACACAGGAGACGCCTCAACAACTTACAAGTGAGGCCAAAAGCTCCTATACATTCCGTTCGATCAAAAGCTCCGTTCCTTCGCAGCTGCGCTGCGTCTTCAAGGCAGTGCACTCTTGGCGCTTCCTGGAGCCTGCATCAACCTCTAGAATTACAAAGGCCAGTGGAGGAACCTCAAAGGCGAAGCGAAGGCTCTCTGCCCGGTTCTTCTCCCTCTCACAAGCTGAGTTACCCGTGTTCAGAGTAAGGTCAGTGAGGGCCATGAAAGTCGCTTTGAAACATACAATGCCTACGAGTGTCTGTGTGTGTGGAAAGACTTGTACCTGTGTCAGATTCGCCGTACAAAATACATGTGTACCCTGGGTCTATGATGTTCTTGTTTACCGACATTGACAGGTAATAGGACAGACCCAATGTATGTCAGATTGAGGTTTTACATGTGTTTACACTCTGAACACAACGACTAGAGGCAGCAGTGCAGCATCAAACTTGCCAACTTCTACTCGGACATCAACTCGTAGGCAAGATCTGTTTGTAGTATTTGGTTGTGACTGAAATCGCAAATGATTAGAGGAAGATGATGTCCTCAAAATGCAGGTATGGTGCAAATGCCAGACCAAAGCTTGGCTGTCCCCAATCCCAAACCCGTTTTGTGCACAATAACACTGCTGGATTTTCGCTCGGACTGGCTCAAAAGCACCGACGGCAAGTACTCAAGTAGCGAATTGTTGAGAGCACATCGCACTTGGCGTGAGAAGGGTGTGTGCTAAAGGAATCATTGCCACTGGGAAGCGCAGTAAACGCAAGTCGAAACCAAACATGTGTATCTCGTTCAAAGCATATCGCAATATCGCGAAAGTATGCGAAAGTGCAAAAGTACTGTTATTCAAGAAAGGATGCTGCAATGCCCTACCGTCTTAAGTCTTGCTTCTTGCAACAATGCGCAACCCGCATGTGGACGGCACCCCTCCTCCGCCTGAATACCTGGTCGTGCGACAAATGCCGTGCTCGTGAAGGCAGCTGGCTTTTGCCAGTGCCACATCTAATAAGATGCAATCCTTTGTCTGACAAGGCGCTTGGTCTAATCTCCCACAGCTCATTGAAACATTTGAATCTGGCTCGCGCCGAGCATATCGTGCCATTGCACTTCAGGAGAGTCAAACGCTGGACCCGAAGTCTTTTAGACCCAGTAGGCCACTTTCGCTCCCCGCATGCCGCACTTGGCCAATTTTCACAGCTCCTTTGACTCTGAAATAATGGTTTGTTCGAGGTTATCATGGTTTGCATCGGGGGGGGGTGTCAGACTCCCTCTCTCTGTCTGTCTTTTAGAGAGGCAGCGAGTGGCCTCAAGCTTTAGGCATCAGATGAACACTGCCATAGCTGCATTAGTGGTGACTGATCCTTTGAGGGCGTTGCCACCAAAATTGTCCACCACCATCTCATGCCTGCAGTACTCCACTCCAATCAGCCTCCAAGTTTTGTGACCTAACAAAATAGTCTTCATATGCGAACCTCCTTGGATCCTTGTCGATCACGATTAGTGCGAACCTTTGGCGCCTTGATTGTCCTGTGAGGCATTAGAATCATTAGATCTTGGATGCCAGTACTAAATCTTGGCATTTCTACTAGGAGCAAGGACGCTACTAGGGGCTCCTGGCCTTACTACTAGGAGCAAGAAGCTACTAGCGGCTCCTGGCCTTACTACTAGGAGCAAGAAGCTACTAGGAGCTCCTGGCCTTACTACTAGGAGCAAGAAGCTACTAGGGGCTCCTGG
>CAXAMN010026517.1:541016-593499 GCA_963970005.1 Durusdinium trenchii
GCTCCTGGCCTTACTACTAGGAGCAAGAAGCTACTAGGGGCTCCTGGCCTTACTACTAGGAGCAAGAAGCTACTAGGAACAAAGGACATCACTGATATCTTCACGTCATGTGGCCTAGACATCTAGTCCGGAAGACGCAACTCCGAGCTCCTGGTGGGTGCCGGGAACGGAACGTGGACGCCGTTGCTGAAAATCAGAGGCTTGTACCTTACAAGTTCAACGTGGACGCCGTTGCTAGTCTAAGAATCCTTCAAGTGGTTAATGGCAGCCGGGAGCTAGGCTCTGAAGGCATGCTGGGGTGCATCACCTAATTTGCCAGCGAAGCAAGGTGAGCTTGCTTTGAAGAAGCAAGTCTCAGGTACGGACAGGACTGTTTCGGTACCTGTGAAAGGCATCCATCGATAATACCAATGGATATTCTCTTGGACTGTCAATTTTTCCTGGCCTTTCAATGTGCTCATTCAGACCTTGATGTGGATGGGCCTCAGCTCAAAGGGCAGCAAAAGGCTGACTTATAGATCTTGATATCGCTCAAGCGACAAACTGTGATCCGAACCCAAGACACCTCACTGGCCTTGAGCAGTAAGTGTTTTGGCGGCACCAAGGAAGCACATGACTGTGGGAACGTGCATCTCAATCAATCAATGAATCAATCAATCTATACAGTACAGAGAGTTGAGGAGAGGGAGTCGGAGGAAACCGCAGCCAAGCATATCAAACAGACTTCTGGATTGTCGGAGCACAAAAGCACTGCTCCACTGCCTTGACGGAATCAAAAAGCCATTCCGTGAAGCCCTCAAACTCCTCTTCAAACGACGAAAAGCTTCACGACGCGTTTGTCACAGAACTTCTCCATCTCGGCACAGTTCTTTGCTTTTGTCGGGTTTCGGCACGGATGTCTGATGTCTGTAGTCTCGGTCCTGCTTGAAGCGAAGAGCCCATTCGTGTGAAAGAAGATTCACAAAACAATACCTCGAAAGCAGTGATTTGAAGCAGGCAGGAGATGGCGGTGTTGCCCGCAGGTTTGGACACCTCTCGACATGGGCTCACCCGAGGTTTACTTTGTTCTGGAAATCGATGGGTAGGTACACAAAGTCATATTTGGCCTGCACACTTCAGCTGCATTTCTCAGCTCATCCAAAATGACACGGTCAAAGCCTGGAAGCCTTTGGCATCAAGCAGCTCAACCAGCTGCGCAGAAGTGTATCTGAGTCACAGCATAGACACAAACTAAGAATTGAATTTATTGTGAAGCTGCTCTTTCGAGTCAGTTTCCTCTTAGTCTTTCCCATCCACACCGGAAAATGGTGTATATAAATGATTGCTAAAGCGTCACTTTTCAGCATTACGTGTCGTGGTGCACCTGTTTGGGATATGGCGAAGCATCACAGTGGTCGGGTCGCCCAATGGCTCTGGCTGCGGGACTTTGTCAGCCTTCGCCTGGCAGTAAAAGTGATGCATTACTACTAGTAGCTTCTTGCTACTAGTAGTAATGCCCTTGTTACTCGTAGTAATGCACTTGTTACCAGTAGCGATGCACTAGTAATTAAAGCTGATTGATGTGGTGCGCTTGTTGAGTGCTGATGTGTTCAGACAAGTGCAACCTGCAAACGTTTCTCGGGTTGCGTGTGTTTACTGAAGTCACAAGAAGTGATTAGTCTGAAATCGCAAGAAAACTCTAAACATCTCTAACCTGTGATCTCTACTGTATCAGCTGTTGTGACGTCCAGAGAGCTCCATGCGAGGCCCATGCCGACATCCCAAAAATAAAGAATGAAAAAACTTCTGCTGAACATGCCTGGACTCCAACTGGCAAGCTGGCACCATCTTTCTGGCCTCACAATGGTGTCAGAAACGACTCACGACTCACTGTTCTTCAGCGCCTTTCTTTTCTGAGGTTTGGGCCTTTCTTTTCAGGAACCTTTTTCTTTGCTCGGACCTGAGGTCCGATCATACGGACATTATCATTGTCATACCTCTACGAGGTATTGAAAACGCTTTCTTCTTTGTGTCTCCCACCTCACTGGTTTCTTTCTTCAAGCTTCCATGACGAATGCCCTGGAGGACAAGCTGGGCAAAGTCATCACTTTGCAAGTGCGATGCGGTAACCCGAGCCACAAACCAATCCCATGATCCTGTGCCTGCTCCTTCCACAATGCAGCCGCAGCGGCAAGGCTTGGTGGGGTAGGTGGAAACCTTCATACGCACAAGAAAAGGATCGGATACAGTGCATCAAGGTCGGACACATTGGGAAAAGGTGGAAAGCTTTCCAAGCGATCGTCGCAACAAGTGCAAACAACATCATTGTCCCTGGTCGCTCCAAACTCAGCACCACTTGGACTGCGGCATGGACAGATTCCAAGGCGGCAAATTTGCCTAGAAAATGGTGCAAAGCCCGGCTAAGTGCCGCATCCCAAGAACTGCTCAAGACGTGCGTTCCGTTCGAAAGCATCGAAATACGACTTCAAGTGGTCATTCTATATGTTCATATATCCTCATTGTACTTGAAAAAATGACAAGTAACATCTCTTTCTCAAGCTTCCCACACATGTTGGAGACAAACCACTCCCAAAGAGCCATGGATTTCCCACATCAGGCCTAAGCCACATTCTGTCCCAGCCGTCAAAAGAATAAGCTTCATTGAAAGAACTCTCCTTGTAAGAATTAAGCAAGAGGTACAGTCTGATATATTTAATTCTAGCCTTGGTGTCTCCAGAACTACTCCAAATTGAAGCAAACATTGGCATCCGGAAACACGCTTGCGTATTCGGCCAACTTGGACATGTGTCAGTCGAAGTATGTTTAAAGAACGCCTTCTTCGTTCTCTCTTCAGCGAAAATTTGCTTCAGATCTCAGGTCTCTTGCAATCCATAGCCAAGTTGAGGCATCAGGCTCGAGCAAGGACTGGCCATGGAATCAAAAGTCTCTCAAAGTCACAATAAGAAAGTAGCGTCCTTCCTCCTAGTAGCGATGCCCTTGTGACTAGTAGCTTCTTGTTCCTAGTAGTAAGACCAGGAGCCCCTAGTAGCGTCCTTGCTCCTAGAACATTCAAGAACCAACAATATCCACAACATCTGAGCACACCTGAAGTTCAGAAGATTTGGGAACTGCGGCGGGACCTAGGGAACAGGATGCCACAGCCAATGTTTTTACAAGCACGGCCAAGGCAAAAAAGCAAAGCAGCTGGCCCGGGATCCTGCTTCTTGAGGAATTGTTGCAGGATTCTCCTCCATAGCCTGGATCGGCGAGTCATTGTCTGCTTCATATGAGTCAGTGGCCGAGTGCAATTCTACCCGAGGCGTTGGCAGAAAAGTCCAAGCCACTCATGAACAAATCCTCTTGCTCAGATGCAATCCTCTTCCTGCCGGTACTGCTGACATCTGACACTGGCCTTTGAGACTCCACAGCTTCATCAATGCTGTTGACGGGCAAAAGTGGGACGTGTATCGGTCATGAAATGGAATTGTCTGGAAAGCATGGGAAAGCAAGGTTCCACACTCGTGACGCACCTTGAAATCTGGAAGAGACCAGCAGAGTCAGCCCCACTTGAGATTGGCACCTGGACATGTAGGGACAAGACAACAATTCTTTCAAGAAGCTATGCTCCTTCCAAGAAAGGCAATCCAAAGAAATGAATGAAAACCCGAAGAATGCCTTCCAAGGCAACTTGTTGTCCGAAATGTCTGAGAAAGCCCTGCTCCTTGTACGGTAGGAATCACACCTTCCCTGAGTAAAGTTCAAGCGTCTGCGTACACTCTTTTCTCCAGCATATATGTCTACTTATTATATATATATATGTATATGTATATGATTGTATATATATGTATTTAATGCAGGCAAAGCCAACAAGAAGGTTTGGGAGGAAGGTAGAATAAAGGAGGCAAATTGAGAAGACTCATTAGATAGGAGTTTGCAAACACCTAGCTGCACCTAGCTCCTGTCTGGTCATGTCTTCCTCTACCCAAGCGTGAGGCGGAACACCTAGCGTTAAAGTATCTTAGCCTGTGGATGGACCTCTCCGCAGCATCCAAACAAGGGACTCGGCCATTTTTGTAAACCTGTTGTGTCAACTGTCCTGCCCATCCGCAGATTGTCTTCAAAATCAAAGCATGGGTCCTGCCAACGGAAAAAAATGAACGGAAAAGAGTTTTGAAGCAAAACAAAAGTCCAAGCAGTTTCAAAAGTTGCACCTCAAGCCTGATGTCAAGAAAAAGCACTCACTCACACCGTTACGCACTAAAGAAATCAAAAGAATGTGGAAGACTGGCCACCAGTCCCGCCCAGAGTACTCCAGGAAGGTGTTCCTCACGACAAGCCCAGGCCTGGTTTTCAGAGGCGATTCTTGGAGTTGAAAGGCACTCAACGAGTGCCGTTGCCTGGTATAGACACCATTTTAAGAAGTGAAAAAAGGAAGGGCCCTGCACCCTGCATTAAGACCCCCGTACAAAGGAGCTTCTTGGGGAGGCCCTTGCATTCCTTTTATCTTCTATGTTGCTCAGTGCGCGGCGTGTCCCCCTGCATGTCCATGGTGTATGCCATGTTTCGCCTGGTTGCAATGGCCTGGCCAAAGGGTTTGCACAAATATGCCTGACATATCCTGACATGCTGTTTTGGCAGTGCACTACTGGTAGACATTGAACAAACATATTCTGAGAGCTTGTGCAGCATCGCGAACAACAATAACATAATATCACATGCGATTGTCGCGAATGATCCACACCAGTTTGCCGAACCAAGTCTCGCACGTCACGATCCTACTGCAGCTTGTGTGCTCCCTAGACCTACCCTTCTGAGCCAAAAAGTCCCACAGGCCACATCAAGCACTCAGCTTTCACTTGAGACAGGGAAACACGGAGGTACCAGGAGTATATGAGAGGTGCTGTATCAAGTGTGGTGTGTGAGAGAAGGGACTTATGTCGAAGAAGAGGGATTGCTACTACTACAACGTGTGGTCTCGTGGGAGCTTGTCAACACTGGTGCATGTGATAGCCGTGGTGTGTAAGAATTGCCTGGTGCTAAGCCAAGTGCGGTCGTATGTCACGCGCGCGCGGCATAAGAGTGACCTGGTTCGTGAGGAGAGGTTAGTTGCTAGAGCATGTGGTGGTGTGGTGAGGTTTGTCAACACGGCTTTGCGTAGACGCTGTGTTGCGCCAACGCTAGTTTGTGTAGAGCAATGTGGTGTGTGAACGCTGGCTTGCGTAAAAATTGTGGCGTGGAAACGCTGGCATGTGTAAGAGCTGCACGCACTGCGTCGAAGCCATGCTGCGCAACCTCATTGTAGGGGCACTGCTGTTACTGCCAGTGAATGGACGTCACGCTATGGTAGGTGGGTGATGATAGTGGTGCTGGCGAGGGGCGGGGTCACCAAAATATGTGATTTATCAATGATTCATCACATTGGAGGTTGGGGTCAATAGAATTGATATATCAATATTTGGTCCCGAGCAGGCTATTCAAGCTAACCCCTTTGCTTCGCAAAGCAAACTCAAGTTAGCCCTTACCAGGCTACCTTTCGTGACATGCATCGGGGACTTGCGACGTGTGGCAAATTGAGACTCTCTCATCATTCGCATGCAGACTTGGAAGCAACTCAAAAAAACGTGCCATCTTTTTTATGTTCCTGCTGCACTCAGAAATGCACAGGCGCGCTGCCTCTCACAATTATGGGAGACTGAAGCTTTTACACTCAATGACTCAGCAAAAAGCTTTTTGCTGACAATCCCGGACAAACTCCCCCCTTAAAGAAAGAGGAAAGCCTTTCAAATGTTCCTCCGGTCCATGAACCTTCGACCATCTTCTGACCGGACTCTGAAGTCGTCTCTTTGCCTGGCACGAGTCTTCCACTTCACGGCACCTCGAGTTGGATAGAGGGTGAAACTGTCTCCAAGCGTTCGTTCCACAGAAAGCCAAGCGTTTTACAGTTCATCAAAGCGCATCAAGCAGCTAGTCTTGGTGCCCATAACAGATTGATGTTAAGTTGAAGCGTCAAAAGGGAGCACGTACACGAGCAAGGACCATCGTTGTTTTGCCGCGGCTTCGTCAAACAGGTCTCGAGCAAACCTTGAGGCCCACCGGGTACAAACAGCGAGAAGGCTCCTACAAGCCACCAAGCATTGACGTGTGCAACTCTATTCAGCTGGTTGTCCATTTCAGTCTGCTAGTTGCCTAGCAAAAACATTCCGGTCCTGAGGATTGGAGGGAAGTTATGGACTCACCTGCAACAACTTCCTAATCATTTCGTGAACAAGCTGGAGAGATTTTGCAGTTGAGGCATATTGACATATATTGAAGCCTGTGTCCTCAGCCATATCCTCGGCACCTCCAACTTCCTGTCAGGTGTTGGTGTTGGAAGTGAGGGGTCGAATTCTGAGCACAAAGAATCCTAGTAGCTACTTGCTCCTAGTAGTACGGCCAGGAGCCCCTAGTAGCTTCTTGTTCCTAGTAGTAAGGCCAGGAGCCCCTAGTAGCGGCCTTGTTACTAAGGACTATGCAAGCCAGCGTCAATTTCCTTCAATCACCTTTGCCTGAGGAATCACCGCCTTCAATGCTCGACCTGAAAGGTCAATGAGCCAAGCCAATGACTCTGAGACGCCGGTTGGGGCCTAAGGGGCCTTTGGTTGGGCCCTTGTGCTGAGAAGACCACCCGTGTCTTGAAGGGGCACAACATATGGAGCACCACTTTTAGGGTCGTCAAACAAGTGTACCTGGCGAACAGCTGACACCCATGACTCATGACACACACGTTCATATTTAAATTAGCTTCTTGTTACTAGTAGTAAGAATGCTCCTAGGAGTACGGCCAGGAGCCGCTAGTAGCGTTCCTAGTAGCGATGCCAGGAGCCCCTAGTAGCTTCTTTTTCCTAGTAGCTTCTTGTTACTAGTAGCGACGGCCTCCAACCTACTTGCGAAGGCCTCCACCTAATAGCGTCCATTGGACCTAGCGTCATTTGGATCACAAAGCCAATTGAGAGTCAGGCTCCGCAGCTGATTCGATTGTCTCCCAGGGATGCTCCACCTCACTTGCCCAATTTGGGGGCAAACATTCGCGAATCTACCACACATGTCTTGGACACAAGAATTTCACTCAGGGCAACACAAAGGACGCTGGTTTCGCCATCGTTTGTTTTCATGGCCTTGTGAAGCATTGCAAAACCCATATTAGCACAAATGCGCTTCCGTGACTGTCAGTTTGCTGAAGCCCCAGCTCGAATCAGTTCAGGAGGAGCATCCTCTGCAAACCCAGGCTGCCCAGGTTGATCCGCTGGCCTTGGTGCTGGTCCAATAGCGAAGAGAGGATTTGGATCACTTGGACGGTCAAAACTGGAGACCGTGCAGAGGAAACCCTGGAAAAAAGGTCCTCGTAACTTTGCAGCGAATAGCCTTGGAGTTCGAGCCAGGGCGTTGAGTGGAAGAAGAGGCATCGTCGCTTCAAACTCATCTCTCTAAGCACAACACTGGCCTGCCCGGGTGGGGATTCCTTCACAGCATAGACCTCCTCTTCTCTATTCACATCTGCAGAGGTCTTTGACTCCAGCCTTAGCTAAAGCCCATGGACACCAGCGTCCCATGCAGCACTGTGTCAAAATTCGCAGCTAGGGAACACATCCAAGTTGGTTGCATTTGCAAACGAACTTGCTACCATGGCTCACTAGATGGCTGTGAACCACACTGCTGGCCGAACTCATTCTGATCACTATGCAAGGATTAGCTTGTCGTGGTCTCTGAGTGAGACAGCCAAACATGCAGCATGCTTGTCTTATCTCGTGTCACATCACTGCTTTTCACCTCGTTTGGAGCAAATGCTGGTGGCACTGACTGCCCAGACGGGGAGATGTTCACCCCTTGGTTGGGGCCCATGTACTGCGTCAGCATGGAGGCGCGCTCATTGAGCTGGTGCTTATTGAGGTGGCTGCGGCACAGCACCCATCACATTCTTGGCGACAGGTTTTCCCTTCTGCGGGTCCTTAGATCTTACATGCGGCAAGGAAGGCTCTGAAAGACATGTATAGGATTGCAAAAGAAGCGCTCTTGATGCAGCAAGATTGTATGCTCGGTTGTGAACCAAGGATCATAATCCGAAACAAACGAGACTTGCGAGCCAACAATCAAGGATCCTGCAACAGGATTGGCAATCTGCTAACCTCTAATTCTTGGTCTCTGGAGCATTCAGGCAAGTCAGGCTTCACTCCCATCGTCCTCCATCTGTCAAGTAGCTGCGGTGCACAAATAGGTCTGCACTTCCATCATGTGGCTGAATAAAGCCCATTCCTCTATTCTCCATCCAGGCCTGTGTTCAGCATTCTCGGCTCGGTGGGATGCTCAACCCATCTTAGCTAAGTGAGTATTGTATATACTTTTGCCCTAAGTGGGGAATCGCCGCGTAGATTGCAGTGTGGTACACTTGGTCGCATGTACAGCAAAAACTTGCTATTAGCACAAGAATTACAGTAGGTACCTGAACTCTTGCCAAAAGAATGGTCTTGGGAGGCCAATGCTGCCGCTGATGCTTTTGCAAAGGCTCATACTGCCGTTGCTCACCTGCCTTTTGCGCTCAAAAGTGAGCAGTTGGGTTGTGCCAAAGGCAAAAGTGTCCTTGATTGGTTTGTGCCTCGTGATTGTTTTGCTTAAGCATCTGCAGCCGGCCCAAAACCAATCTAAGCCGCCTCATTCAACCTGTATCCACAGCGTTGGTGGACCCAGCATTTCATGCCAAGGCCACTGATATAAACAGCTCCAGGTGATTGCCTGCCTCCCTTTGGACAATCCTGGGCAAAGCACCATCCCCTTACAGCAGGGCATGCCGAGGATGCCCCCACCCCATGTGCCGCCGAGTTGTCACTGGTCAGTTCTTTGCGGTGTTGCACCCGTTGTTGCTATCAAAAAATGGAACAATGGCTGGCCAGGAACGAGCCATCAGGTTCTACTTTTCAGTTGCTGTGCTTCTTTTGCGCCTTTGACGTGGATATAACATAGTTTAATAAACATACATAAACTGACTAAGGAATATTCACAGCTCCTCCAAAATCTCAAAATGACCTGAAGGCAGTGACTTCTTTGCATATTCACCATGAGACAACCAACAACAACTCCCAAACTTCGGCGACCCAACAACAACGCATTCTGTTTGGTAAAGCACTTTGAGCCTATAAGCGATGGCCTCCAACCTAGTAGCGATGGCCTCCAAACTACTAGCGATGTGCGCTCAAAGTGCTTTCGAGGACTCAAACAAGTTTTTGGAGTTCTTGCGATCAAAGCCTGCTCACTGATGCTACGACCCCGATGCCTTCACGATGCCAGTCTGCTGTACACCTTGCTGTGGCATGCCCTGCTGTTGTAGACCCTTATGGCACCAAGAGAGTCTGCTGCTTACAATTGTAAAACTGAACAACAACGACAAAACAAGAACAAGGACATGAAGACAGCTCTAAGTTTGAGTAAGTGACTTTGTTGCCCTTTCCACCCATACCACCACAGCCATAAGGAGAGAAGCGATTATTCATGCCACCTGCCAAAAGTAGCATGCTGCGGACCCTTCACTCTTCTGTCTATCAATGAGTATGGACAATGAAATACATAAGTATGACGCATGAAGACTTAGACGTGGCAAGCAAAGGCACGAAAGGACCTTCATTCACAGAAGTGCTCTGCTTACTGCTCACTTCTCCTGTCCTCCTGGGGCAGCTTTGCCATAATCGCCACCACTGCTGTCAACACTGAAGGACACCAACCCGCCAATCTGTCAGACAAGTAGATTAAGTAGATAGATAAGTGAGTGTCCAATGTTCGTTTGTTCGCACTGTGATAAGGCTGTACCTAAGATTTCACATCGAGGACACCGTGCAGCCTGCGGATCACCGTCAAGCAGCAGATCTTTCGGGACACTCACATCAAGGCCACCCTCGCTTGGGGTCACCAGCAAGCCTGGCATTTCAAGAATCCCATGCAATCTTTTCTTGTGTGTTCTTTTCTTTTCTTTTGTCATTGTTTAGCCCGTGGCCCTGCCTCCTTACTTCATTAGGTACTGTAGGTGCCTACTTAATTAATTAAGGGAGAAGTTCGCTACTAGCAATAGGAAGCACTCCTAGCTAGGACGCAGGATAGCTCATGTTCGCACACACAATGATTTGGTTCCTAGGTTTTTTTTAGGGAAACTGAATCAGGGCTCAGTAGAATCCGACAATTCTTGCACGCCAAGTGTCTATTGGCCATGACAGCTTTCACTGTGCCTGGATATAACACTCAGTGTGTCAATGTTAGACACAGCACCCAGCGTGAACCTGTTTTTGAGGGGCTTGTCAAAGCATTCGTTCTGCTTGAATCTTGAATAAAAATAGTTGCAGCCTGCGCATGAATTTGCAACCCAGTCACCCAGTCGCGCAACCTGTACTCCACGGGCAGGCTGAAGTGGCATAGCACCACAGCCGCCGCCGCCGCCACCACACCCTCCACAGCCACCGCAGCCACCGCAGCCACCGCAGCCACTGCAGCCGCCGCATCCGCCGCAGCCGCCGCAGCCGCCACACCCGCCGCAGCCACCATTGCCACCGCCAGCACAATATCCACCGCTGGTGCCATAGCCACCGCGACCAAAGCCACCACCGCCACCACCGCCACCACCACAGCTTCCACCACCACCCTTGCCTCCTCCAAATCCTTTGGCAGGTCCTTGCAAGACTAAGTGGCGATGAGAGGAAACCAAAGAATGCAGCAATCATGCACGGCTCCCAACCAGAAACGGTCACCAACTCATGCAAGGTCCTTGTGAAGTCTTAGGAGTTGCAAACTTTACCTTTGCATTCCGTGAAAAATGACAAGAATATGACATCTGATCTAGTTTTACTAAAACTGTAGAATGTCTGTGCAATCTTTTACCGCGCAACTGTTATAGGACCCGGCAAGCCCATTGTCTCCCCTGTGACCTGGCAATCACTGCATACAGCCAGATCTGGTTGTTTCAGAACATGCTGGGATGACCCTCTCCACGATCCATGCCGCTTCGTCCACAGAAGCAAAGCGGATCATAGCTGCCCTGTCAGGCCTCCCTTCACCTGGTAGTACCTGGTGGCAAACATCGGTTCTACTTGGACCCAGCCTTGGGATGCGTAGGAGCCTGCTGGACCCAGCCTTGCAGCTTACCACGGTGCCATACGCAGAGAAAAGCTCTTGAAGCTTATCCTCGTTGATATCCACCCTGAGTTGCAACTTGCTGCAACTTGTTTTCAACCATTGCAGTAGATACACACTAGATTCTAGATTACAACACAATCTGCTCTAAATGGCCCGCTTGTATCCGCTTGCCACAAAATGAAGTCGCAAAGGTCTTGGAGCCAAGTCAGGTTCGGCAGTTGCCTGAAGCGCCAAACCGTGCCCCTCCAAGATCGCGCTCTGCGAAAGCCTGATGAGCGGCATGAGGACCAGAGGGCACCGCCGCTCATGTGGGTGTGTGGATCAATCCACGTGACAATCACGCAATCCTTGAGACGATCTGCTGCAAAACAGGTGTCACCGTACCACCATGCAGCGTGCCACGTGCAACATTGCGGATGGGCCATACCATGTCGTACGTAGCTGACGTGGAGAACGCCTGCAAAGTTCTGTGTCAAAAGAAGGGCGTGATATCATGTGATATCACTCTTATCCATGCAGCTTCGTAGGAAGGTCTCTATGAGACTGGTTTTTGTGACTGGCAGCAGAAATATGCTGTATAACGCCAGTGCGGATACAACTGCAGGACCATGTCAATGTCTGTCCCATGGCAGGTTGAGAATGTCCGTACCTGGCATTTCATGCCATTTCATGTATGTTGGCCAAAATTGAGGCCATGCCACTTGTGTAAGGCCCGAGCATAAGCACATCATATCGTCGAGTTGTCAGAGGCGAAGCCGCCACATGATGCGCTTGTTTCAGCTTCTACTAATGCCACCGATATGAAATCAGTGATTTCTGACCACAGGACACCAACGTTGTGTAGTGTGCAGGACAGCACTATAGCCCTATCAGGCCCTATCACTCAGAGTGGAGAATCAAAACAGTGACTCAAGTGACACTGTGCAGACTGTGTAGACTGTGCACCAAGATTCTTCTCGAGTTCTGGGCCCACAACGTAATCAGCCATCCATCCGTTCCATTTGGGCTATGACACTCATGCAGGCTTTGCTATACTGAACAAATCATTGCCTATGTTCGCATGTGTTTCAATATGTTTCAATAGTTTTTAGAAACGTAAGCCTGACCAGCACGTGAATGAATATCCTACATGTTTCTCAAAAACGATCAAAAATGTATCCTCCGGTGATCTGCCCACATCTGCCCTGTTCTAGAGATTCCCTCTTGCATGCCATGCATTTCTTTCCGTTTTCCCTTGGTGCTTCACTATTGGTCTACTTTTCCATCATGTCTGTCCTATTAATTCCTAGATGTCCTACCTTTCTTCCATTCTTTTCCATCCATCTATGACATCCTATTTTTGCCAGTCACTATGTACTGTATGTGAAATGGGCAAGAACATAGGTTGAAAATGGGTTGACGTCGACGCATCAATGACAGGCTGCGGAAGTCCGGTCACGAAGCAGTTGTCAGAAGGCGTTTCACCTGCAAGCTGCACGATGAGTTGCCCAAGTCAATTTTTCATGGATGAACTGGATGAACTGTCGATGGCATACTTTCTTTGACTCACTCCAAAAGTTCTGCCTATGAGAGGCCTCAAAAACGCTGCCTGTAGCTTCTCTTGGAAGCTAGTCCAGTCGTTTTGGAAAAGGCGACGCGTCGTACACTGTTGGATACACACACACACACTCGGGATATGGCCCGTTCGATCTGAAAGCCCCATACCACTCGTAAGCCTAGGTGAAAAATGCCTAAGCAAAGACAAGCAAAGCATGTAAGGGGTCTGACCATCCCAAAGGCCCAGAAAGAAAAGTGCGACAAGTGCCAATTGCAGGACCAAAGCAAGAGCTTGCATTTTGCTCTAGCTAAAACCTGGGACCAGAAGGAAATTGAGCGGTAGCATCCAAGCAGGTACGTCATCAGGAGTCCATGATGATATCGTAGGAGCGTATGAGGAGCTTCGCTGGATGGAGCCTCATAGTCATACGTCCTCTCCATCCCCGTGCATAGAAGGCAAAAAGGTTCCCTGTGACTTACATGCACACGCCCCAGCGAGGGGGGCGAGACGGCCACCATCCTGCTCGGAAAGGTGGATGCAAAGCACATGTGCGCGCAAGCAAAAGCGGATGAACAAGCGCGAAGGGAAGGACATGAAAGGGACCAGTGTCTTTCGAGCTGCGGTGACAAGAAAACAAGATGAAAAGAAAAAAAACAGCGAGCCAGACCTCATTGTAAACGACCTGGGGCACCTAAAACTTAGTTGGTAAAAGAGTGTGCACGTACACACTAAGGGCGGGACGGATGCGGACGCAAGAAAGAGAAAGAAACCGACAAGAAATGAAAAGAAAGGAGGAGGAAAGTGTGAATGCGATCAAAAGGGAACCCTGACCTAGAAACCAAACCTATATAAGTTCACTTGTCGCACCTCACCTTGTTAGCTTTGTAGGCATGCCGCGCTTAAGTGCGGGACGGGGATCCAATGACTCCAACAAACATACGGCCGCTGCGGCCACGTTGGACGGGCACCTCCGCTCGCCGTTCTGGTCTACAACCTGCTTGGTCGACGCTTGCATTAAAGCTCCTACGCTCGCTGCGAGCACCTCCGTCTCCAGCAGGGAGAAAGAGACCCTCTTCGGGCTCACTCCGGGCTGGCACGAGGCCAAACACACTTGAGATATATGGCTCGTTCGATCTGAAAGCCTCATGCCCAGATGAAAAATTGCCAAAGCAAAGCATGTAAGGGGTCTGACCATCCTGAAGTGTCAAGTTTCAAAGGCCCAGATCTGATCTAAAGAAGCTCAATTCGATCGAGAAACGACAAAAAGTGCGACAAGTGCCGATTGCAGAACCGAAGCAAAGGCTGGTTGGGAAATGAGCGGTAGCATCCAAGCAGGTACGTCATCAAGAGTCCCTGATGATATCCTAGGAGCGTATGAAGAGCTAAAAGGCCAAAAGGCTGGCTGTGACTCCGAGAGTTACACACACACTAAACACGTCCAAGGCATCAGCCTGTCCAGGCCTGGTGGTGCTCCACCACCTTTGCCTTTTCCCTTTCCTTTTGCTTGGTCAAAGACCTGTTGGAACTCACAGATGCGATGATCTCCATCTACTTGGATCAACGTCTAGACGTAATGTTCACGCTTTCATCATGATGGGCCTCCACCGCGGTGAACTTCTGCTTGTCATGGTTCCATTGCACGGAGCAGCCGATGGGAAGGCCCTGGGAAGGTACCATGCTCTCTGGGATGGCACTGCTTCCCACAAAGGCATCCCCCATTCCATTGTCCAAAGTGATGAAGCCTTAGATTCTGAAAACCACGTGGTTTGTAGTTCCAATTGGCTCTGACCAGTGCAGAGAAAGAAGTCTCAAAGTCTCGCAAGATAAGAACTGCATTGTTGCAGATTCAGGTCTACTAGACTACCTAGACTGTCCGGCCCTCCGCACACCAAGCAGCCAAATCCCTTGTCTGGAAACCAAACCTTGGATGCATCTTCTTTCACCCTCTACTCGACTCTGCTCTCTGCCTCTCAAGCTGACTCAGGTGTATCGTAGCATGGGAGCCAATGTGTACAGCAATTGCGGACAAAGTACATCATGCATCGACATACGGTCTCGTGTCTCGTGTCACTCTGATCATGTGACATCCTTTCTGCAGCCGTGTCACTTTGAAGGTTCCTGAGGCCGACTGCAATCCTCCATTTCCGCCCATGCCACCGCTGTTCGGGCCTTGCAAAAATCAGCGAGGTCCATCCATTGATACTCCAACTCTCCAACACTAGTAAGTGTTTTATACACAAGACACTGTAGTCTACAGTTCTTGTATTCAAAAAATATGTGATGTCAAATCATATGTATAATATATATACATGTGTATACTCTCATACAATTGGACCCCATTGGGTAGCCCGATGAGAGTTTGGCCATTACTTGATTACTACTTGTGCACTATGCTTTCTGTTCAGAGCCTGCATTCCAAGATGACAAGGACATGGATAGATAGTAGATGATCCTAGTAAATAGAAGTATTGGAAACTGCAAACTTCCAAAAGTTGCCTTGAACAGCACCAGCACAAACCTCCGCAAACGGGCACAAGTCCCATATGAGACAACAGTCAGCCGGTGAATGAATTGTGTCAGTAGGATATCACAACATGTTATTTGATTTTCACCCAGCCTTTGCAATAGGCTTGCCCTTCTGTTGGTCAAAGCCAGATTCAAAAAGGACTTCTGCTCCCACCACCAGTGAATCGCCATCAACTAAGTTGCTTCGATGTACGAAGACATCAGGGCTTCCATCAGCAGGAGTAATGAATCCCATTCCTCGTGCCTCGATCCAAGCCTTGACCACTCCAGGCTGGCCATTTGGCACCATAGCCAAGCGTTGACTCTGAGCTCCTTTCATAGCACCAGGAGTTTGTGGCCCGTTCGGATTAGTTGATGCTCCGCTCACGGCATTTGCAACAGGCTTGCCCTTCTGATTGTCCCAACCCGGTTCAAAAAGCACCTGTGCCCCGGTGACCAAGCAGTTTCCATCGACTAAATTGCTTCGATGGACAAAAACATCTGCACTCCCATCTGCAGGAGTGATAAATCCCATCCCACGGCCCTCTATCCATGCTTTCACGGTACCAGGCACTCCATTGGGTAATGGCACATTCCCACCAGGCTTCACGCCCGGATCAAGGGTGATCGCTCCACCACACTTGTTGGTCGCAGGCTTGTTCTTGGCTTCATCCCAGCCAGGTTCGAAGATCACATTGGAGCCAACTTGTAAAGAATTCCCATCAATCAAGGCACTCCGATGCACAAAGACATCTGCGCTGCCATCGGATGGCTGGATAAAGCCCATACCTCTCTCCTCAATCCATGCCTTGACGGTACCTGAAGCGCACAGGTAGGGTCTCTGCCGAATACAGGCCCAGGTCTTTCGATTGGAAACTCATGGAAACTCTATGTTCACCTCCAAAATCCTTTCATTCTGACATATAGAAATCGTTTGGGATCGTTGTCATCCTTGGAAAATGCGAGCCTTGGACACCTCCAACTATGCTGGCCGCCATGGTCATTGGTGAACACGTGGACTTGAATGCCACAACTTGAAGACTTTAGTTGGGAGTCCTCTTTCGCAAAATTCTGAGACATTGGCACATAAAGCAAAGACGTAACTGTAGGCCCTGGAATCAGGGTTGTAGACTGTAGACCAAACTATGTTCAATCACTGCAAGTGTACCTCTCCAACCTAGGCGTTGATGGTGTTGTCAGTTGTCTGGCTGGCTGGCTTGGTTCAACTTGATTATGATGTGTAAGTTGTTTGGCTACCTCTTGTCACCTGGCTCTCCGCGCATGAATCTTTTCGTGGTCAAATCAAAGTCCTAGCAAATGCTGCGCAATACAGTGCAAGTCACCAAGAGACTTTAAATAAAAAAGCCTTTACTGTAAGTGAAGTACACTACGTATCATTGGTTCGGATGACATGCGTCCACTGCCGGCCAGCAGCGAACATGCTTTCGCCAGAAGGTCGCAGGATTGACTTCGACCATTCGAAACATCTTCGCTTTGCGAAGGACGTGGTACTGAATGGCAATGCTCAACAAACCTTCGCTATACCAATCTCATTGCCCGAGCGAGGGTTCAAGATGCCGGGCTGGCTACTTGCAGAAATTCGAGTCGAGCTATTCCACAGGAGCCAGCAAGGCATCTATTTTTGTATCAGAGCCACCTCATTCTTGAATGGCAGCAATCTCACAAACGAGCTACGATCTCGGTCTCAATGCTAGTAGGCCCGAAGGTTATCTTCGCGCGCCAAATAACACCTCAAAGTCCATCACTCATGACAAGGGTCCCGTTGATTAATTATACACCGCCGTACACCGCCTTGTGAGCAAGCACTGCAACACTGGTAATATGTGTAGTAAATGAGTGGCTTTCCATTTCTGGGATGCCGTTTCTGGGATGTAGTTGGCACCAGAACAAGTGTGATAAGTGGCTCCAAATAGATAAGAGATGCTGTGCCTTTGAAGTACAGTAGTCTTGGCAGCAAGGGTAGAGTAAATTGGCAGAGTTCTTTCAAATCAATAGTCCAGGCCACGCACTCCAGCAAGGCACAACGATGGAACATTTGGTACGACAAGGTCCCATGTGCCAGATGTAATTTATTCCCGTGCACATCCGAAGATGCCATGTGGGTTTGCAATTTGCAGCCTTACAGTCCTTGACAAAGTCTTTCCTTACTTTGATTATGATTTTCCGATGCTTCACACCCGTGGCAAGAAATCAACTTACAAACTTTGGAGTCAACACATAAAGTGCCTCCCTATATGGGCTTTGAATGCCTGAAAACCTCAGCAGTTCCTGAGCACTCTGAAACTTTCTTGGAGGATCTTTTGAACACCTTTCCTACAGTCCTCCAGTGCTGCTTGGAGAAGCTACAGGTATTCAAAGTGTGTATATACAGGTATGCGGCCGGTGGTCCAGTGTTGCTGATGCAGCAGGTTTTCTCGACCAGATGTCCACACCTTTTCTATTCAATCTTCCCACGTTTGATCGTATGTTTGCATGTGCAGAATGTGTTGTTTGATTGTATTAGCATCCGTTCCAGGTCCGTATGTTGCGATCTTGGAACTTGGAGTGATACGACACGAGACTACGTGTGCCCCAATAGACTGTACATGATATTATATACAATTGTACAGACATGCGAAAGATAAATGATGCTGTTCGCTGAGTGCATTAGCTCACATTCTAGTATATGATTCAGGCCTGATCTCTTGTCCCAGGCAATGGTTGCACAGGAACTTTGGCCTCACTTGAGAGCAGCGTTTGGCTTTCCAAAATAGTCTCCGTTCAGCAAACGTTCCAAGCCGCTGGCATCAAATGCAGCATGAAGCTGTGGGAAGCCCCGCACATCGCGTCGATCATCTTGCCTGCAAAGTTGCTCAAAAATCACAAGAACATCATGTGACTCGATGTGAATATGCAAAGTGTTTTTTAATGGACCAGCTAGCAGAAGCTACAGGTAGCTAGTAGCTTAAGTAGCTACTACCTAGGACGCAGGATAGCTCGGGCTTCCTTGAAGAAGCGCTCGCACTATTCATTTGGTTCCTAGATTTTTCGGGAAACTTAACTGTAGCGGCTTTGCAAAGCTTGCTATGACTTGTTCAAGCTGCCTTGATCTCATGGCATCTCTTCGCGAAATCTCGCGCAGTCGCTTTGTCTCCTCTTGCCTTGGAAATTACGAGCTTGCCAGAAAGACTGCATGTGAAACCAGTCACAGACTGAGCATAACCATTGGGTGCTCGGCAGGATTTCCTTTTCAAAGCGAATTTGGTCGATCTCCTTCAAGGGTTGTTGGGTGAGTCGGTAAGTCGATATGATCAAGCACAGTATCAAGTCCTGTTGCTGCAGCTCGATCTGTCTTTGCTGCTCTCTCAGACGTTTGAATATGCGGGCATCTGTGGCAGTGGCCATACCATGGATCGCCTGCATCAAAACTTGGCTCGAGGATAGTTATATATGAGGGACGGTCAAAACTCCTTATTCTTCTTCAACAAAAAAATGGACGTCATCGGTTTTGAGTTGGACCTTATCGTTTTACAGTGTTTTGAGTTCGTCGCATACTTATGATCATATACAGCGCTGGGGTTATCGGTTTTGAGGTGGACCTTATCGTTTTGCAGGGTTTTGTGCACAAACCTACCCCTCTTTACTAAAGTGGTCTTCGCATGTTTTGACCGTGGCTCATATAACTAATATGCACTATGCAAGTTTCAATTTCGGTCTCTTTTATGGTGGATAGTTGCTAAGACTAGATTGGCGCTTCCGGCGGCAGCCTGCTCGTAGTCAGAGGCTGCACTGTCAATCTTGTCCTGCAACTTTTGCTCTGTCCTTGGTGTTCCCATCTTGTCGCATCACGTGTCCTGCAATCTGTTTGCCCCTGATTTCCTCCCCAAGGCAAAGGCTGCTGGATGCGCTTGTAGTCTTCCTCAAATTCCTTCAGCCGCAAGTCCAATCCCTGTTTGAAAAGCATCACGTCAGGATCTGGAGCCTGCCAGCGAGCTAGCTTGTCAAGAGCGGGCTAAATGACATCAAAAAAAACGTGTAAACATCCTGGCACATATTATTACAGTACATTTGTATGAATTGGTGGAATCTGCTCTGCATGTTCAGTGGAAGCTATGCATGTAAAAAGTCTTGCAAGGCGTGCTACTTTGGGGCTGCCCAGCCACAAAACAGCAGAGTGTGGCATGAGGCAGTCGAATCTGAATCTTGCTGACAGGTACATTGCTGTTGTGGCTGGTTGTGTCGGGAACTGGCCATGCATTGTGTCACCCTTGATCTTAGCGATCAAGCAAGGCAAAGACTTCAATCACGTTCAATCACTACATCTAGGGAGTAATTGTCAGTAGAATGTCTTGGCGAAACCAATCATCTTCTATACAATATATAGCAAAAACGGAACTGAGGCACACGGCCCCGATAGAAAAAGCCGGGAATGCGTGCTATCTGCTATCCCAATACCCAACCATACTGGCCGTGACAACAAACAGGCTCAACATGGTTCAACTTATTATAGCAGTATGTCTTGCCTCACGCGCTTCACAAATAACAATCGCATCACCTCCAGATAAAACATTTGCATACAAAGGGCTCACGTTCGTCACTGTCCGCCAACTGTAGAAATCAAACGAAGAAGCAAACTGGGGCAGTGAAACACGAGAAAAGCGCCAGGAAAAGAATGCCCCTTCTGAGATCCACCTCCATGACCAGCTCGCCGGAAGCATTGACGTATGGTGCGAGCCTTGGGAGTGGTGGAGGAAAAGCAACAGAATCACGCTATATAGTTGACAAACGGTAGCTAGTAGCTACAAATAAGCTACTATACGCTATGGACGCAGGATAGCTCACACTTCTTCAAGGAAGCTCCCGCCGCCTGAGAGTGGGGGAGAGCTTCCTTGAAGAAGCACTCGCACTATTCAGTTGGTTCCTAGATTTTTAGGGAAACTTAACTATGAGAAACACACAGTCGAAACACACACGCACATATTCAATGCCGCATGCATCATTCGAGACCGGGGCATGGTAGCGAGTCTTTCCTGATCCTTGCATGGAAAAGGCCATCGCATGTTTCACCAGCATACATCATTCTCATCTGGTCTCAGTCATGGACAACTGTCAGCAGGGAATGGCATGCATTGAGCTCTGCCAGCTGGGACTGATAAAGGTCCTGTCAGTTCTGCACGTGGGGAAACTCTGTCTTCCATGAGTCGGATGGGGGTCAAAACCCGGTTGAATGGACAGGGGATGTGAACCTACCAGGGCTGAGGGGTTTTGACCCATACAGAGACTATGAAAGGATTTGAAATGATAAAGGTGTGATGGTCAGATTCTGAAGATGCTTCACCCGTCATCTCTGAGGTGCTGTCACATAGCTGTTGGATCTCGAGGTCATCCCGAAGGTGCCTCACAAGAAGGCAATGGGGTGGGTGGAGAATTCCAAAGCAAGAGAAAAGGATACTGAAAAGTGGGACCAAACCTCAGAAAACTACACAGAATCATGACTTGCCACATTGCACTGCATGACTATCTTGCTGCATGAGATGCTTTGGTAGTTGCTGCATAGCCGGCTGCCCCGCAGCAGCTGGACGTGCAGCCTTAGGTGTGCTAGCCATCATTCAGAAGCAAACTTGACTCCACTCCATGCACCAGGCAGAAGCTCCGTAGCTGCCTAGACCCTCCATGGCCTAGCACAGGATTCAAAAGAACCTTCCTTTACATTCCTTTTGCTGGGACAACACGACGTGACCAAAAGAACATCCCCTTCTGGGCACCTGGGACTCGGAGCTCGCGAAATCGAGTGCAAACTGAGCCAGACTCTGAGCCAGCTAAGCCACCGCACCGCCGCACCGAAAATAGATTGGACGACGTGGAGAGGAAGGTAGTAGCCCCTTGAATGACAGTGTAGCTGTCCTTATATATATATATTGCAAAGCGGAATGAACCCTCGCACAAGCCTTTTTGGACTCGCGCGATAGGCTCAAGGCCTGATTCGAGCCGCAACACGTTCGGTCGTTGACGTGTCACGTACCGTCTTGCGGTCCTGTCATGACTGCTTGCGAAGTTTCATCTGTCCTGCTTTACTTCTTTACATTCCTCAACATTCTGTGGAACTTCGCATGCCGTCATCTGGACTTCATGATGAGAGCTGCTTGCCCCTGACACATTTGCCAGTGCTTCAGAGTTGATCTCATCAGCAAGTACCTGCATTTGCTGGCTGATGCTGTTGATGTGTTCTTCATCTTTGTACACGCATGCTGCTTCCCACATCACTGTCAGCAAAAAGTACTTTCGTTCTTTTGTTGTCATCTTTTCCCAAGCTTCTTGGTCCACGCCGATGTTCTTCTTTGTTGCTTCATCACGATGTTCTTCATGATCATCTCCGTGATCTTCACCAAAACTTTCATCTTCTTCATGCGGGGCCAGCCGACCATCTGCTCCTGGCTCCACAAATAACTCCGGCACTGCGGGGTCTTCCAGCATGCTCATGACTTCTGACTCCGTTGGAGTCCCTGGGGCTTCTCTTCTGTCCTGCCTTTTCAACAGGATTGCTCGTTTCTCATCTGAACTCATGGATGGGGTCCGATGCCTTTTCTTTTGCTTCAGACGTTTCTCTAAATCCAGAGCTCTTACTTCTTGTCGTTCTTGTTTGTATTCAATCCTGATCAGCCTGTCAATGACTTTTGTGATTCTGAAATTGCTTTCTTCTGCAATGTCATCCATTTTCTGATAGGTGAATCGGTTGCTGTCACCAATGAACGCTGAGACTTTCTTGAAATCCTCGTTGATGGCATGCTTCATGCGGTCCATCCCTGTCAGCATGATGTTGTTTTCATTGGACATTTGTGACATACCTGCATGAATCAGCTCCTGGGTTTTCTTGCGTTCTTGGCCCAAAAGGGTAAAGATCGTTGATGTCAAGTCTTTTCACCAGCAACACTATCATGATCACCATTCCACCCCACATCAACATCAAACATTCTGAATTCTGTGAAACTGTTGTCTTCAACCCGAGCACGACCACCAGCATTGTTGTGAAAGAAACAAGTGCACCTTGTTTGTATAATGCAAGGTCCTCATACCACAAAAACCGTTCCGTGTAGTAAGTTGTGTTGTACCAAAAGAGACCTGTCAGCACAATGATCACGCACGCAAACATCAACTCCCATGGAAACTGGGGCAGGATCGTCCTCACGTCCGGCTCGGCATTTGTAGGGAGGAACTGCTGCGCAAATGAAATCATCAGTACGGACTTCGCACTTACTCCGGGACTTGTGGATGTATGGGTTGTCCTGTTGGGGCTTGCTGAACTTTCATTCTCCTCAAGTTCAATCGGCTTCTGGTTGATCATCTCGGCTTCTTCATGGCTGTTCACCTTTTCTGGCTTTGGCTTTTCTTCTGGGCTTTCCAACTTCCGGCTCCTCGATGTCTCTGGCAATCTTGGATCTGGGCCAAGTGTCCACTTGTTGGAGTAGAGCACATCGTTCAAATAAGCCAAGCCTTTTCGATGAAGCGCTTTTGTCAATGCATCTGCCAGTTGTTGCTCTGATGGCACCCACTTGCATTCAACACCTTCTTGCAAGCTTTGTCGGATGATTGCAGCCTCTAAAGACAACCTGCGATCAGAAAGCAACACACGCTCTGACTTCATGCAATCATATAGGGATCTGCAATCTGTCACCGTGACACCTGGCACACGATGCAAATGCTCCTTGTAGTGACGCATGTCCAAATCTCCACGCAACACTTCCAAAATGGTCGCTCTCAACCAACTGAGGGCATCCAGAGCTTCTGAGCAGGAATAAGCTTCGGCGCTCAAGGTCGATCGCACCACCCTTTGTATCTTGGATGATGTCCAATGAACAAAATGGATGCGGTGTACCTTCGTTCGATCCTTGATCAACTCTGGGGTTGAAATGCCCAGCCAATATCCCTTTTGGCTCTTGTGACCTGGAAGATTGTTGAAGGATGCATCATGGACTGCTACCACTGCAATGTCTTCCGGTTGCCAAGCCATGCCTGGTCTAACAATGAGCTCCTCTTCTTGATGGTATTGTTTGACTTCTCTCACCAGCTTTGATGCTTCTTTGAGACTTGACATTCTCAAATCCTTGATTTCGCTGGCAAGCTTGCTGACTTGGTACCCAATGGAGTACCCCATGATCCGGGCGAACCACTGCAACTGACCAAGTAGTCCTCGAAATGCTTTGGTTTCGCTTGGAGTCAGCTTTGCATTGTTGTCTTTGCCACGTTCTCGACTGACTTTATAGGTACTCATGTTCTCCACATACTCCTGAGCATGAACATGGATTGTCCCATCCTCATCCTGATGATAGGATCTGCCGCAGAACTTCAAAGTTCCATCAGTCCTCCATTGTCCCCATTCAACTTCTTTCTGCATTTGTTCTTGCATCTTCTTGCATTCTTCGGGATATTTCTTCTCATCCCACGCAATGAGGACATCGTCAACATGTAAAGCCAAAATGGCTATCACTTCTTTTGAAGCTGGGTCACGAAGCACGAAACCGGCAAGCTCGAATGTCAAGCTTTCCCAGCCCAAACGAAGGAGGATTCCCTTGATGGAATGATACCACTGCCTTGCGGCATCGTTCACGCCGTAGATGGATTTCTTGAGTTTGAGCAAGGCACCTGGCTGCACTCCTGGAATCTGAGCCTTTCCAAGATTCTTTGGAGGCTCAAAGTACAGCTCACGGTCAATCTTCAGCCCTTGCAAAAAGGCTCCTCTGACATCAGCTGCTGTCAACTTCATCAGCCTTGATGATGCCAGGCTGCAAATGACCTGAACTAATAATGTAGAGCACGTTGGCGAATCACGACGGAGGTTCTCGTCGTACTCTTCTTGAAAGCCTCTGCCAACGACCCTGCACTTCAGCACAAGCTCTTCCTTTTCATTTTCATCTCTCTTTTCATCATCCTTCTTTGTCCAAACGCCTCTGGAGGAAATCACTTTCTCCGGGCTTTCTTTCCGGATTTGTTTGCTTTCATCCGGAGGCACGATGTCGATGGCATCAAAGCGTTGCCATGTGCCAATTTCCTTCTCCACAGCCTTTTGCATAGCTTCCTCGATCTCTTTGTCTGTGAACTGTGGAAGCTGTGACTTCATCTTCTGAGGGTTGAGCTCCGTGTGCTTGTTCCTTTTGGTGTAGGTGTCCATCCTCTCTGCAAGGAATGCCACACACATTGTTTCTTTCTCCTCTGCGGACATCTCAACTCCACCAGATGAGTCCACCTCCTTGTCCTCAAGTCTTCGTCTCATCACTCCACGAATGGATTCTGGTACGTCATCAAGTAGAAGATCACGTTTCCTTTTGTGCTCTTCATCCAAAATGGAACTTGATGGCATACTCGAGGGTTCTTCTTGACTTCCTTGAGGAACAGATTGTTCCTCAACATTCTGTTGCTCTTTGGCCTCTTCCATCTTCTTCTTTCGTTTCCTTCTCTTCTTGCTTGAACTTTCCTCGGGTTTCTTTGGTCTCCTCAGCCTCTTAATTTCATCTTGATCACCATCGGCTGCTTCTGTTGTCTCCTCTGCTTCACCTTCTTTCTTCCTCTTCTCATGTCTTGCAATTCTTTTCATCTCACGGACCTCGCGGGATTCATCACCACTGGATGTGCATTCATCTTGGTATGTCCGTGCCATCTCCTCTTCTTCTCCTTGAGTAGGTCTTTCTGCTGCTGCACCGTCATCAACTGGAGGTTCTGTAGGTGAATAGTCTCCAGCCTTAGCATCTTCTTCATCATCGTCAAGATCAACGGGATCTTGAGGTTTTGAGAGGTCTAAGAATCCTTGTTGTCCACCTGGTCGTGCTGGTAGTGTGTCATCATCTTCAAGCATCAACTCTTGTTCCTCTGCAATTGCTCTTCTCAAATTGTGAGGATGTGCCAAAATAGGCGAGCCGCGATGAATGAGCCAGTAGCCTTGAAGATCTTTGCCAATGACTCGAGCGGGTCCATGCCACTGCTTGTACACCTTGTGTTTCAAGCCTTTCCTCTTGTACATCACGAGGCTGTGCATGTCGAACGGACCTGGCTGTTGACGAGTCTGTGACAGCAATGCACGACGAAGCGATGCTGAATGGTTGGCTTTCACAAAAGCATGTTCACAATCTTGTAGTAGCTTCATCCGTTGTGCCATTGCGAAATGATCTTCGTTGTCAGCTATTGGAATTCTTCTTCCATCACTCATGATCTCCGGAAGGCTAGGTTGAAAACCAAGGACACATTGAGCAGGCGAAAATCCTCTGAAGTTCGAAAGTCTGTTGATCGTCTGGGTGCACTGAATGACCGCCACTCTTGACAATGTAGCGCCACGGATTTCACTGTCATGCACCAATTTTAACATCATTTCTTTCACTGTCTGTCAGAATCTTTCGCTCCACAATGCCATGTGACCAATGTGCATCTCGGGCCACAAGGATCTCTTCAATCCCATAGCGATCCAACAAATCACGGAAATCGCCTCTGAGTGATCCATCTTGGTCTACCTGCACTTTCTCTGGTCCACCAAACACTTCCATCCAATCCATCAGTGACTTTCGGCACTGTGATGATTGTGGCTTCTTTGGTCTTCCAGGACTGTCACCTGAACATAGGTAAGATGCCATGGTATAGTTTGTTGCCATGTCAACCATCATTAGAAAGGAATGCATCACATCATCTTGATCGGGAATGTGTGCAATGTCCATGGCAACACACTGGTTGAAGTGATTGTACTTGGGCACGGCAGCGATTGGCTTTGCTGGACTGCGTCTCTCCTTTTCACATGTGGGACATGTGAACAGCCTTGCCGCCTTGATTGCCCGATCTGAGGCTCCTGACAATTTCAGGTGTCGGCTGAAATTCTCTTTGTACAGTGAATGGGAGTATTGTCGATGCACCTTGGTGATTGCGCTTCTTAAAAGAACTGGTACCTCCTCCCATGTCTGAAGCTCTTCTTCTTCACGTTGACGGAGCACCACCTCTGAGCTTCTCTTCAAAGCACTGTGAAAAACATCAGCTTCCTCAAGATGGTACTTCACTTCACCACATTGCTCTTCAAGAAGTGCAATGATGAGATGTTTTGCCCGTCCTTTTGTCCTCTTCCTTGAACTTCGGCATGGTCATGATCACCTGAACAGCGAACACTCAACAATGAAGCCAAAACCGGAGAGGATGTCACGAAACGGGTTGGTTTCAGCACAAAATCACCATTCACGTCCTTCAGATCAGTCATGCATTGATCCATCCGCACGGTGTAATGTGGAATGTGCTCCAACATCTCCATCAGATGCTTCCAAGCTTGTGATGACAATGGATTTTCCAACAAATAATGCCGCCCTTCCAACACTTGCAATTCACAAATCTCCTTCACAAATGTCAGATGTGCCAGCGCTGTCTCTTGTTGTGCTGTACGAGTGTCTTCGTCCAAGAAATTGCTAAGCGGTGTCCAGGGATCACAGTTGAATCCCATGGTGATCAACTTAGGCTTCTCAACTTTGATCTCCTCAAGCACCATTCGCCTGTCTTCTTCCTTCAGAAAATTGTCCCCCAGCAACAAGTCTCGAGGACGACCATAGGAGAAATCATTGTCTTTTGCCAGCCTCGTCACCACACCACCATCTTCTCCACTGTACAGCTCTTTCACAATCACCTTTCTTCCACGCTTCATGGCTCCCTTTCGTAGTTCCTTCCATAGAGCTCTACCATGTTCTTTAGCCTGTTCAGCCATCTGTTGGACTTTCTTTCGAAGCTTCCCCTTCATGATTCTGATCGACTCCACGTTGTAGTCCTTCGCCTTCAACTGATGAAACACTTCAACTGTTTCACCTGCCAGCTTAGTGTCCTTTTTCTTCTCACTGTTGTTGCCAATGTCCAAAAGCAAATGACCACCTTTCCCATATTCCAAGGTTACCTTTTCCGAACCAATGGAGGTAAACTGAATGGTCGGCTTTGGCACTGCAGTGAGATCGATGACCGCACCAAGCTCTTTGAGTTGAGGAAGGCCCAACAACAATGGAACATCTGAATTGGGAATTCGATGCAAAGCCACACGACCTTTCTGACCGGCAATGTGAATGTCGATCCACTGCTGATGCTGCACAAGGACTGGTGCGTCGGCGTTGACTCCTTTCAGAACCTTGTTGGATGTCTGGAGAGTTGTCTCGCTTCCAAACTTCCAATGAAACGGTCCAATGTTCGGTCACCACCGCAACCAATCAATGCAGCTGTGTCAACAACACACATTCCGGGCGGCACTGTCTCGCGTCCGGCTCCGGCCATGAATGTCAAACTGTGGGGAACTGTCGCCAACTCAGATTCATTTATCATGAAGGCGTCCACCTGCAACGATGACTGCAGCTCCTCAAAGGTTTCGAACTTGGGCCAGCTGTGGATCTGATCCTCGATGTCAAACTCATGGAACTCCTCCATGCACGACAAGTTCAAACTGTTCAAGGCATCTTGGCATGATGCGAGCAGCTGTCCCGATGCCGAGGCGAGAAAACCACCCTTACGGCCTCCTTTCTTTCCAGAACCTTTCTTGCCTTTTGAACTTGTTGATGAACTCGTGCTCTTCGGACATGACTTGTCTCCACGCCAGTGTCCCTTTTGTCCACAGTCATAGCACTGCGTCCGTGACTTGATCTGCTGCAACTTGTCTTGTAGCTGTCCTGCATTGAAAGTCACCTTGCCATCCAATGCAATTGCTGTTCGATTGTGGCCAACAGCGCTAGGTTGATATCCTCTGTTGACCTTTCCATCTCTGACCGCTTGTCTCTTGCGAGCATATTCTGAAGCACCTTTACCCATCTTCTGAGCCGTCATAGCGAAGATGTCCAATTCCTCCAGAGAGAGATCATCAACTGCCATCACCTCCACGGCGTGTTCCATCTCCTCGATGTCGAACTGGATGTCTTCTTCAACTTCATAGATGGGGACTCCTTCTTCAGCAGTTTCATCATCATGGTACCAGTCATCAACTGCGTACACATCCTCAGTCTCACCATCATAGTTTGACCACTCCTCTTCAATTGGGTAGGCCCATGCGCTTCTTTTGCCTCCTGTACTGTAGCTGCTTTGTTGTCTTGACTTGAAGCCACCTTTCCAACCCTTGTTGCTGCTGATGTCATCACCACCGTCCAATTGAATGAGCATAGCTTCAACAATCTGGTCCCAATCATACTCATTCCCTGCCTGTCCCAGGATGGCACGATGTTGCGATGAGCTCACACCAGCATTCCTCAGTAGGAAAAAGGCTTGCAGATCAGTCGACAACTTTGTATGACCTTGTGTCAAACTTGTCAGCTTCTCATATTCATTCTCTCGGCGACTGATGTAGTCTTGGATGCTTTCGGATGCCTTTCTTCGACCTTTCTCAAAGAAGTAGTCTTCGAAGGTCTGGGTCTTGAGCAATGGAGCAACCTTCTCACAAGCATTCCTCACAACCTTCACCACCAGTTGTACTGCTGCTCGTGGTCCTGTTGTTGTGCTCGGGTCCGATTCACTCAGCTGAAGGAGTTTCTGAGCTGCGATCTCGGGTTTCCTGTGACAGAGTGTCCATGCACGGCCATGCAATGCGTTCTTGAGTTTTGCTGCATAGGACACTTTCTCTTCCTTCATCACAGTTTGAAAACCCAGCCACACCCGCTCTTCGTATTCTTCAGCCAACTTTGGATTGCCGTCATAATGCACAACGTTGGACTTCGGGTCAACATACAATGATTGCCCACTTGACTGCATTGTAAATTGAAATCTTGCAAAATCAAAGGTGATACTGCGAGTCAACAAAACTTGCACCAAATTACCTCAGCAACTTCCGAAGTGTCCAGCCTTCACAAAGTACTCGAGAATAACAATTCCGGTACAATAGTGAGCCAAATCACCACAGACTGCCACCAACCAATGAAGGGCACAATACGACCACCTCAAAAGTTCAACCACCTGAACAGCTCCAGGGCGGGGTCACCAAACCAATTCGCAGAACGAAAAGCTATGGCAGCGCGCCGTCCTAGGAGCACTTAGGCTCCGCTACCAGTGCAAAGCGGAATGCACCCTCGCACAAGCCTTTTTGGACTCGCGCGATAGGCTCAAGGCCTGATTCGAGCCGCAACACGTTCGGTCGTTGACGTGTCACGTACCGTCTTGCTGTCCTGTCATGACTGCTTGCGAAGTTTCATATGTCCTCCTTTACTTCTTTACAATATATACCGTATATACCTGCAAAATCGAGTGGATTGCAATCGATGCTCTGGATTCTGTGATTCCATAACACCTTTGCTCTGATTGATCTTGCAAAACCGCAGGCCATTTGGTACAGTGCCGTTCCTTTCCGCCTCTTGTCCTTTCTCCCAACGCTTTGGAAAAGAAGAGCGGCCAGTTGCATGCGGGGATCCAAGATGCACCCACAACACGAGACAAACCCAGCATCATTGCTACTAGTAGCACGAAGCTACTAGTAGCGATGCTCTTTGTTACTAGAAGCTTCTTGTTCCTAGTAGTAATGCCAGGAGCTACTAGTAGCTTCTTGCTTCTCCAATGGATACTTTCGCCGCGTTGCGAGGAGACTGTACTTTTCCAAACACGGTCTCAAACAAGCACGACTCCATTTCACGCTGGCGCCCACTTGTGGTGTTGGATGCCATACGGCAATGCCTTGCAATGCCCTTTACATTAGCTGAAAGCCGCACAAAATCTGCGGGATCGTTAACTATATTTAACTATATGGTACAAATAGGTGGCCACTTTGTGCCATCGTCACTTTCGACTTCAGCCGCACTCTGGCATTGTGCGGAGACTCTATCTTTCCCGAGCGCGAGAGGAAACAGGACTGGAACTGGCGCTGAAGAGCAAGTCCTGGCATATTTCAGTGTGTGTGTGCCCATATGGGTGCATGTTCGGTGCGTGTCACGTTTTGGTTATATATAGAATTCATTACTTGCCTGCACTTTCGTTGGTGGTGGACCCCAGGGTAGTGGGCACTGAGACCTTAAAGTTCAAAACACCCAAGTGCAGGCATACAAAAGGGAAAATGAAGTTGAGTCTCAGACCCTGAATTCGCTTGCAGCGAGCTTAGGGGGCTGACGCTTCCAACCTCTGAGAGTCGATGGAGCTGGGAAGATGCCTAATAGCAACGGCCTCCTTCCTAATAGCAACGGCCTCCTTCTTAATAGCGATGGCCTCCAACCTACTAGCTTCAATTTCCAGCCACGGCGAGGTTCAAAGTTTTCTCTTGATGTCATCGCGACTTGCATCCCACAGGCTTAGTAATGCAGCTCGAGGCACACTGGCTGAGAGCGGCAAGGCAGACACCTGACCTCCCAAAGTAAGGCATCTCTGCTTGTACAACTGCTGTGTTCGACGCCCACCTTCTTCACCAAGTTGTGCGTCCTATATATTTCGCAGCAAGTCCGTCTCCGAATGCACTAACATGGCTCAAAATCTCAAAATGTGTCATGCAGCTTGGTCCTCCATGTGTACAGGTGTTGCCAAAGTCCTGAGACAAAGTAGAATGCACGATTATCTCGATTCAAATTCAGATGGTGCCAAAAACGTCGGTTTGCCATCGTTTGCCTACGCAGTGGAGTAGCGTGCTCGATCGGGTCACCTGCCGCCAACGGACTCACGTCAAGGCTCGACGCGGCTCAACCCTCCAAGGCACCTCCAGACACAGTCGCAGCCTGGGCGACCGTGGCGTTTCTGAGCCATATCTGTCGAATGAGTGTCTTTTTTCAGGCCGGGCGTGGTAGGTAAGCCGGAGTAAGAGGGTACTAGCTTAAGTAGTTATATACTACCATGAGAGGCACATGCTTAGGGATCTTCCAAGATGTTGGGGGGTAACTTAATCATTTCACGCAACTGAGGAAGCTAAGGGTACCACGAAACAGGCCCCTCCAACTGCCAACTGACGCCGAACCGCAGCAGCCTGGGGCTAGACAAGCACCCATCCTTGTGAGAGCTGAGCCATCAAACCACAACCTGCCAATTCTAGACTCTAGACTTTAGATGACTTTAGACTTACCAGCCCGCCACATCAGCAATCAATTGCCATCCTCGTGAAAGTTTAGCTTCGGTACCAGCAGTCAGTAGTCTCCGTGCCTATCATTGAATTCAGTCAAAGAAAAGGTTCCCGCCTCACTTTGTAGCTGGCAAACCTGCAAAGTCCACCCTCACCACTGACCACCCTCACTGACCAGCTGACCAGCAAAGCGAAAAGAGGGCTGCCTGCAAAGCAGCCAGCTCATCTCGCAGCTGAAGTGCCTGCGAGACTTATTGATATTGGTTGTTGAAATAGGGAGAGAGAGAGAGAGAGACCCCCTGGAAGAAAACAAATTTACCAATATCCACTGTTTTGGTGAAATCCGCATTTTTGTTGCTGTGTCACGAGGTGGCTTGCACTCTATTTTCTGTTGGCCTTTTTGGAGCGATGTTCGTCCAGCACGGCTTGGGGCTACAAACGAGAATTTAGTGGGATCGTTGGGACCCATGTTGCCTTTCGAGTGTTTGAGTTGCTTGGGCAATACCTTCACCCCCAAAAGAAGTGAACTGACACAGGTTGGTGCGACCTTGGCCACCCCAAGCTTTTTCTCCTGGCTTGGGGGATGGCCAGTGGCTAATCTTGTAATTGAGCCTTGCGTTTCTGGCTTCGTCCCGCTACCCTGTGGGGAGACAGCGGGTCCAAAACGGGCTTGATCAAGAAGCAAAGCCGGAAAGCCATTGGTTGGGCGGTCTCCCTGTTTTCATGCAAACCTGTAATTGTTGACAACATTTTGTACAAAGGAGTTCAGATGCTCGCACTCACCCCACCTTGGCGACGTCCGTTCTTGAAAGAAGCACCTGTTTCACATGGCAGCGGAAAGCTGTGGGGGAACCGGGCCAGCAAATGCTGTGCAGCAAGCCGCCGGCCTGTGGGGAGCGTGCTGCTGATTCGATCGACCTTGAAAAGGCAGGGCCAGGGCACAGCCAAAAATTCCTCCATGTGTTGTCATGTGTTGTCTATTTTACACCAAAAACTTGGACTGATGTCACATGCTCCCGGCTGAAGTGTCATGTCCTCCAGCTGCTGCAGAAGCACGCGACAACCTCGGAAATCAAAGTATAGATGTTGATGTTCTCATTGTGTCCAAGAACATTGGTAGACTGGGTTGTTGAGACACAGAAGGGATTTGGTTCCCCATGTCTCGAGGTTCTCACATTGCTGCTCAGACTCTGCAAGCTTCTCCGCACCGTCGGCCTGCGAGGTCTGCAACAGGGTAAGAAGGACAAGAAGTAGCTTGGTCAAGAATTGAACAAAATGCAATTTTGACAGCTGTGTTAGTGTTGGACAAGACTTTCTGCAAGGCTTTGCTTTCCTTCTGGACGAGCTGGCTAACTTGAAGTTTCAGGTTGGAGCACTCCTTGGATTCTTCCAAATGAGCATGCTGCATGCTGTCTGTCTATCACAAGAAGCTAGTAGTAACAAGTGCCACGCTAGTAGTAATAGGTGCCTTACTAGTAGTAACAAAAAGCTATTAGAATTAATTTTTGCCTTACTAGTAGTAACAAAAAGCTATTAGAATTAATTTGTTTTATTAATTCTAATAGCTTTTTGTTACTACTAGTAAGGCACCTGTTACTACTAGCGTGGCACTTGTTACTACTAGCTTCATCTTGAACTGTGGGCCTCACATCCTGAGACTTTGATAGCTCGACTGCACGGCTCGCCAAAACAGCCTCTTCAGGGGAGGAGACGTAACTTGGGCAGAAGCGGGTTGCAAGACCTGGGGATGGCCTGGCATACTTTGATTTCTGAAAGCAGCTCGCCCTGAGATTCCGAGTCAAAAACACTACAGAAAGTGCAAGGGAACTGAGGATATTGTGAGCTCGGCGCATGTTGCTCTCGGACAAGTGCTCCGTTTTCTTCAATGAGGGACGTAATTGATGCCGAGCGTGCCGCTTCATTTTGCCTCGACAGACAGGAGCAGTGGTGTCACGACACACGAAAGCCGAAGCTGCTTGGCCAAGGCTTGGACTCGCTTCTTTTCCGCAAGCTCACCGCCTGCTCAAACATGCCAAAGGCATCCAAAGGCCAATTATGACCTAATTGAAATGGGAAGAAAATAATTGTGACTTGCGCCTGCTGCTGTTGCTTTACACGCGCCATCTGTGCTCTCTCAGAGGCCTGATACCGAGAAGGTGTATTGGAAACGATTGGACGAAACTTGTGAACCCACCTTGAAGCTCTTGAAAGACCCATCAGTTCACTTGATAATGCTCTACAACTTTGTGATCCTATTTGCAGCCTGCAAAGCTGCCCTCCGCTGCTGGCGTGCAAGCAGCAATTCTTGTCTCAGCTCATTGATCTCGAGTTGTTGCTCAGCCTCTCAATGAAGAGTTCTTTAAACTTGGTCTCATGGCCTAGTGATAGATTTCACATGATGGTTCGGTACTAGATTGGAGGCCATTGCTATTAGGTTGGAGGCCATCGCTACTACAGTAGTAGGTTGGAGGCCATCGATCGGTACTTTTCAATCCTCTTCACAGTGCTTCGACATCAAACCTAAGGTTGCTGGCCTGCTCTTCCCTGGCAAGCGAAAGTGCAGCGGATGACTTGGCATCACTTTGCTCGTTCTCATCCTGATGAGCCTGATTTGCCGAACAGATTGGCAACCAAACACGCAACGCCTATTGAAGTATGTAATGAGCGGCATTCATTGGTAAATACCTGCGAAGACTCTATCGTGGTCCCAAGAAGGAAGGCATTGAGGACCAAGAGAGCAAGCATGTCAAGTCATACAAACTTGTAACATTCATAAGCAAACAAAAAAGGGAGAGGGAGGGAGAGCTAGGGAGAGAGAGAGAGAGAGGCATGTAGAAGGAAAGAGAAAGAACAACAGAAGAAAGCAAAAGGCAAGGAACCATCAAGGAAGAAAAACATCTGGCTTTCTTGAGAAGCACAGGAATACTAGCTTGTCCTTTTGCTGTCACAACGTTTGAATTGATTGTTCACTTCCACTTGTTCCTTCCTCTTGCCATATTGTATTCAAGATGTCCTGGTCAAGATCCGTGCCTCCTACTTTCTGTCCATTGGCAAATCGAAGCATGATCAAACTCCAAAGCAATGTGTTCGATGCGAGCATTGAGAGGTTCACTCTCCATATCCAACACTGTAGCCCCCAACGGTTGCACTCTCCGCCTTCAGCCTTTCAGCCATTGCAGAGGCTGCTGCAAGCTGACATTCCAAGGAGTTTGCAGAATCCTTTGCTTTCCCAAATGCCTCCTGACAATAAAAAGGGCTGCTTGAAAGATCCATCCTCGAACCAAGAAGATCAAATAGGATCAAATAGGTGCACATCAGACCAGCCTGAGCCTGTTCACGTCCCTGCTTCTCGGTCTCAACCTCCATTTCCAGAGTTCCAGCAAGAGCCTGCAAACGTTGACATGGAATCTGCGGAGCAGCACTCTAACAACAATTTCTGGTTCGCCTTGTAGGTGGCTGCAAGCTTTGTCTCGTCAGCAACTTCTGATTGAAGCCTTTCCGACATTTCTTGCTGCTTCAGCACCTTGGCCTGCAACCAATCAGCAAATCAGTTCAGTGCATCATCCGCTCTATGCAAAAGCAAAACGAAGAAAGTGGGGTGGGCCTGCACCTGTGAGGCAGACTCTACCTTGCCATCAATCTGGTAGCTGGCGAGTTCCGCCTACGTGCTTGGCTTGTCTGCGTCCCGAGAGAAATGCATGTCAACTTCTGAAATCCATACCACTCCTCAAGGAAATACCTGTTCCACACGGAAATCACATTTTCGAGCGCGGAATCATGAGATGGTGCGAAGGGCAAACCTGCCACATGACCTGGTGAGAATGAGAGGAGCTGCCCCACCTTTGCTGCGTCCTGGCAAGAGATCAACTCCTGCGACATCTTGGTTGCAAAGCGCTGAGACTCCTTGAGTGCCGCCTCATTTCAGCGCAAGAGTCATCCTGTTGGACTGCTGTACATGCAGAGTTTGCTCACATAAAGTACAATAATCACAATGCGGAAAAAGCCATGTACCGGGTATCGAACATCAACATCTTCGCGTGCTGTGATGGCAGATTCCAACTTTGCTTCCAAATCTCTGAGGCTATCTTGAAGCTTTCTAGTCTGAGCCTCACAGGATCTCACAGGAGTGATGGAACACATTGGAACACGATGAAAATCAGCCGGTGACTGGTGGATGTGGGCAGGTGTGGGCAACCAAAGCGATGTGGCTAGGCCGCTCTGAGTGCTTGGAATGTAGCTGTGACTGCGAAAGTCTTTCTCAGCTAAGCTCGCCTCTGAGGCCTTCTGTGCTTGGATCTCTGTTTCCAGGCGCATGGTTCTTTCGTGCAGCTCCGCCTGGTTCGGGGGAAATGGTGTTTCGGGCGTCGACCGGATGTTTTCGACAAAACATCCAAATTTAGTCCAACTGTCGACCTTTTTTGGGGGGTTGCAGCCTGCGTCCTTACTTAATATGAGTAGGCACCTTCTTAATTGAGGGAGTAGGGCTCGCGCTCCTAGCTATACTTAAGCTTCTAGTAACTGGACGCAGGATAGCTCACGTTCACTCTAATGATTTGGTTCCTAGATTCTTTGGGAAACTTAACTTGTTCACCCAGATCAAACAGAAAGTTGAAGGGAACTCAAAAGAAATGGACGCCAAAAGAAGCTTGGCATTTTGGAGAGACAAGGAGGGACTGGCTATGGCGCAAGCAACTACAAAGCTGCCATAAATGGAATTCTAGCCTTGCAGTACAAATAGGGAAGCTTCTTTGTGTGTCTGTGCATGTGTGAGTCCCAGCCTTGAGGCTAACGGCATTTTGACTTCTGCTGCTCGCTGTGGTTTCCGCATGTGCCAGGGAAGCCTTCAAATCGAAGCACGACGAGCACGACATGCTCAGTCATTCCAAACACTTCCGCTGATTCTAAACTACTGGACATGAGATAAACGAGTCTCCTCTCTGTATGTGCAGATATATAGATAAATTATATGTATATGGAGAGAGAGTGAGAGAGCAAATATGCAAGTAAGTGCCTCCAACTGCTGAAAAACCACTTCCTCTGCGCTCAGCCGGCTCTCGGCAGCTTGTCGTGCTGCCAAGGCCAAAGCCAGCTTGCGACCTTCAAATCTGTTCAACACATTCCAAGATGTTTGTAATGATCATTGTAATGTCACAGGAAAACATAAACAAAATGGTTCTCCATTCCACGAAGCTCGAGTCAAAAAGACGTGTGCAGGCACAGGAGTAACCCGGATCCGGAAGGATCATGAAACCCTTGAAGGGTTTTGGCTTTAGGACGCTACTAGGAGCAAAGGGCATCGCTACTAGGAGCAAGGACGCTACTAGGGGCTCCTGGCCTTACTACTAGGAGCAAGAAGCTACTAGGAGCAAAGGTCACTCATTCAATGATTTCAAAGGCCTGTAGATTCAGCTTCCTGCTCAGCCTGACCGTGTTGGCTCATGCTTCAGGGTACATCGGGCTCACCGTTCCATTTGTGGTGCTGCTACACTGCTACACTATGCTTAACTCTCAAAACAGGTTCGGCTAGCCATGCCTCTTGCAAGCGCATGCTGACAGATCCGCGAGAACGGCTCTCCCTTTCCAGTTGCCGCTGCAAGTCCCAGCTCATCTCTTCTGCTTGAGTCAAATGCACCTTGACACATGAGCAAAGAGCGACATATCCAACCGTGCTCCTACGTCAACAACAGGCAATCCAAGAACTCCAGCCTCGGCATCTTGTTCACATTCGGCTGCCATTGCCAGTTTCATATCCAGCGACTTGGAAGACTTCTCAACCTCCGTGTCTGTGCTTCCGGGAAACTGGAAAACTAGCGTGGTCGACATGGCAGACATAGCAGACAAATGCAGACAAACTAACGAGGGGGACAGCGGACTGCCTGTGCAAGGCGGACTTCTGCCGCACGTTTGGCCAAGAGCTCGTCATCAACGTTCGATTGAAGTTGTTGCAGGCGGGCTTCAGAGGCATCAAGTCGGCTTTCCACGCTTTGCTTGGATGCAGCCTCAGCAGCGCATGTTTAAGTTTGCTCGGTCCAAGAAATCAAATGTTGGACCCACAATTTGAGTCATGGAACCACTTCCAAGAGTTTGACTTCCAAGTCATGGATCCTTGCTTCCAGAAGTCCTTCTCTCTGCATGTTGGATGTGCCACTGCAGCTTTCTGTCACTGCCAACCGTGCTTCTGCATTCTTCCTCAGCACGAAAGAAACAAATAACCTAACCCAGTTACAACCCAAATCTTGGACCCTCAAGCAACTTGGGAGGCTTGAGGCTCAAGGACGGCCTTGGGCCGTCACAAAATTCTGACCAGGACCAAGACTCCACTTGGAGTCGGCCACTTGAAGCTGGGCAGCCAGGTCTGCCAACTGCTGTTTCATCTTTGCTGTCTCCATCCTAAGTTCACAGCCACTATGACTCTTAATCTGCAAATTGAAAATCCAACAACTTCGATCACATTGAGTTCTCTGCTCCGCATGGGCTTTGGAGGCAGCAAGGATTGCAGCATGTTGCTCGCTTTCAGAGCCTGCACGAGCAGTTGCCTCAGGTCAAGGTCCCATGTGCTTTGCCAGTGGCTTGGATGGCACCATGGATCCTGGTCAAAACATTGATCGGCAATGTTGCTGTATTGTGAATGTACATGGAGGTTGCGGAACTGGCAGGATGCCTATCGTTGATATCATTGAGCATTCGTGCTTCAGGCGAATATGTGCGCTGACAAGTGTGCGCATGTGTCTTTGCTCTACCAGACGAAGATCCAGCCGAAGGCAGAGAGGCCTTAAAGGACGTACGTTTGGAAGCAAACCTTGAAGTCACTGGTGCTTCCACACTTGCAAACACACAGTCAAGCTGGGATGAAACTGGTGATTTTGACCCTCCACCCTGCTGTTGACAAAAGAAAAGAAAGCACTTCTTCGCACTTGCAGTATCCTGTTAGTCCTTGCACTAGCGGAAAGCGACCAAGTCATGCAAGAGCTCTACGGTCGTTTCCATCTCCAAGCTGAAGGCCGGGGTCCAAAGTTGATTCACTAAAGCATGTTGCAGCAAGGTATGTGGGTGTGTGCCAAGAAGTGCATGCACCAATGCTGATCGAACACATAGAGAGAAAGAGAGAGGGGAAAAAAGAGCAACCAAACAGAGTGGGTCGTGAATCAGGTGTTCCATTCTGGTGAAGAAGTTCGCGGTAGTGCTTAATTCGTAATGGGTAGCTGGTCTCAACTCATAGAATACAAATTTTAAAGAAAGTCCAAAGAGAAAGCATGTAAATCAAAACGAAAACTCAGGGTTGGGGAGGTACAATAATGGCCTGGATCCACAGTTAATGATGAAAATGCCGAAAGCTTCAGACATGAATGCAGCAGATTCTTGTTTTGCTCTGGTCACAAAGACTAATTACTATATAACTATATATTAAGGACCTCCCCAAAACATTGCAAACCAAAAACAGAAAACCAAAATAATGTAGGGACCCCCTATTACTACGAATATAACATTGGTCGGCATCACCACACCCGGAATTCCCACCCCAACGACAAAGCAGTGTGGACACCTATACTGGATCAATGGATGGGAGTACAAGTCAGGGCGTGGTTGTCCGTGTGGCGTGTGTTATGCTGGGTATAGATGTATTTCGCAAGGTGATGGATGAAAAGGTTGCTCGAAATGATGGACGACAAACAAGCGGGTAAGCGACTGCTTGTCAAATGTGCAACTTATGTTGCCTTGCCACTTGACAAGAGTGCCTTTCTCGCTGCCAAACCCTTTTCAACAATCGTCAGCAAGAAACACAAAGTAAAACAATTTTTGGAGTGCTGCTGTGGTTATCTACATCCCAAACAAAGTCATGTCCGTCAGTGCAGCCATCCATAATGAAAGGCTAACCCCTCAGCACCCCCCATTTCAACGCTGCTTGCTGGAGCGACAAACACGATGGACCGGAGGCCGTCCTCATCAACATCATGGTATATATACCAGCATTGGCACTGCAACGGGTGCTTGAGCGCTCAATACTACATGGTACTGTCAGGTGTGCTTTGGATGTCAGACGTTTCCCATTTTTTTCGACATCGATTCTTAAAGCGGAATTTGGCAGAATGTGTATAAGTGTATACCTGAGAAGGGAGGGGACGAAAGCCAGCCTCCGTAAGAAGACATAAATATGGTTATGGGACGGGCTCTCATTCACAGGTAGGGGGGATGCCCCTTTTCTCTTGGCTCAAGAGCGTTTTCAAGATAAAAAGGGCACTCCTAAGTAACTGAGGGGCGCTTCCAGTCTTGTAGTTGGACAAAATCGGTGCGCTGAGAGGAGTGGACCGAGGAAAGTTGACTGCCAAGATCATGTGATTGCTTCACTTCGGGAAAAATTATCGCTGTTATGGGGGGAAGTCGACATTGCAGTGACGTTTACTGCTGTTGGAAATAGAAAGCAGAATACATAGGTTGGGGGGGTGCCCCTTTTCCCCCGGCCCAAAAGGCGTCTTCAAGCTGAAAAAGGGCCCCCTAAGGAATTGAAGGGCGTTTGCCTGCTGTTTGTTCTTCATAAGCTTTGAGCGACGCACTTCTGGCTTCCCTGGTGAGCTCCAAAACTCTTTTCCTATCACGTCCTCCCCCGCTATCCACATGAACTCCTACCCCAAACAGGGTGCCCTTTTTTGCGTCTGGTTATCAGGCCTCTTCATCATCAAAAGAGAGCGCCCCCAAGCAACTCAAAGCTTGCCCACTGCATTCTGTTCCCTCTCCTGTCCTCAACGGATCACATCGATTCTTGCAGTCCCTTACACTCATATTAGCCACAACAAAACAGTGTGCTCAAAGACGCACATCTCACTTTCCTGAAGGAGTTCCAACGTCCCGTTGTCCCACTCTCCTGTTCTCGACATGAACTCCCATTCTGGTCGAAGACTGTTTAAATAGCCTCCCGCCTCTTTTTTTCGCTCTCCCCCACCAGGCTCTGGGTTCGCCCTACCCAAATTGTTCCCCTATGCAACCCCCACACCCCCTAATACTCACTTCGTGCGCCCATCGACAACTCCGGCCTAGCCTATCGGCTGGCTTTCGTAATATACAGTATACATAGTTTATATGTGTGTACGTCGAGGTCGAGGTCATTTCTGGTATTGTTGCGAAGCAGCGTTTGCTCGGTTTAATCTTGATACGTTGAGGGGGATCTTGCAGACATGTGCACCACGTCGACAGCAGAACATGCAAGCAGTCACGGGACGCCCGATTGTTTGCACTGCTTTGTTGAGGCTGCACGAGGCTGCTAAATTCAAGGCGGTTGTGCTGTAATGTGTTGCAAAGCAAGGTTAACGAAAATTAGCTGCTGTGAAACTAAACAAGTGCAAAGATTCCTTGAAACATTGTGCAGTCGAGGGTCGTCGGAAAGCTCCCTAGACATATCTGCCAGTTGCTCAAAAGCAGCGTCTGCCTTCCATTCCGAAGCTGTTGCTGCTTCAACTTCTGCATTTGACCTTGAATTCCACAAACTTTTCAAACAGCGGACAAGAAGGACATGATATGTATGTATGTATATTATATTATATATATATATTATATTGTTATATATTATTAATATTATATTTATAGCGAGGTGATGCGAGGTGTAAGCGAATTTACTGATTGACTGAGTGCCAAACTCCGCAAGCGCTTGCATTGCAGCAAACATTTCCTTGGCGGAGCTATCCTGAGGCAAAGCCAACTCAACCACCCAATCTGAGACCCACCACTCTCACTTGGCCGTGCTTGCACCTCCAATTCCTTCATCTCTGCAAGCCGTTGTGCGGAGTCCAAACGCGACTGCTTGAGTTGGGCTTGAGTGTGTGCCAGCTCATCAAAGAGGTCAGAGTCCTGGACCCGGACTGATGTTTCACTCTTTGTTTCTCACTGCAACACTTGGTTCCTATCTTTAGTGCGTCGACTTGCAAATCCCACCTCTGTTCTCAAGGCTGCGGCTCTTTCGAATGAATCTGCCTGCTCCTTTCTCAAGGCCGCCTCTCAAGTGTTTGTTGGTTCAAAACAAGTCCATTGCCCTTGTAAAACAAGCAGCAGGAAGCACTCCACTCAAGCATGCACCGTCATTGCGCAGTCCGTGTGCTTCAAACAACAATCATGCCTCTGCTTTTTCCAAAGCTTCTCCCAAAGTAGCAGCCTCGTGCTTGCAAATGCGAAGCTTGGATGCTTCCTCTGCTGTACCTGAACGCAAAGGACATGGCCTTGCGCTACTCATCTAGTACAATGATTGCCCTTCAGTACAAGACCCTGAACATCTAGAGGCCGTGTTTGACAACTCGTTCAGAAATGTGTACTGTAGCGTTGCCAGATCAAACATGCTAACCCTGAGAACGCCCTCACCTGGTGCCTGAGAATCTACAAATGCACTTTCCTTTACATCAACTCGATAGGCTCGAGCGATGAATTCGGCTGAGCAGCGCTGAGCATCACAAAGTTTCTCGCGGAAGTCTCGGAGCTCTGATGCCAAGTCATCATGTTCAAAGCGAAGAGTTCGACAAATATTTTCCTCGTTCTGCAAACTGAGCTGGAGTTCTTTGGCCTTCCCAGGGGCAACAAAAACATGCAAGAAATGAATGAAGCCCTCTGCGCATGTCAGTACACCGCAGCCTAAAGTTTCTGCCTCATTCACGTGGTCCTCAAACACTTGGCTGCTGTGCTCCTGAGCATGGAGCCTCATACAACAAACAGCTGCCTCATGGCACTTTTAAGCAAGAACAATCTATGTTTCTTGTGAAGCACTCAACTCCAGCTGGCCTCTCCAGTTTTCCTTCCAACTTCTCAACTAGCGTCAAGGAAGCATCTAGTTCTTCCGCCAACTCGGACCTGCCAGCAACACTGAAATGAACAGCGAAAGCTTGCAGAACCTAGTGCAACTCAGAACCTGGAGCCATGTCACCAGTGTAGATTGAGCAATCGAGCGTTGTTCAAGTGCAATTCTGTGGTCGGACGGTTGTGAGCTAGCAGGGAGGACCAAGATAGGTGCAATCCTTGCAGCACGACTTTGGCTCTCGGCAATCTAAGTCCAGAAGCGCGAAGCGTGAAATTATAAGCGCTTGGAGGCCATCGATCTTAGGTTGAGGCCATCGCTACTAGGGTGGAGGACACCGCTAGGTTGGAAGCATGAAATTATAAGCGTGCCCTTCCAATCAACATGTCAGCAGGACAGCCTTGGAATACTGGGGCCATGTAAGGAGAGAACTGAGGCAGCTGAGGTGGATTCGTGGCAGCAGAGTTGGTCCAAACTTGCAAAACTGCCCGCGCACCAGGCAGTCAAATTTTGGAACCGGAAACAGGAGAGCTCAAGTTGGCTGTAAGGTGTATCGATCACTCTGCTCAGGTGCACAAAGGACGACAAGGCTTCTTTTCTCACTCCACTGTCGCCCTCAGAAGGGATACCCTTGCTGACTTACTTGCACTTTGCAACGGGCTCACGAAAATATCCTGCATTGCGGGCTTACCCTCAGAAAGAACGCAAAGTTCTCTGTTCCGTCCACCTCGTCCTTTTGCTTTCCAGCTTGTCTGAGCTTTATATGCTCATAATGTCCAAAGCAAAGCTCCACCTGAGCATAGCTTCAGGCTTCAACAGAAAGGTTCCGGAGCAAGAAGCCAAGCATGCTCCTACCACCCCCGTGTAATGCGGTGGATGGTGTTGATGCGTGGTTCATGCAACTATGGTCCGCGCCAAGATTCCAGGGCCGGAACTTTCATAAACTTTGCAGGGAGTCCGACGTGAGTTGCCCCTCAAAGTCAAATGAATGACCGTACTTGCCGCAAATCACCACAGGTCACCACCCGACTTACCTTGGATCAATCTAGCACTGCAGTTACTATGGTTGCTACACAGTGGCGGCACTTCGCCACAAAGTACGAACATCACCTCAGCTTCAACAAACCACCTTGCTATCACACAGAACCACATCGCCAGACACTACCACAACTCACCACTAATCACAAATCATCAAAATGCCATTGCAATTCACCAGAACTCCAGATGGATCCTCACAAACACTACGATTCGTTCAGTGAGGAGCCAGGTTTCCACAAATCTTAGTACAGTAATCTTCCTTTCGGTTCCATTGGAGGCGAGAATTGATTTGGTACCAAGCAAGAAGCTATTAGGAGCAAAGGGCATCGCGTACTACTAGGAGCAAGAAGCTATTAGGAACAAGAGGACGCTACTAGGAGCAAGGATGCTACTAGGGGCTCCTGGCATCGCTACTAGGAACAAGAGGACGCTACTAGGGGTTTGATTGTTTCTTCTTCTCGCACCAGACGGTCGATCCGCAAACACCTCTCCGCAAGCTACAAGGTACTGAGAGCAAGCATGTTGGTCGGCAAGGGGTAGCAAATTTGTAGCAAGAAAGCTGGGATCACAGGAAAGTGGAAATCTAAAAATTACCAGGCCTGGATGCTTGACTTTCTTCCAAATGTGTACGGGAAGTCTCCAACCTGGTGGTAGGCACACTCAAAGCCTTCTCTATCATTCACCGCAAATTAACGTTTTTGGCTTCAAGAGTCTATCAACCCACCAAGGGACTTGGCTGATGTAGCCTCCAGCTCTTGATAGAACCATTTGAGCATCTCTTTCTTGCTCTGAAGTTCTTCATCCAGTCTGAAGCACTCCTGTAGCAGCTCGGCACTCTCTGCATGACCTTCCAAGTCATCACCATCTTCCCTTTGTTGATCAATCTCAAAGTCGAAAGTCTTTGAGTCTGGAGACTTCCGATCTGAGACCTTTTGAGTTCGAACATTCCGATCTGTCGAGTGTGTCCTTCCCTCGCGACTAGGAGAGGACGGGGAGGGTAGTAGCATGTCAACAGAGAGTCGGGGTTTGGCTGAGTGTTCTGGGCTATTTTCACGACTGGCCTGTGGGCTACTAGCTGCACTGCCGAGGTCCAAGAAAGGGTTGTGGCGGCCCAGACTTCCAAAATCAGGTGTGGAAGGGTGTTGATCTCCATGTCCTGAATCCACTTCTGGTAGCTTGAGCGTGTCCCATTCGGCATCAGGTGATGGAGGAACTGCAAAGCCAAATTTTGGCGAATCAACGCTCCTCTGAACTTCCTCACCTTGAGTCTCACTCGCTTTGGACTCACTCGTTTTTTCGTTCCCGAAATCCGGTGTTGGGAGGCCAGTGACATCGCTGGCGGGTGTCACCAGGATCTGGGGCTGTCCAAAGTCCGGAGAGGTTGCACCAGCTGAACTGGGAGATTCCGCAGATTCCTGCAGATCATCCGACGGCTCAGCATGTTTCTGTTGCATGCATCCGTCACATGACTCATCTTCCCATCAAAGTTGTGTTGCCATGGCGTTGCTACAGAGAATCAACTAGTAGCCAATCAAGTAAACACCACAGGCCCGACAGGTTATGTTATGATCCAGCATCTACATCTCACCTCGTCTTGCCACCGGATGCACTACAAGAAAATAAGAATCCTAAAAGACTAGGGTCTGACGGAAACCTTCAGTGTTGCGAGTTACAAGTACATGTGTATCCGCTAATCTGCAAGAGTGTTGAGCCAAAGCAATGGCTCATATCTTCCCTGATATATTGCAACATCCAAATACACAAATCCAAATTTCGATCAAACAAACCAAGGCTGCTTCCAGTTATTTTTCACAAAAAGTGAAGCTGTTGGGGTCTGAAAACCTATGACTCTGTCTACAGCACTGTACGATGGCGCATTGCATTCACTATTGGGAGCCGCTCTTCCGTGGATTCCACTTGGTCTTGGAGACCTGGGATAAATAACCAAAGTGGAAACAAAACTAAAAAAAACAATGAGCTTCGCACAAATTTCTTGCCCTGCTGCGTTGAGAAGTGCGGCCTTGCTGCCAATCAAAAGTGTTTGACTTCCCTATGACATCTTCTGAAATGGATGGTTGGCAAACCCAACCTAATCACGATCTTAACGCAGAGAGCCGCACGTGTCGTCAAAGGGGTCGACCGTCACGCGGTTCAGTCGAGAGTCTGCAACCCTACCTGCCATACGCAACATAAATTCCATGGTTCTGCCTTCAGCTGGACAAAGAGAAATATAATATATATATAGCTAGATATAGTTTTGAATAATAGCAGTGTTTTTTCCTCTGAGTGGTGGACCTGTACCCACGTCATCCCAGCCGTGACCCATGCCAGTCTTCGTGACAATCCATCCCGGTCCGCGGCCGTAGGCAGCTGCGCAAGGAACAGCGAGTGAGAAATGAGACAGCATGAGAAAGCGAACAAAAATGACAAGAGCGGCAAAATTCATCAAAAATCAAATCAATTAAAACAATGTACGGTACCTATGGCTGTGTGGTAGTGCAAGTATTGAAAGGAACAAAAACGATTAAGCAGGCAACTAAAGTTATGACTCAGTCTTGAACAGCACAACATCACGAAACGGCCTTTCACCCGTGTGGGGCGCATCTGATGGATGCGGATGTCATTGTCCTGGTCACACTCTGACTGGCGGCACGAGGCTTGCGCGGTATGCATTTGAATCGTCAGCGTCACGAGCCTTATCCATTTTGGGATCTGGCATCACATGCCGCTTTGCACCACCCTGCCATCGCTGTACGCAGCATCAATGCGCATCTCCGGCCGAGCCGATGTGAGAAACTTGGTGTCACTCCGGCCTGGTAGTAAGTCAGTGCTTGAGCTGCTTTGAGCACGGTGGCCACCTTCAGTGAGTAGAGTGACACCAGCGGTGTCTTAGGGGAAACGTCAAATGATGACCTGTCACGGAAACATTTCCGCCGGCCCCTGCTCAGCCCAAACTGAGCGGGGCGGCACCTGGGACACCGCAGGGTGGAACGCTCGCCTGTGTCCACTCAACCGGCTTTGGCCTCTGCCTATGGTTTTGTTGCTGGGTCTAAGGTTCCACGCCTCTGGCCGTGGCCTTGCACAGGTCTCGAAGCTGCCTCTGGCACCCTCTCCAACCACGGGCTTGGCGTGTCTGCCTTACCCTCTCTGTCGAAGTTGGCAGGTACAGCAAGCTGTGTGAAGTTGTGGATGTCGTTTTGGGCGCGCAGAGATTCCAAGGTAGGTAGGAATAGTTTTGCAAGAACTTCTAGATGTTTCAAAACATACAAAAGTAGAATTTATCGTCGCGTCAACTGACAGTGGGTGGCATCACACGCAAAGCTAATGTATGTTTCCGGGGAAGCAGCTTTCATCTATGTTCAACATCTGTGCGCTCTCTTGGCCAAGTGGCTTGGTAGGATGGTTAAGTGCCTTGCTTATGCGTCAGCATGATGACCTTCGGTTCTAACCTTTGAGCAACCACATCCCAGCATGGACCACGAAAACGACAGCTTAAAAGCAACCACACACACACCAGGTGAAGGACCTCCCATTAGGTTCCAATCGTAGGATACAATGAATATACTCTCGACTAGTGACAAAGGAGTTGTAAAACATATCGTGGGTTTTACAACTCCTTTGTCATGTGTCTTAAAGCATTTTTGAGCCATGTACACAACTATGTCATGGACTTTAAAGTAGAGAAACACATCAAAAGATGGTCACACAAGAATAGCTTTAAAAAAAACAGAAAGCTGCCGGAAAAAGATGAATAAATGACGTGAGATAGGAGTTGTAAGTACCAGGACGCATGATGAAACATGATGAGCAGGCCGATTCTTATGTCATTTGTTCTGTGTGCATCAGTTCCCCACCCTCCCTGAAAAAATGCTTAATCATCAGCTGGCGACAATTCCCAAGTCATGAGGCTTGAATCAGCAACTCTGCAACTTTTGTGTTCCCAATGACTTAGGAGTAGCGGGCCACAACTACTATGTCACTGGCCCACACAAGTCCTAAGTCACCGGTCGGTAGTATAATACAGTTTAGGTCGGTTCGGCGATGTTCTCGCCACCTGCGTTGACACAGTCATTGGTCATGTTGTTATATACCTGAGAAGGGAGGGACGAAACCCAGCCTCCGTAAGAAGACATCAATGTGGTTATGGGGCGAAGTCGACAGTCGACAACGCACTTCAACTGCTGTCAGGCGTGGGGAAATAGAAGGCAGAGAAGCGCAAAGTCTTGCATTGAGGGTGGATACGGTAGGCTCTATATACACAAGATGAAGGCCAGAGCCTTTAGACATAACGCCTGGATCAACTCTCATTCGCCATGCGCTGTCATAGGATAGATAGACTTGGGTTTGTATGAAAGGCGGGTCTATCTTGGACATGTATAGCTCAGAGAGAGAGGAGTGCCCTTTTTCATCCGGTAAAAGGCTCTTTCAAAAAGGGCGCCCCTCAAGCAACTTAAAGGTTCCTGACGGCGTTCTGTGTCTTTCCAAGAGATCCAATTTCAAGGCGCCGGGGTAAGGATTAAGCCCACAAATATTCTCCTGAGTTGACTGAACGGTTTCTCTAAGGGAAAGAGGTTCTAGCCAGCGCAGAGTCTTAGCCTGGTCACCTGCACTTCGGGCGGGGGCTTTCTCTTGCGGTTTAAGGGCGTGTTCAAGCTGAAAGAGGGCACCCCCAAGGAGCGGGGGAGTGTTCGGCTGCCGTTCGTTTCTTCGTCTTGTATCGGAATCATAAAGTCGGTGCGCGGCCAGGAGTGGACCGACGAACGTTGACTGGCAAGATTACGCGCTTGCCTAACATTGAAGCTGGACCTGCCAGAGCCGCATACGCAACGCCTGAGTCAACTCCCATCCACCGTTAGTGGGCATAGGATAGACTTCGATCCGTCCAACTCCCCTGGACATCTATAGCTCTGAGGGGCACCCTTTTTCATCCAGTTAACACCCCTCTTCACCATAAAAAGGGCCCAAACAACGCAAAGGTTGCCGACTGCATTCTATCCCCTCTCCAGTCCTCTACTGGTGACATCAGTGACATCGTTTCTTGCGGCCCCTTCCACTTTTATTGGCCCCAAGAAAATGAAGGGCTGAGAGACGCACATCTCACTTTCCTGGTGAGCCCCCGACCTCTTTTCCGGTCACCCTTTCCAGTCCTCGACATGAACTCCCACCCCTTGCCGAAAGACTGTCTAAGTAGTAGCCTCCTGGGCCCCTCGCGACGCTAATGATTCGGCGTCAATTGCATCACTCGCGTCACACCACCAGGCTCTGGGTTCACCCTACCCAGCCAGACCGGCTACGCAACCACCCCCCCCCACATCCCCTCCTCACTTCGCTCGCCAGCCTAGCCTATCGGCTGGCTTTCGTAATATAGTATAATTGACCCAAAAAATTGTTTTCAACGTGCCTCACAAGACTAGGAAACAGTATTCTCAGCGCCGACCCCAAAACATACGGGGTCGGCGGCACCTGGGCGTCAGCCCATTCTGTGCCGTCAACCCGATCAACCCTAGCTTGCTAAATGAGACGCGCTCCATGCCGCCGACCCGTACTTCTAGCATCACCCAGGGCTCATGTGACTTCGTCAAAAAACGTCAAAACAAATGAAAATGATGAAACATACTCACTGTAAAGCTTGTAGCTTCAAAACCTCTAGAAAACAAAGCATTGAAAATGGAGACCAGTTTTGAAGACAAATATTAGTCGAGCATCATTAGCATCCGCACCGTTTTCAGCAAAAAAGATGCAAATCCTTCGGGGCTCGGGAGGCTGCTTTGAGGGGTTGGTTTGGCGCATGGCTAGGCGCAAAACACTGTCAATTAGTGTGTTTGCAAGATGTTTGTAATTTATGAACAGACGGCTTTGAAGCTATAAGCTTTACAAAGTCCTGACTGCGATATTACACCTATACTCGTGACTTGTTTGAAGAAGCCGTATAAGCCCAGGTGGTGCTAGAAATGTCGGCCGCAAACGGACATTTTGAACATCACCAGGACGTATGTATTTAATTGAAAAATCAAAAATAGAGGAAAATGTGCAAAAATTGCTACTATGAAGCTCTATTTCTAGAAGAAAGTATGCAAAGGAGAGAGAAAGTTTTGAGGTAGCACTTGTGTCGAGCACCATTGGCATCACCAGAGTACGAGCAGCATTGTTCACATAAAAGCCAAATTCCTTAGGGGATTTGGAGGCCGCTTTCAGGATTTTGTTAGGTTTACGGCTAGGCACATGACACTGTAACATTGTAAATTTAGGTGAGTTTGTGTAGTTTACTAGTTGTCAATGAAAGTGGAGACCTTTGGACAGAAAGCACCTTTTAATGTTCGAGATGACTTCCACTGGCGGAGAGAGTATGCAAGACGGCTTCGAGAGTCTCTACACGTTGATGGCTTTGGGCGGATGAGACTAGTGAAGATCCGATAATGTTGGTGATGCTTGACGCTGCTAACGGGTGATGCTGATCATGTTGGATCCTTGTTGGAACTGAAAACTGTTGATGTGATGTCTATTTTTGGTTGACGGCTAGGCGAAAAATGCTGTAAAGTCCTAGGGCTTTTCAAAGTTCGAATGAAAAAAGGCAGCATGCAAGGGGACAAAACAACGTAAACTAAGACGTTTTTATAAGGTTGGCGTGGAAAGCGCTGAAGCAACTGTATTTTTGGGCGTGTCTAGCCTAAAGCTATCTGTGTTCACAGGGCTCGCTGACGCAAAAGTGGCTCAACTTTGCCAAGTGGGTGTGCCCGCGCCCGAGCCCGTCGCGCGCGCGCGCTTGCGCGCTCGTGCGCATGCGTGCGCGCGAGTGCGTGTGCGTTCGTGTGCGTGTGGGTGCGTGCGCGGGTGTGCATGTGCGTACGTGTGTCTGAAGCTGAGGTTGCCAGGCTTTTTACATCAGACCCTCGTGCGCACACCTGTGAGGGAGTGTGTATGCGCAGGCGTTCGAAGCTGTGCTAACTGCTAATCGTCGATTTTGCTGTGCAAAGAGCCTGCGGATACGCGCAGTCCCCCCAAAGGCGTCGCCGTTTGGCGAAGCCTGTCAGTACATATAATTTACATAATACACACAGCATATAATATATCTATCCCTTCCGCCCGTCTCTCGCACCCTTTGTGCTTCAAAGGACTCGACTTCTCGTAATGTACAGTCTTCTAGCGGCCTACCCCCCCTCGGGCTTTAAAAATACAGATTGCAAGAAAAAACAAAACGTCACCCGGTGTCACCCCGCGCCTTAGACATACCTTCCACAATGGGCATTACCTGGGCCAGTCCCTGCTGTCTCAGCTTCCATTCGTCGCTATTGAGGGCGTTAACCTTGTCCTTGCAGCAGCAAGCAAAAGAAAACACGGCAAGGGTCGGCTATTCAGCCTTCATGTGCTCGCTTGGCCGCAGTGGAGCGTTTTTGTTGTCTTCTCGCATCATCGCTGCGTTGAGAGGATACCTATCAGAGGAAAATATCCGACATGCACCCCGCTAATAAGTGAGACATACGTGCGCACGCAATGGGCAAGGCCAAGCGAGACTTGAGCAGGTTTGTAGCCACAGTAGCCTTCGCAAAGAAATTCTTCAATCGACGAATGTCCTCCACTCCAGATGAGCAAATCTTCGCCAGGACCTTCCGCTTCAATCTAGATTGTTTTGCAATGGCATCATGGGGGTTGAGAATATGGACTTGTTATGACTTGTTCGTGTTCAAGTGCTACCAGACAAATGTCCTCAGCTGATGGCGGCGCTTGCGCCTCATTTGCAGAGCAAATCGGGAAACAAAAGTTCATGAAGGGCATCAAATCATCAAAACTTCATGATCACGGCGGGCTCACTGAGTGTCACACAAATCTGCTCAACCGCATCGCTGCTGGTCATGCAAGTGTTACGAATCAGCAAGAAACTCTACCATTGCAAAAGGATTGGAGGTGTTCCAGCCTTCGGAAAAGTTTGACAGTGGATCTTTATGTCAAATTGAACAAGTGCTGGCATTCTGGGTGTCTGTTCCGTGTAGTCGAAGCGTGCCTTTGGATGCAATGGTGGTGGCAGTTGTATTGTTGTTGGTGGTGGCTTTGCAAGAGACCATGACTGTCCCAGAAGCCCACACATTTTTGTGGCCGACGAATGTGTCACTCAATCTGTCTCATGTTCAGACAGCACCACAAAGCTTTAAATGGATCCATGAAAGTAAAACATATCTCCTTTTATCAATGCTTCACTAGCATCCCTTGTGGCGCTTCCTGCTTTGGCCAGTCCAATATCCAACATCATGATGAACACACGAACTCTTCGTGATTGGACGTGCCATTTGGAAGACCACCCTGCCTCGGACAGGCACTTGGAGAATCGAGATAACTCTTCCACTTCAAGTGTAGTTGAGCTTCAACAACTCATAGGACTATTGAAACTTACACGGATGAAGACACTCATCTGTCCATGGTCCATGTACAGCGTTCGAGAAGTCCACTTCAACCTGTTCTGTTCCTATGTGTGTTCTGTTGCCGCATTTGCTCGTGAGCTCACTCCAAAGCTTCATGGATGTACGCAGCAGCCAAGGTGGAGAAGATCAATGCTTGGATTGAGCCTGAAATCCATGAAGGCTTGGATGGAATGATCAATCCCTTGGATGGAAACTCTCATTATGAAAATGAATTGTCACCCTCTCTTTACTCTGTCCACCTCATGCTCAGTACTCTACCAACATGCTTCTAAACCATGCAGCTTGTTTCGCCTGCAAAGAGGCCAAGTCCCATAATTGGCAGAGGAATCACAAAAGGCACCAAAAAGCATAGCACCTGAAAGTACAAAGTGTCAGGATATATGCTTTGTTTTGCTCCTCGTGACTTGATTCTCAGATGCTGACCCCGACAGTCAACTCATCCGCAACAACGTTTCCAAAGAGTCGAAAGCTCAGGGAGAGCCTTGTGTGAACTTCAAGTGTCCAAAGAGCACCAGAAGTGAGTTATCGAGCCAGATCGTTTGACGCACAACTATAGCGACTGAAACCAGGTTGAAGGGGTTTGAAAGTGCATCGGCTAGCAGGCCACAGCGAGTAGATGTCATGAATGTGACAGGGAACACGGATGACCAGCAGACAAGATAAGAGTTTTGCAAACTAGGTCGACTTGGGAGAAAAACATAGAAAAAGAGGGATAAGCAGGGAGTACGATGTAGATCAATCATGATCTATCAGTCGGTGCGGGACGCACTGCTTCCCAGAAGTGCAAACAGGACGGGGGTGAGTTTGCAAGAGCAGCAAAAGGAGCCGATCAGGTGCCGATCAGGTAACATGGCACGGGATTCATCAGGATTCCTGCGTACACTGACTTCCTTCGTCAAAATTAAGAATATTATATAACTGACTGAGCTTCCGACGGCTTTGTGAAGTCCTCCAAGATGTTGATGGGCAACAGGATAGGCGTTGGCTTGACCTCTTGGTTAGTGTTCGACAATTGCAGGTCGTTCCGTTCTGCCACTCCTTTTCAAGCCAGGGCGCGTAACGAGCAAAGTAGCCCAGGCCCTTCTTGG
>CAXAMN010026517.1:593509-618537 GCA_963970005.1 Durusdinium trenchii
CCCTCAGTGGTGGAGAAGCCACGGCATGCGTGTTGAGAGGAGCCTGTCAAACTAAGCTTGCACTCTCTTCTGCGCAAACATGAGCCTTTGACAAGCCTTCGCAGCACCACCCGTGGGTGCCACAAAGCTGAGCGCAGTCTGCAAGGCCACACAAAGCGCAGCACCAGCTGCACATCGCAGCAAAGACGACCGGGACCGCAGCCTCACAAGCCAAGGAGACAATCTAGTCTAGTCATCAAATGCTGTTTCTTTGCATTGACACTGAGTTTACAGCCCGTTATGACATTTAATGGATCCAAAACTGCGTTCAAAAGCCTGCAAAGTATGACAGGACCAACTAAGGTCCGGACATATTGTCAAAGAATTTTGCTTTTCAGCACTATACAAATCAATAAGTACTGGAACATGAGCCAAATGCACAAGTGGATCAATTGATGTCCGCAGTCGGCTGATCTTCAATCCTGGCAATGCATGCGGACTCACCAGTGCCCATTCTCCGATTCACCGTCGCCAGGCTTTTCGACCGAGTCCATGGAGGCAAATCAGACAGGTCCCGGAGCTTGTCACCGAATTAGCAGAGCTGCAGGTGCAGTGCTACAGTCCATGCTCTGCTAGCGTGCGAAACGGGAAACTGAATTGACATGCGTCTAATTAGATCGAGGCGAGCTTGGAGTCTAAAATCAAACAAATTGTTGTTCAACAGCCTGAGGTTTATGTCCAAAGTAGAGTCTTGTCTGAGAACAACATCTAACAACTTGAAGTCAAGAACGAACCAAGATCACTTGCTAGTAATCGTCCAAAGGATGTCCGCAACCCTTAGTGCAGAGTGAACGCTATGGTTTCATGCACAGCCTAGCATTTCCACCAACTCATCCCGAGACAGCTTGCCATCCGCATCCTGCATACTGCACGGTTAGACGCTTCTGGCACAAAGTCCGAAGCGAAGGTTCACAAGAAGTCCTTGTCAAAATCTTTCAGCATTTCCAACGCCTCGAACAAACTTCCATTAGTGATGCGAAAACATTTAAGGTTGTGTCCAAAAGAGTGAGAACATTACATTGTTGATGCAAGCGGTGCTGCTGTGACTGTGTGCCACTGCCTCCTTCTTCGTGGCACCCAAGCCTAGCTTACAAAGGCCTGCAACATGTTGGGTCAACGGGGGGGTTTGCCAACAATGTTTTGTGGGGGGGGGGGGGCTGGGACAGCTTCGCTCGTTTTACTCGTTGCGCAAGTCAAACATCGCGTTTCTGGACCGACGTCGTCACGCAACGAGAGCATGTTGAAGGCCTCGCAGCTTGTGGTTCAGCCAACATCCGGGGTTGGACTCAATGCTAGAGGCTGTGAGAATACACAGAGAGGTTGTGCAAGACACTTGTCTGCCAGCTCAAGTGTACAGTGAGCTGTCATGGCTCAATTGGGAAGAGGACTGAAGTCGTGCCGCAAAAGGTTCCTTGAGTTGCAGATCATCGACCAGGTGGGAGGACGGGAAAGACTCCAGGGCTTGACTGAGTGGTCTTTGAATGGTCTTCAAAAAGCACTCAACGTATCGTGTTGGAGTTCACTAACTCCAAGACGATAAGTTGAGTGTCCCGAAACCCCAAAAACCATATATATATATATGTATATAACGCATGGTTTTCTGACCCTCTGCATGTTGCAGTCGGGGCAAACCCCCCGTTTACCCAATATGTTGAAGCACCCGTTTTATCTATATACTATATATATATATACAGTAGCACTCTATATATATAATGTGTGTACATGAGCGTTCATGATCCTGTATGCAGCACTTCCTTGTGCTATGTTTTTCCACTGTGCAATCTGCACTGTTGATGGACAGAGTCAGAGTCGGACCGCGTCGAGGTATGTTCTGTGCTCTTTGATATCCTTCCCCAGGGGTCCCTTGCCGCAGGTCTTTGGCTTTTCAGTTTCCAACCTTCTGTCAGGTGATCCGCATCCACAAAGTCTGGATCTGGCGAGTGCTCGACTTGCCGATGGGGTTTGCGTTGCAACTGGGATGCTTGCAATGTCCAAGTTCTAGGAGCAAGGACGGTACTAGGGGCTCCTGGCCTTACTACTAGGAGCAAGGACGCTACTAGGGGCTCCTGGCCTTGCTACTAGGAGCAGTGTTCGCTACTAGGGGCTACCATAATCAAGGTTTGTTGTCACAATCCCACTGCAACGCCAACAGTCCCACCTCCGAAAGCCGTCACTGCTTGTGCCAATACCTCGAAGTCATCCAACTCAAGTGTAGCTGAAGGGGGGCGGCAACAAGGATTGGGCATCTCTCTTCCACGTCACCACTTCCCTGCCTTGCAGGCTCAAAGAATACAGTATGACATTCAAAGCTTTTTCTCCGTTGCGCAGATGATCTTTCAATCGATATTCCAAAGCTACACAACTGCACCGAGTCCACAGCTGTGTTGCTTCACCAGGGCTTCGAAGGCTCCACTATCCATTGGAACGCCTCTGGCGAAGCGCCGCGAGGATCTTAGTGATTTCTCTGCCAAAAACAAGGCGCCCTCATTGGGCAAAAAAAGGAAGAAAATGGCAAGCTTAGCACAAGCTGCTTGCGGCTTGCGGCTTGCGGCTTGTGCTTCAAAGGGCCAGGCCTTTCGTTTGCGACGCCTTTGTCTTTCCGGCAGCCAAGTCTGCTATAGTTGCTGCCTGGAAATGTCACGGTGGCACCAGTGTCCAGTTTAAGTACTTGTGGCTGGTACAATGGCCCCTCTGCCTCTGCTTCAAAGCCACACATTTCCAGAGCCATCGATATGTCCTGGAGATAATGCAGAAAGACCGGAAACGTTTGGAACCACTTCGCATCACTTCACGCCTCCTGCCCCAGAATGCCATCGCCATCGACATCCAAGATGTCGAAGGCAGCCTTTCAACGCAGCACCCACAGGGATGAATCCAAAAGTTTGTTCCAAAATGCATTGAAAAGACCAGAAGCGTTTTGAAAGTGTCCTTCAGTCACTACAAACTGTACAGTCATTTTATGTGTAGTCATGTGACTGAAAAACATCATGGTTTCTGAGTCTTTGACTGCCGCTCGCGACGTTGCGTCTGCGCACGACATGATCCTACTCAAAGTGCTGGGGTTCCTTTGAGTCAATGGCAGCAACTGTTTCACCAAATCGCAATGACGTCGATGCGGCCGGCCCTTAGCTTCGTGCAATGACGTCAACGCGACGCGTCGCCCAAAGTGTCCACCCAAGTTTTGAATCGCAGATCTCATTGCCTGTGGATAATGACCCAACTCCTTTGCTACGTCACCCGTTGCAAGGAAGAAAGGGTATTGATATTGCCTCCATACAGTAGAGCATCTTTGAAGTTCAAGTTTGGAACTTTTCTGACGTTACTTCAAGAAGGATCCTGGATACACGTATTATTCCATACACATGTTGTTACAATTCTTCCACTAGTTTCCAGAGCGGACCTGGATCATTTGGGTCGAAATGAAATGGAGCTGCCTTGGGCAAAGCGAAAATCGATTATGTAAAACGCCTAGAAACTGCAACGCTCGCTGCGTCCAGCTATCTACACCAAAGCGATCGATGGATCACTTTGAAAATGGTGGAGAATTCTGCACTCGTCAAGCCTTGGATAAGGAGGAGCTCTGAAGGAAAAGAAGAAGCAGTTTTCTACAATGTCTCAAGCGAATCTTTTCTTCGTCACTCTCTATGTGGGTCAATGAAGGATTTGCTTGAGTGCCCAGCAGAGTCAACTGTTTCCAAAGGTGATGGCACCTCTCGGCCAAAAGTAAGGGGACTCTTGGTAGGCATAGTTTTTGCCGAGGCTCAGCTTCAGGTTTGTTTCTCTGTTTTGACACAAGTAGGTCTGGGCTCAACTTTTGTGGTTCTTTGATTCAATACACTTTGATGCTGTACCTGGATTCGTGCATTCAATTCACTGGTTCAGGTGTCATTCATTTTTGAACACAAGTTTAGGGCCAAGGGGGTCTATGCCTCGCTTATGTGCCTGTAGTGCCTGTACTGATGCAATTGTTGTTGTCATAGTTTTCATGTGTACTTTTCTCCAAAGTGTTGTATACAACACATATGGCTGCCCAAACCAAGTTGCTTGAGGCGTTCCTGCGGAAAATTGCTCCCTCTAGCTGACCTCTTAGAGTCCAACGCAACACCAGCGGAGCCAAGACAGCGAAGAGATGTGAGTGTGATGCATACAACAGTCATCTCCCTTGGCAATCTTGATGAGTGTCAGGAAAATTGGAGCAACGTCTCAAACAATACGGCTAGTTTGCAAATAAGATTCCCCTTGCTACTAGTAGCGTCCTTGTTACTAGAAGCGATGGCCTCCAACCTACTTGCGATGGCCTCCACCTAATAGCGTCCTTGTTACTGGTACTAATGCCCTTTTGTTCCTATAGCAAACATTGTTACTACTAGTAAGGCACTTGTTCCTAGTAGCGATGCACTTGTTCCTAGTTTGCAAATGTGTGACGGCTGATGGTTCAAAGAAGTGAAGTGCCATGTAAAATGCGACAAACAAAACCGGTGAAATCGATGACGTGGTGAGCATCGTGAGCATCGTGACGTGCTGTTGTGGTGCCGACATGAAGAACAAGACCCAAAGAACAACGGGCACGCAGTGCACAATGCACACACTCACTACTCAGGTACTGCAATCGGTGCTTTCCTGAGTGCCCTGCGCCCATCTCTTGCACTACATCAGCACAACGTAAGCAAATGGTTGGGTGCTCCTGAAAGTAGCTTGCCACCCCCAAGCCATGCTTACATTCTTTAGATTCAAGTGAAAAATGAAGTTTTCTACAGGAAACCGGGGCCATATTCCAAACTTCAAAAGAACAACCACCTTGCAGTCACCAACATTGGTGGTGTGGACCCAGCAGCGTTCGCACTTGGTGCCGGCGGCACCTCGGTGCTCTGAGATGTGCAACTAGTAACTAGAGTGTTCGTAGTAGCGTCCTTGCTCCTAGTAGCGATGCCAGGAGCCCCTAGTAGCTTCTTGTGCACAAACACCGAGTGCAAAAAGTCAAAATCTGTGCTTGGTCGGAGCTAAGCACAGGGCGAGCCACAATGACGACGACCCCAAGGTCCTTGCAAGCGCAAGATCTAAACCTGTGCTAGTCCAACTCAACGACCAAAACCATCACTGCTGCAGTGATGGTAAATAAAGGAAATTACTGGCATAGTCCGACTACGCCCCGCCTTGCAATAGGACGCGTTCACTGCACCAACGATACCAACGCCGTTTAAAACTGGATGCTTCACGGGTTCAACAATGATCAAGCTCTCTGCAATTCCATGATAGTTCAGAGCAGGCTCGATGCGAAAAGCTCTAGCCCTAACGATCCCCAGTTGATTGGTAGGCATACTACAACTGCTACCACTACTACTATCACTACCACTACCACTACGACTACTACGACTACTATGACTACTACGACTACTACTACTACTACTACTACTACTACTACTATTTCTGCTGCTGCTGCTGCTGCTGCTGCTGCAGCTGCCAATGCTACTCATGGTGCTCTTACTGAACCTTGAGCTTCACGATCAATTTTGCAAAAGTAGACTGGTGTGCAAAGTAGTGGATCTTTACTTTGAGAGTGGATCTTTAGAACATGACTTCGCTTTCCGGACTCAACGAGTCGAGTGCATCTAGGATCCTTGTCTTCACTGCTGGCGGACTCATCTGACTCATTTGGAAGCTCTGGCAGCGCGTCCACAGCTTCATAGTGCGCCTGTGACACCTGTCCATCTCGAAAACAAACATGCAGATTGCACAAACTGCACACACACACAAACAGCAGAAATGCAAAATGTTCTGTATTTAACTCGGGGTTTCGCTGATAGCAGCCAGTTGAGGCCATCCACGCTTTGATGTTCAACCTTTGCCTAAGTGACTGGACAAGACACACACAGATTGCAGGTGCTCCTATCCAGATTGCAGATTGCAGGTGATTCCCGTTTTGTGTCACAATAGAAACCAACATAAAACATCATAAAACAACTTCTTTTAGAGACACCCAATCCTTTTCTGGCGACACTGATTCAGCTGGTACTATCCTGTGCAAGAGTTTGCGAAATACACTTGAAATACGGCTGCCTGAGATCCGCACCATTTGTTCCAAGGCATTGTAAAGATCAGAATCGCTCTTGACCATGATCTTGACCTGTGCCTGGGTTGTATGTTTCTCCACGTTACACCTCTGCATCTGTCTGCATTCTCAAACTCGGAAAGTAAGATCCAAACGTCTAGTGGAGAGCCAATCATCTTGTTGCCCCGAGCTCGCTCAAGAGCCTGGTTGACAGGATCACGCCTGAATGAGCAAAAGCAGCATCGTGCCCAACGACTCAAAGACCTTCTTCAGTATTTGTGCGGAGTGTGTCTGTTAGCAAAGTGGTTTCTCAGTGCTTTGCAGCTGCAGGATGTTGTCCATGTCTTGAACTCTAGCACCCACCTGGCACTTGAAGCAGAACCCGGACCCCGCCCCTTGGAACCGTACAAACCAGCCTCCCCGGATTTTGGAAAGGGCTTGCACCAGCCAGCCAGGAATACACTCTCTTCCTGCAACTGCAAGGTTGTCGGACACAACAAGAAAATAAAGTTGTATGAAGCCTGATGAAGCACCAACTCTGCTGTTTGCCACAGTCAAGGGCAAAGCAGTCTTTTTGATTGCCGCCAGGTTGTCATATCAGTCTTGCACAATAAGGACACATGTTTGAGAAAAAGATCACACTTTCTCAGCTCAGTTGCTAACTGGACACTGAACAGAGATTTCCGAGCACAAACAGAAGCCCACTGACTGGTCCGCACATGATTACCTCCTGGTTCAAAAGTCAGTGGGCCTGTGACGGTCTGCTCAAAAGCAACATGCCGCAAGAGAATGTACTGTGTGCGAAAAGTCTCCGCTGTTGAAAAAGGAATGCTAGGAATGCCCAGGCCGGATCCTACTCATGCTTTGTGTACAGTTGAGGGCAAGCTATAGGAAACTCTTCGGATCCAACGCGTAAATCAGGACTAAGTGACATCTCACATCTCTAGTAGGGCAAATGCAATTATTGATCTTTCACCATTCCTTATATACCCACCTGTTGTCAATATATTGCACTGCCCATCTCGTCGGCAACAAACGGTACAGCTGAAGCCACACCAAACAGGCGCAGCAGGCTGCATCTACGCCCCTCATGCCCGCCATGTTTCAAAACAGTTACACAGGAAGTCACTCCTCCCAGAATCCCAGAATGGTTTTGTCTTTATCGCTCTCACGGTGGACAAAGGAGTGGACATAATTTGGCAAAACTGTGCAAACAGTGAGCAAAACTTGCTCCACCTTTTAGAGCCACTTCTCAAATTGAACGTGCCACCGTTTGGATGCAATCACTTCTCAAAGCACGGCTCCAAAAGGTTCATGCATGGCATGTGAACGTTCATGCACTTGGCCAGAACTCCAGCACCAAAACAACAGGTGCATGGCACTTCGAAATCAGTGCTGAAGAGAATTCCGGTATTCCGGTATTCTGGTCGCCAATCGAAGTGATGTGCTTGTGATTCACTTCTCATGGTCGAGGTCTTCCTGCGGCACACACCGGCGTTTCAATAGACCAAACGTCAAGCCAACCGACAGCCCAACCTCGCGGCCATTTCTTTGTGGCAGGCTGTGAGCCATTCATCAGACCTTCACATCGCTCAAACTGTTTCAGCCTTCAATGTGGCCAGCTCTGTTCGAAGAGTCATGCATTTTGGTTGAGAATCCCCGTCCTCATAAACATGCCGCATATGCTGGCAGGACCCAGGATCTGTTGGGTTATCCTCATTTAGAAAGGTGAATGCAAAGGAAGAAGCGAACCAAAAGCCGCAAGATTCGACCAAGGCTCTTTGCCCACATCAAAAGTCGGCGCTTCACGCCTTGATTTCGGAGTGCCCAGCAGCCTCGGCAGTGAAATCTGCTTCGAAAAATTCGTAAGAGAACCTCTCAGGTGCACACCGAGGCAGCTCTCGTGTGCCTGCGGATAGGCCTTCTCCTTCAGCTCAGACTTTCAAGCGAACGGATCGTTCATGTTTGTTGTCAGTTCTGAAGTACAGAAAGCCAGAATTGGAAGTTTGAAATACATTTTGCCAGCTGACAGTTCATAGCCCTCAAATTGGTCCTGGGCTTGAAAACTGTCCATGCGGCAAGCATGGCTGCATGGCACCCTGTGCTTCGGCAAAGGTGACCTTTGAAAAGTTCTGATGGGTTCTTGTTGCACATCCATGCTTCACCAACGTCAACAGCCTTCTAACTTCTAACCACCAGCAAATGGTTGCACGAAGGATCACGAAAGGATTTGCTCTTCAGCAGCATTGTTGCGAATGCTTAGAGTTCATTGAAATCACTACACGTGAATCTGGAAGCTGGTCACTCTCTGTCCCACCTTGCGACGTTGCTTCGTTTTGTTCTCTGCTCCTTCCTCAGTGCAACATCCACTTCTTTCTACCAGCAGTCGTTTGCAGCGGAGCTATTCAGAACCAAAATGGAAATGCAATGAATAGCTCTGCTGATGCCAAGAATCCGATCTGCTTTGGAGCAAAGGTGCTCCAAGTCGCGCTGAAAGGTCAAAGGCCTAAACGTGCGACAGTCGCTGCGCTGGCTGTGACACTTTAATATGTTACGTATATATAGATATATATATGAATTTCTGCTATATGTATAGTGTACTTTTGTACCTATGCCGCGAAAAGAGTTTTATGTAAAGATCAGGACTGCCCCACGCTAAGTGCAACTGTTGTGGCCTGGCGAGTTCAGATGATGAAAAACATCTTAAATGCCACGACTATGAAAAAAAAACAACTGATGGACAACATATTGCTTTGTATGGAGAGGGGACGTGTACGGTCAAGGTGCTTGCAGAAAGGTGGGTTTAGCAATTATTCTTGTGCTAGTTGATGAAAGGCTAAGTTACAAGCCATAGCTTCCTGAATAAGAGATTTGTTGCCATGGTGGCATGCGATGGCTACACGAGGTGCCATTGCGAATTACTTAGTCCCTCAAAGGCGGGGTGGACGCAGGAGTGATTTGCACTGAGACTGTGGCATTTCGCCAACTCCGCATAAGAATACTGCACTTTCAGAAGCCCATTGAATTGTATCTCATCTCTCTACGTGAGTTCACTGTACTTGTGATTGGTGACGTATTGTGGCCGGGTTGACTCCTAGTTTGGAACAAAAATGCTCTGTTAGTGACACAGAACAAATTGATAAAGGCCACTGATGTCATCACATAAATAACACATCAGCATGTGGCTAAGGCATAAGCCGTATGCAACAGCTTTATTTTATAATACATATATACATACATATTGTATGTGTTTATGGTTACATTCGCGATATATATATATATATGTCATGGATCAGCTTTACACTGTGGTAGAAGTGTCAATGCAACTCTTACAAAAAATGTGTTCTACACGCATAAGCCGAATTGTCTTGAAACTTCCAAAGCAGGGTGTGCCATGTTGTGTTGCCTTCTCTTTGCTTCCAATCTCGAAGTCTGGCTTGTCCGACGTCTCACCTCACAGGTCTCCCATGACTTGTCGCGGAAGGATGTTTTTCATAGCAAGGAAGGAAAGCCTCTGGGTCGGGCGATTGTGTCATTGATTTAGGGTGCTGATGTGAACCTTGATTGCAGAAACTGAGAACACCCGGCCTGATGACTCGCAGGATTCCTTCATGATTAGGCGGAGAGCAGTTCCAGCCGCTCTTCGAACACCTTCAATCAAAAAGGAAAAGAGCCCTTAGTAGCTTCTTGTTAACAGTAGCTACTTGCTCCTAGTAGTAGGGCCAGGAGCCCTCGTCCTTGCTCCTAGTAGTGATGCCAGGAGCCCCTAGTAGCTCCTTGTTAATGATATCATATTTTGCGAATCATGTGGTCTCTTCCTACCCTTCCAGTGAGCCCGCTTTGGTTCCTGATGCGGCCTGAATCTGGGTCTGACAGGCTTTGAACGAGTGTGGTCTCCGAGTACTGCATGACTGCAGCTCCCATGTGGCCCAATGCTTCAGCAGCCTGCAAATATGCAAATATCAATCAGCCCATTCAAAGCATTCAATGAGTCTTGCGAAAGGCTGAGACAAGTGAAGTCATCAGTGGACGTAGACTGGCATGCAACTCAACACTTCTCCGTACCTGCTGGCGAGCTCCTGGTCCAGCATTCTTCAGTTGACTCGTGAGCTTCATCGCAATTGCTTTAAAATGCCGCGCCAAGGTTCCAGCAGCGGCAACCTGCAGCTGTGCGTTGTGATTTCTCCAGCCCCTTCTGTCAATCGTGATGCTTCAGTCTCAAGCCCTACCTGCCTGTACGTGCAATTCGGAATCTGCGAGCCGACCAACAAGAGCTTCTGCTACGCCACAAGCTGCAGTCTCGCCCAGGCGACCGAAGGAACCTGCTGCCGCGATGCGGACCTCATGATGTGACAAGCTCTAAAGTCCCTTCATGAGAAAGCCTTGCAAGTCACTGTCCTCTAGGGCATTGGCGCGAGGTTCAGGATCCTCCAGAGCCTTCGCCAAGCTATCTTGCACGGGCTGGCTTGCCTGCAAAGCGTGCGACAGTTGGAATTGAAACGCTCTTCATCAATGTCTCGCACTGGCTTTTGGTGCCTGTGTCAGCCATCCAATGGCAGAAGCAGCACTTGCTCGCACTTCCTCAGGCCATATTTGGGAAGCAGTGGTGTTTTGGCTTCCATCCTCCATGTTTCTCCAAGACACTGGATCTTCATCCTTGAGACATTCGGCCAGCTGCGGGGCAGAGTCTGCAGCCGCCTCGCCAGAGATATGAAGACAAGACCTTCGCACATTGTGTCAGTGTGCCTGCCCAATCTTCCCCAAAGCTTTAGCCTGGGCTCACGGATAAAAAGGAAGCTGACTGAAACACATCTTCCAAAAGCTTTTGCAGCCCAGGCACCGCTTGCTTGCGAACTGCTGCTGAGTCATCCCTGAAGAACAGCAAAACAAGTAATATTCCCCCCCAACCCGCAGCACGAAATTCAAGCCATGAGGCAGATATTGTTTGCCCGAGCCAAGTGAACTCAAACCTGCCTGAGCCATGAAGTCCACGAGGCCACATCAGCTTCAAAGCCCTGCAACTCACGACATGACGACAGAACCCCACAACTTCGACACGCCACGTCAGGTAACATCATCTCATCTCACATCATGTAACATCACGTCCGGCACGCCTTGGCACCAAATCCTTCCTCAGTGACACAAAATTTGCACATTCCAAGACACGATCTCTTGAGATGTCAACGGGTTGCCCGGAGTCGCTGCATCCCACCTTGCAGTCCGGGAAAATGAAGAACAGCGCAGCAATGCGCGCAGCGATGCATGTCCGCACTGAAAAAACACTACCCAACACCTCTTCGGCGACAGCTGCTCCTCGAAATCCACTCCTGGCAGAAAACATCCTCAATGAAAAAGCTGACTCATGCTCATCATGACTCATTCTGCAACAGCCAACTGCAGCAACAGACTGTCCCAGTCATTGGTGCGTCTTTCACCATGCGCCACCCTGTCCAAGTCGGAATGCGGAAAGACCAGAGACACCGTCGGAATGCGTTCACCATGCATCGCCTGTGAGATCGCCATGCCACGCCCCGAAGCATCGCCATCCGGCCATGGCCATCGAGCCAAACAGCCACAAGAGACACCACCATCGCTCGGGAGGCCGAAGGCCTCTTGCCCAAGGCCCAAGGGCGCGGGTCCACGCACCAGCGCGGGTTAGAGCCGCACCAGCGCGGGTCATCGCCCAAGAGGGTACCACTTGAAACCAATTCTGTCGGTGCGACAAGGCATGCTGCAAACCTGGCCTTCTCTCCAGGAGGAAGGAATTGCCAAATGTCTTCTGCAAGGTGGCACAGTACCTGATGTAAAGAAGCTGTGTACAACACATTGGGTCGAGTGTCTAGGCGCACCGGCGCTATGGCTTTCGTCATATTCACCAGAATCCAACGCAACACGGTTTGACAGCCTCATCGCAAAAGATTTAGGTGTTTGCTTTCAGCATGTGATCCCCGAATTGCCTATGGTAGCTTCGTCGTTCACTTCGACTTGATTCCCGAAAGAACTACCAACACCTTGTCTTAACACCACAGCAATACCTAGACACATGTGGTGTTAATAGGTTGACCTAGGTATAACATGTTATAGGCTATAGGTTGACCTCGTCTTTTTAAGAGCCACACTTCGGCGCGAGTGGCTCGTTTTCCCGGATGTGTATAGCCTGTGCAAAGAACTTCGTCACCCCTTTCAGTGCAAATGGAGAGTGAGATCAACCCTCATCCACGCCTGTCTTTGGCTAGATCCAGGTATAGGGAGGACAAGTCAACTGACGTGAACCTGGAGAAAACGTCTCACAAATCCTGCACATACCTGGCTACCTTGCTCCAGCCATTTTGGGATGCAGCAAATCTCTCCATTCTGTGAGAAGGTGCTATTTCATTGATGTCCTTCTGACCTTCTGTGCTTTCTGCTCGTTCTGTCGGAGCCTGTCAAGGAGCTTGGTCGCAACGCTGAAGGAGTAAGCATCATAGGCCTCCGGCATCCACATGTCCACGCCGCAAGCAATCATTTTAGACCACAAAGTTTGTGATATGCAAGCCGAGCAAAAAACTCGCTTTGCCTCCTTCATCTGGTCAAAGACGTTCTCTGCTCTGCGAATGATGCATTGATCAATCCTAAAGTGACAAGGAATCTGATAAAAGCATTATGTGCATGCATGTGAAATGGTGTGTGTGTGTGTGTGGGCACAGAGCTGCATACTACCTCCTACATTTTCTACATGTGGGTGCACACTTGAATACCAACCAATTGGTTTTAGTCTATCTTTCCTTCTACTATATAAGGGATCTTCGACGGTTTCTGTGTTCTATAACACACACCTCCATATGGCTATTCTATATTTCCTCAAAAATGGACAACATCCATATATATATATATTAGTGGTTCTTTTTTATGTAATTAGGCCAAATCCATCTCAGCGTTGCAAGTCGGACTGGACCAAGAACCAGACACTGGTAGATCCTCGTATGGGATGCCTTCTGTAGCCACGTCAAAGTCATGGATGTTGCCAAGAATCTGCAATGATTCCGCATAGCCGAAGTCATGGTGAACAATTCAAAGTAAATCCTTCAGTTGCCCTGCAATCTTGCCAGCTTGACAAATCTGGCTCGATTTCGCAATCTACGCACATTCTCTTCAGTGGACTTCAGAATTCCCAAGCCTAATTGACAAGCATACGGAAGAAAGAATACGGATCTGGAAAGGATCGAAGGGATTCAAAGCGCTGAGATTGTTGCTAATGGATACATCGCTTGCGAAGCCCACAGAAGCAACCCAGAAGCGTAACCTGAATGAGCTTTCAACTCGCTCCTACCTGTTGAGCCTCTACGTCAAGGTCCCAGCACATCCGCTCCTCGAGCTCGCTCCTCCCAGGTTCAATGTCTTCTGTCTTCACATTTGGAAATGTGTTTATTGATGATGATTTCTTTCATCCAAAGAAGTGCAATTATGAGAAACATTGAGTGTCTTTCAAAAGTATTTCGCTCCAGCTTTTGATTCTTGCCACCCTCGATGATGGTTCTTGGATCAATCACATTCCCAATTGACCTCTCAGACTCATTGCCACATTCGTGTGCAATTCAGGCCAAAAACCGGAGAAGCTTAGCACAAGACTTGCTCATTTTTCTGCCATTTTCATCCACCTTGCAGGTGGTGCCACTTGAGAAAAATTGAGAGGAAGATGTTCCACACCAGGTAGGAAAAGAAACACATATGCATGACAAATGTGGAAAGAGTTGCTTCATGTCGCTTCTACAACTCACCCTTTTTCAAGCAAGTTTGAAAGGGAATGGGGTCCTTGGTGGGAGATGTAACTAGAACACCTGGGGCTAGGTTTCAGGAAGCTATATTCCATGGAGTGAGTTTGTCGGTAAAATGGCGTCAACTGTTTGCATGGAGTGTGGACGCTTCTATACATCAGCAGAGGTAGCTGCAGCAAATGCCAACAGAGTTCTTAAAGGGCATTGGTTGCTGCTCCGTTGGACCTGCGAGGGCTTATGCTGCACTTAAGGGCAAGTATTGATGAAAAGCACATGAGGCAGTTGTGTTGGCCAAGGTGTGTGCTCTGCATCAAGTACATTATATATACAAATATATGCACGAAATCAAACCGGTTTGTCCAGGAAAGGTGGTGCTTCCCAGGAGGGATGTATCTGTGCGGCAAATTGATGGTGTCAACCGCAAAGCGGCAAAGTGGCAAAGCGGTTCGGAAACTGAATGCGCTAGCACTTGAGGGCAAGTGTGGGAGTGGGTTCCCGAGTTCATGAATAGTTGAAGGCTCCTAACATCAAAACCAAAGTCTTCAAAACCGGTCCAATGTGTCTGAGATGGGTGCACAAAAGCCGTGCGTCATGACCTGAGTGAAGCGTCCCCACAGGTGAAATGCGCTGCGTCCCTTCCATAAAACATAATAAAACCATACTTATTGACCTTTGGTTGCAAGAGTGATACCCCAAACTTGGTTGCACACGCTTTTGTATGGCGCTCTGCCATTGACAGCTACGGATGTGATAAGGGAGGACTGAAACCTGCAAAGCAACAGATCGTATATAAAACCAATACGTCTGTCTGCAAGAACAAGTGCCTTGCAATACCATCACTTGTACTGTACATTGGAGTACGCTTTGTATTGCGTGCACAAGTACAAGGGCCGAACCATCCACGGTGCTGATCCTGGCCCTCCAAGTACAAATCGACAGGTGACCCGAGCTCCCCTTCAACCTAGCAGCACTGCAACGGTTTCAAGGCCAATCAGATGAACATCTGGAACTCAGGTCACAGCGTAAGCCCAGGAAGAGCCAGAGTCAAACCAAACATCCATGGTATCGGTGCCTGGCCAAATCTTTTTTCCTGCACTTCCTTCGGAGGCCCAAATACAGTACTTAAGCGAAACGGGCCCGTGAAAACCCAAAGTTGGCAACCATCAAGAGACATAAGCACACAGCCTCTTTCATACTCATCGGCTGAATCCCGATACTGCTCAGGGAGCAATTCTGCTATGGAAAGCTCGAACCTCAGTTTGCAGCGGACCCTCAAGTACTTAGGACCTAAGGAGTCAGTCTTGGGATTCAAAAGCTCATCAAGTCGATGCATCGTATGCCCCTCGTTTTGTCCAAGACAGGGGCCATGCGTTGCTCCCTCTTTCCTCGATAATTTCTCGAACCTCAGATCTTCAGCAGCACCGAAAAAAGGCAGCTGAACGCGTGGCCAAAGCCCAGTCACTTTAAGAACGCGGCGTGGCTAATTACGTCAGTATTGAGAAGTGGCTCGCCAGTATCCTTTCGATAAAAGGCTGGAATGGGCCTCGCAATCACAAGACCACAGCTCCAGCAAGTGAGCACTGCGTATTGGTTTTGGCCAGTCAACATACGAGTGATGCAGAGAGGTGTTGTGGTAGGGAGAGCCTACGTTGACGTTCCCATCAACATCTGCAGTCTATCACCACTGCTTCTCGAGATAACTCTCACCTGCCAAGAACAAGCCTCGCAGGAAACAACGAATGCAAGGGATTGACTTCGACAGAGACTAGAAGCGAAGAATTAAGTTTCGTTGCACCCTGTCTGTCAATGTCTGGAAGCCGACATTCGAGCTACCTTGCCGTTCAACCTTCCTACTGCAGCGGTCCAGTAAGTAGGCTGAATCAGCGGAGTTGTCAAGTTGAGAAAATACATCCCCACAATCAGTTTGGCAGTGCCCCTACCCTACAGTAGGTCTACAAAAATTCTTGTTGTTCAGCCAATTCTTCACGGATCACGATGCGAATTGTCGACCAACGGACTTCAAGGTTCCAAGCACACCCCAAGACCGCTGGCGAGAAATGCACCAGTCCTTATCAACAACAAATGTACGACCAATATTTGCACTGTCAACAAATTCTATGTCCAATTTGCTTCTTCTAGTTCAATTTCACTAGGGATCGCACACTCCTGCCCTCAACCATTGGTCGCATACGATTGGCATAGCTCTCCGGAATAAACCTTTGCGAAGAACAGTTCAGTGGGATTCAATGAGTTCACATCCTCAAAATGGGAAGCTCCATGCAGCCATCACCAAACATACCCAGCAATTGTCAGATGTAATGGTGCCACCAGAAATGATGCGACAAGGGAGGAAAGGAGGACGTGGCAGAGAAATTGGAAAATCATCGACTGGACTTTTAGGGCCCATATTCACCAGTGCAAGCTGTTTGGAAAGGCCCAATCAAAATGAACAAGGAAAAGAAAGGATGCAAAAACAAAGTCCGCTGTGGGCATGTGCCAGCTAGATGTTTGCGCGCAGAAATAAATTGGTAGAAGCCTGTGGTCTGGGCTAGAACAAGAAAGTTGCAGACACAGACGTCTAGATGCCAGCGGAAAGGTTTGAGAGACTTGTTTGTTTCCCTCGGCATGTGTTCTTGGTTAGAATCAGAGGGCACAAAAATAGATGGCAAAAGGCTGTGGCATGGGCTGGATTTGGATGTGTTTGTGCGCAGAAACTAGTGGGTAAAAGGCTGTGACTAAGGCGACTTTTTGGTGATGAGGGATCAAACAAAATTAGTTCAGCATCAAAGACAATATTCAAAAGGGATCAAAAAGAAAAAGAAAAATAGAAAAAAAACTATTCACTGCGAAGAAAAAAGAATTGGGAAAGGACTGTAGCTGTAGTAGTAGTAGTAGTAGTAGCAGCAGTAGCAGTAGCAGTATCAGTAGTAGTCGTAGTCGTAGTGGTAGCAGTAGCAGTAGCACTAGCAGTAGCAGTAGCAGTAGTAGTCGCAGTGGTAGTGGTAGTGGTAGTGGTGGTAGTGGTGGTAGTCGTGGTGGTGGTGGTAGTAGGTAGTAGGTAGGAGGTGGTAGGTAGCAGGTAGTAGGTAGTAGGTAGTAGGTAGCAGGTAGCAGGTAGCAGGTAGGAGGTAGTAGGTATATTAGTAGTAGTAGTAGTAGTAGTAGCAGTAGTAGTAGTAGTAGTAGTACTGGTAGTAGTAGTAGTAGTAGTAACAGAAGTAGTTGTAGTAGTAGCAGCAGCAGCAGCAGTAGTAGTAGTAGTAGTAAAATCAAAAAAATATCCACAGCGCAGACATAGAGAATCATTCGCCTTTGCGGCGCTGGCACAGCTAAGCGAAGGTGGGCCTTATCATCCTCCTTTGCGGCGTTGTCACGGCTAAGCGAAGGTCGGCATTATTCTTATCATCCACCTTTGTGGCAGTGTCAATGCAAAGAAGATAGTAGTTGTGGCACCTGTGGTAAGACTCGTAGTGGGGTGGTCGGGGTGATAGAGGCACTGGTAATAGTAGGGGTAATGGGAACTGTTTCTGCCACCGCTAAGTTCGTGGTTCTGTCAATGCAAAGAAGATAGTAGTTGTGGTAACTGTGGTAAGACTGGTAGTGGGGTGGTCGGAGTGTTGGAGGTACTGGTAATAGCAAGGGTAGCGACAACTATTAAGCAAGCGGGAGGGGTGCGGGGGAGGGCGCAGCGCTTCCCCCGTAATGCAAATCAAGTATAGACAGCGCCATCCCCCTACTGGGAAATACTCTACCAGGGAGCTAGCACCCCACTGGGAAGCTATCTCTCTACTAGGGAGCTACCAAGACTGAAGGACCATAAGACCGGCGGACTAGGAGACCAAACGGACTAGGTCTAGGTGCCCACTGGACCAAGAAACCGAAGGAGCAGGGGACCAATGGAGTAGGAGAGCAAGAGACCAGCGGACCAGGAGACCGAAGGACCAGGGGACCAGCGGACCAAAGGACCAAAGGACCAGCGGACCAAAGGACCAGGGGACCTAGTCAGGATTATGTTGTTTTGGATACTGTTCATGTTTGAATTGATCCTGTGTTTTTTCTTTTTGATCCTGTTCTTTTTTATCCTGATGCCACTTTTGTGTGTCATCACAGCATCACTGCATGGCCGCTGTTGATAGGCTGTATGTGATGAGTGCCGATATTCCTCATAGAACAGTTGCCTGAATGAGCTGGCCCAGAGCGGCCCAACAAAAAGGCGGCCAAGAGTCGTGCTGAGGGCCAGCGTCCAGCATCAGCATACAATTGTCGAATCACAAGAATTGTGTGCATCGTCAGTAGAGCCGAGGGATCGCAAATTTGTGGAAACATACCTGCCCCATACCATAAAATGTTCATGATGCCTACGTATCACATCAGCAACTTCAACACCACCAACTTCACAAAACACACCCCAAATCACCTTTGCCACGGATCATTCCCGAAACATTCCCATTCCAGTGATGGGAACGCACTCAAGGTCAGCAAATGTGTGCAGCTGCACCACGGTTTTTGGTGTCCGCCCTGTAGCAGACAAGAGCTCTCCAAGCAACAAAGACTTAGGGTAGGATCACCATCCAAGTACGAAGGACCTGTCCATGCATGGCAAGCTTCCTGTTGACTAGACTCCCATCAAGAGCGGTCGGCAATTCACACCAAGCTCGGCCCATGTTTCTGGAAAAGCTGTTCATAGATCCATGCTGTTGGTTCTAAAATCCAATTGATGGAAGCACCGCAGAAACCACCAATGAGCAACACCGCTCACCTCCAGCACGGGAACAGATTCGCATGCAGACACATGCGTCAGGTAAACGCTCATGAGCTAGTGAGAGGCTCAAGGGTCTGGTCCACCCTTGTGACACTGGGGTTGGCACATTGAATGCCAGAGAGTGCTAGAAGACCTGGATGACTAGTTTGGCCATGGCGGGGAGATCCAAAAGCCAGAATTTCAGCCACTCTCCGCTTCAGACCGAATCAGGCACTGTGCCCAACTCTCAACTGACTCCACTGCGAAGGCCACCCAAGGAACAAAGAGCAAGTGTCAAAAGGCCCACAGCAGCGGCTCATGGGATCATCCATCTCGCAACAAGGGCAAAATCATCTGGAGACACGATCTATGTTTATTCCATGCAAGAAGGCAGAACATGCAGCTTCACTGCACTGCTCAATCTCTGAATATCGCAGCAAGCTAAGCCATCCGCTGAACTTCGTCCATTGCTTTAAGCACGCTAGAACGAAGTCCATCAATGCTTGCAAACCTGAAAACCATGCTGACACAAGCCGCTAATAAACCGTTTGTATGTACTATATACAGCATACCTATTGCCTCTAGTGCTCAGCTGATGACCACTGTGGAGTTGCGCGCGTAATGACAGGCTTCTTGCTTCGCCAGTCATAAGGATACTTGTGAGAGTACCTCTCATGAAGCCCAGAATCGGATCTCCCCAGTTGTGTTGCCAGTCTCGAACTGGCAAATGAAGAAGACTGACGAAACGAAGAAATGACATCCTCGTCAAAAACATTCTACCCTCAGTTTCACACGGCTTCCGAAGCAAAAGCAAGTTCTTCTCCTCCAGCAAGTCGGTGACTTTGGAGTTGGCATCCTGTCTGCAATCGAATTGACTCAAAAGCAGATACAATCTCAAACACAAGGACATGCAAAGGAACTTGCTAGCTTTGCTAGCTGTAAGGTCCTTCAGGACATTGGCCCCGACCAAGCTCTCAAGGCCTTTCAGAAATCATCAGCCCTAAGGCCCTAAGGCCGCTGAATCACACTACTTTGCCGGTCAAACTTTCTATGGACCCTGAGTTCCGTACCAACCTCTTCTGTAAAGTTGCCTGCATTGTCCACAGGTGCAGCGACCTGGCCAGCAATCTAGACTCTAGACTCTAGACTCTAGACATCCGGGTTCCCAATTGCCCAACATAGCCGCTTCGGCTACAAACAGTGCTACACAGTTGCAGCACATTGCACGGGTTACTTTATCCCACTGTTGTCAAGGGCGGAGAATTCATAGTTTCCAAATGTGCCTCCAAGCCATACTTCTGACCAACCAAGTAGTCCTTGGAAAGAGGGCGTCAAGGCAATCTGCACAGCAACGACTCTGTGAGTCCCTCATGTGGGTCATTCGGATCCGCGCATCAGCACCATGGCCAGGAGCCGTGTGCACCTTGAAACTGCATGTGGCGTTCTAAACCCACCCACCCACACTCCTACGCTGGAATGCACGGTCAAAAATCAATGTCACTCATCATCACACCACGATCGAGATAATCGTTGCAACAGCATGGTCTCACGATGTCGCAACGATCTCTTTTATGCACGGGCATTGCCGCCTTGCCCGTGATCAAAGGAGCTTTCGCCAACAGCTGTGAGCTGTGCACTGCGAAAGAACTACATAAGCTACCAAGCATCTCTGTGCGTGTCCGAATCCAATCTACGATTGGCCCCACAAACACCCCGTGTCTGTCCTTGCAGACTCAGAAATCCGCATCCAGAGTAAATGCATTCAATCCTTGCTCTTCCTTACCAGCCATGACCCCAGCCTTCTGGTACTCACCAACCCGCTTCTCAAAGAAGTTGGTCTTGCCCTGGAGAGAGATCAACTCCATGAAGTCAAAAGGGTTGGATGAGCCGAAGATTTTGCTGTGGCCCAAGGCTGTGAGAAGTCGATCCGCTACAAACTCAATGTACTGAGTCATCAGATCTTTGTTCATACCAATGAGGTCACAGGAGAGGGCCCCACAAATGAACTTTCGCTCAACCTCCACCGCACCCCTGATGATATCATGCACAACCTCTTCTGGCAATTTGTTTTGAAGCATGCCGTAGAGCAAGCACGCAAAATCCGCATGCAATCCCTCATCACGAGAGATCAGCTCATTGGAGAAGGTAAGACCAGGCATTAAACCCCGCTTCTTCAGCCAAAAGATGGCACAAAAAGAACCGCTGAAAAGGACGCCCTCAACAGCAGCAAATGCCACAAGACGCTCGGCAAAGCTGCTCTCACGGTTCATCCATTGGATGGCCCAGCTAGCTTTGTCACGGACTGCTGGCATTGTGTGGATGGCGTCGAACAAGTCATCTTTCTCCTTGGGGTCTTTGATGTATTGCTCAATGAGCAGTGAGTAGGTCTCGGAGTGGATGTTTTCCATCGCAGTCTGGAAGCCATAGAATGCCCGTGCTTCTGGGATTTGCACTTCAGATGAAAACTGCTGTGCCAGATTTTCCAGCACGATGCCATCACTAGCGGCAAAAAATGCCAGCACGTGCTTCACAAAGTGCTGTTCACCCTCATTTAGACCATTCCAGTCCTTGTTGTCCTGGGCCAGGTCAATCTCCTCAGCAGTCCAGAAGGAAGCTTCGTGCTTCTTGTACATCTCCCACACTTCTGGGTACTGAAGCGGAAACATCACCCACCGACGGGGGTTTTCCTTCAACAGTGGGTCGAGCTTCTCCAAATCCTTGTACTTGTCAGAGATTGAGCTCTTCTTCGGCTGTGGTGCCAAGGAGTTGGTATCCTTGGCAAGAGCCTCCTCCAAGTCCCCAGGAAGTGTCACTTCATAGTTTCGTGCGACCGTGCCATCAGGTGCAATCAGTGTTTTGTGTGGAAGACCTGACACCTGGTAGCTCTCGGGCGAGTTCTCATCGACAACTGACGCCACCACACAACGGCTGATGCTGTGCTCTTTTGCAAAAGCCATTGCATCGTCCAAGGAACCATCAACGCAAATCAAGACAAACTGGCAACGGTCTGAGTAGGTCTCTGCCAAGTGGTCCAGATGTTGGGCAGCCTTGGGGCAGGCTTTGCACCAAGGTGCGAAGAAATCCATGATCATGGCCTGTCCTGCCTTCTGCAATGAAAGCAGATTCGACTTACTCTTTTCACCGGAGACCAAAACCTCCAAGGCCATGTCAGGTGCAGCCTTTCCAATCATTTGCGCGGCCATCTTGGAGGACGTGAAAACTGCAATGCAGAACACCTCTGGACTTGAGCTGAAGCCAAAATTTGGTCCGGAGAACTTCTGGAAAGTTCTTTGGGATGTGGACGCATCTGTTTAAGTCCTGCTACATCACCTCACAATTTCAACAAGCCTACGACAACCACAGACTGGGTGTCATGCCAGTCCAGTTCCCGACTCTGTCGTGATGTAGTCACCTGCACTGACTTAGCTACAAGTAGCGTCCTTACTACTAGTAGTAAGGCACCTTGCTACTAGTAGCTTCTTGCTCCTACTAGTAGAGTAGTAATGCACTTAGCTACTAGTAGCCTCCATACTACACAAACCTCCCAATACTACAGTAGCGCCCTTCCTACACAAACCTCCCAATACATCGTTGCAACTCACGGGAGCTTGTCTCTACATCATGCTCAGCTTGATTGTTCAACGGAAACTGAGGCTGGAGCCGCCCATCACCTGCATTTTGCAAAAACGTGAAAAGTTGTGATTTCTTCGCCTGGTCATACAGCTTCTTCCGAATCTTCAGTCTGGTCAACAAAAGTGACGGTGAGGGTCAAGATTCAGACCCTCTCTGGGTATGGTGCCAGTGGGGTCTCAACTCCAGTGATCGGATGCTCGTACTTGATGCCTTCCAACTCGCCTCACAACGACACGGACTCCGCCACAGGCAGGACCGCATACGACACGGCCTCCCGCACACTCCTTTTCCACCTCAGCAAACAATGGACATCCTGGAGCAAAAAAGTGTCACTTCAGCGAAGCCCGAAGTAGTAGGCAAAGCTGCTTCAACTCTGAGCCCGGCAGTGAGCGTTGCTTTCAGGAGGTCCTGAAGCCTCTCAACCAGGCCAGAGGCGACGACCAAGTGTCGAGGAGTCCTGAGCACCGAATGCTGACCAATGTTGTTCAACCCAACCAATAATTCAATGTGGGTTCTGAGAAAATAGTACACTCATCCATCTCCTTTCAGACTCGGTCCACACTGCCTTCACGATTGAATACCTTGTGCATGCATATGCATGCCACGTTTGACTAACTCCGGTGCACTTTGTAGTAACCTTTGTTAATCAAGACTGAAGCCCTCAAACCGACTCAAACCACATGACCTGCCAGCAATGAATCTCCAAGTCACGTGAGCTCAGGATTTACCGCGACTGCCTCAATAGGAAACGAAGGAAATATACTGTTCAATTGCAGAATGAAAACAGCAAAACAACCCCCAAGACACTTGCCCGATTTGCTGGAATGGTCCATGGGGTGGTCGTCCACACCGCCAACTGGCAACGCAAACGAAAAACACAATCGAAGGCCGACCACAAGTTAATGAGAGACTTGCAACAGAAATGATGCGAATTGGCTTGCGAAGCTGCCTGATGAGTTCGGCTCTACTAGTACACTCCAAAGGCGTGACCAATGCATCTTTGATACTTCGAAGTGGTTTCATTCTTGAACAATGTGCATATTTTGGTGACTGTGACAGTTCTTCGCATTTGCTTTGCATCTATGGTTCGTCACTTAAGTGTTTGTGTGTGAAGGTTACGGCCTTCGTTGACTCAAACGTAAGGAAACTTTGGACTGGAATCGACTTCTGTCACCTGTCTTCTGTTTACGTACGGTTTGACAGCTCAACTGGCATGTCCACAGGCGTGGCCCTTGCAAGTTCGAAGTGGTATTGCTGTGGCACTTGCTTGTATGTTCATGGCAACAAAGCTAGTGACAAACAATCGTGTTTACATCTTGGTATTGAGATCAAAGAGCTTGACAGGGCTTTGCTGGATATCAAGGGATGCAAAATACAAGTGTATATATATAGGTCAAAGTACCAGTAGAAGTTAACTTGGCGACTCAGCTACCTGATTTGTGGTCAGGGGTCAGGGTGGTAATTGAAACGCAGACACCTCAAGATTGTAACATGGATGCCTCAAGGTTCTCGAATCCAGAAAAGCCATCCGGAAGCCTGCACAAATGAGACTTTGTGAAAAGAAAAAAAACACAAAGGTGCTCTTTAAGTCCCATACTGAGTGCACTTGAAGGCAGCGTAGATGGATGGAGAGACATGGTCCTGTACGCAGCTTGTTTGGCAGACATTGTCACACGGTCTACCTGTAAATTGTAAATAGACATCCAAAATGACATATCCTCTGGATACTCGAGCTCGGCTTCTGCAAGTGCCGTTCGGGTGGAAGGCGACCAATACACCGGCTTCCTGGCGCAACAGCAAAGCTCGAAACAAGCGAAAACAAGCAGAAAACCAGAGTGAAACCACCACAGACACGCTTGCTTCCTATGTTCGCCACAGCAGAAAAGGCGAACATGGAGGTTGACACTCAGGACACCAATACACCGGCTTCCTATGGAGGTTGACACTCAAACCAGCGAAAACAAGCAGCTGACAGAACTGACAAAACCAAGCCTTCCACGATAAATATGACCACCACGCACCATTTCCTGCCAGCATTTGAGTCAATCTGACCATGCAACGCACCTGGCTAAAACTCGCATTTTGCAATCAGGTTGAGTCCTCAAAAATGCGAAGCCTCGGTTCAGCATGAATTGCTTATAAACACATCCATACAGTGTTGAAGTGCACAGAGTGTTGGTGTAGTTCGTATGAGTGACTATGACTACGACCAACAACGGAAGTTCCATCGCTGCTGCTCACACACACAGGTTTTGACGTTAAGGTTGTGGCTGCGCTGCTTCATACTTTGGAAGCAGAGTCAAGTAAGGTGATTCAAAGTCACCCCAGACGCCGTACCGCTGGAAGGAGGCCCTGACAGGCAGTCCTATTTCTGCACTTCGTTTAGAACTTCAAAAAGGAGCCACACATTGCACCTCTGCTCCTTGACCGTCTCCTGAGCAAACTTTGCGGCCTGCTGTCGCAACCTCAGTAGTTGATGCGTCCCGCTCCAGTTGCTCTGCTCAGCTTTGCTCCAGCTCTAAATGTGGTTGAACTGATCGGTTCTTTCAGCGCCGAACTTCAGGGGAGTAAGGCCTTTCTTGTCCTTTGACTTCAGACTCTGCAAAACCTACAGTCTGCTCAGGTGGCTCCATTCGAACACCCCTGCGTCCCATGCCCTTTCCGAAGGACCATGTTATCAAGCATCTAAATCAAGGGTTGTTGTCAGGAATGCATCCTTAGCTTATGTTGCACATGCTTTCGGTTCAATAATCTTGGAGATATATAACAGCTCAAGATCCGGCCATTTTCCATCCAACAACAAGTTCCACAG